>JAQMYM010000011.1:729120-755480 GCA_030014255.1 Parauchenoglanis ngamensis | reverse complement strand
AGATGCTGGGATTGGCTCCAGCTTCCCCGCGACCCAGACGGATAAAGCGCTATAGATAATGGATGGATGGATCATAGAAATTTCTTTGATTGTCATATTTTACCTCTAACTGCTCTATTACACCTTTACTTCTTAAACCTAATATGCTGCCAGTGCTTTCTCAAATTTCAAATAGCAAATTTCCTAGACACATTTTTGTGCTTGACCAGAAGTACTCTTGTTTTCAGGGAGACGGTGTACGGCCGAATGTGGAGTTTCACCTCCGATTTTTCCCGTGGTGACACAGCATACACAAAGCTGGCCCTAGACCGCCACACAGACACATCTTACTTCCAAGAACCTTGTGGGTGTGTATGCAAACTATATTGATTTGGCTCATGAATAGCTGTAGCTGGGCTCCAGGTCATGTTCACCTTACAGGATCTTACAACCTGACAAAAGATGTAGAACCTTCTTCTTCTGCATCTATTGAATATGCTGAGGAAGTAAGAATGTGACTATAGCAGTGAAATCATGGCTCAGTTTCAGTTCCCCTCTACCACCTCTGGATTAGTTTAATCTTTCTGCTGTATGCTTTGCTTCGTCGATGCTACACGAGGCCAGTCACGTCTCTGTTGCATAACTCTGATCTGGGGGCTTGAAATCCTCATTGAAGTGCATTAGACTGAATAAACTGATAATAAACACATTCCACATATGCAGTGTTTCATCCCTTTGAATTGAACCTTGGTGTGTTTTCCTCTGCATGCAGGTGAGAACATAGTGATCACAGTCGGGTGCAGACCAAAACAACTGGTCCAAGACTGTCTGACCGAGGTGCTATCACTCCAGTTCCAGTCAAACGCTAGTGCAGCTTAATTGCAATTTGATTCTGAATTGATCTGACTGCAGGAAGTGCATTAAACATGCCAAGCCTTTTGGGTTGCAAATTTTTTTTTGTCAATGTGAGCTGCAGGAACAAAAAAGTGCTGACAGAGCTGAAGTGCTGAAATTTCTGTGATGTGTTCTGGATTTATGTTTATAGAATTCAGTAATATTTATTGAGCATGGTTCTGGATTCCTTCATCCTTTATGATTTTATGATTTCTACGCTCACTTGACAAAACTTAGTTTAACTTTTATGAAGCCTATGTTTCTTTTTTTATGCCTACGTGCACCTCAGCCAACATTTTTGTTTGTTTGTTTTGTGTTTGGTTCATTTAATTTCATTCTGTGTGAAAACCAAAACAAAACAAACTTGGCAACCAGACAAATATGTGGTAGACTACAAATCAGTCTCATGGTAAGAGCTTTTTATTTGGGTTCATGCCCTTAGCACATTTATAAGTAATGCCAGAGCTAGAAAATGGATTGAGAAATCACATAAATATAAGTATACTACCACTTTTGTTCATTCCCAAGCACCTCCCTCCCAGTGTAGACCCATGCTAAACCATGATCTCTCTGCTGCAGTAATGTTCCTTTTGGTTAAAGAGGTAGTACTTCACTTATAGTAACATGTTTATCCCTTTCTGACCATATAAAAAGAATAGTAATACTGTGCGATAACCATGCAATGTTTAAATATGCCTGAACATGATGACCAATTAGGTGGTTGAAATATTTGTTTTTGTTCTGTACTTCTGACCTTATCATATCCCAATGTCCACTTTTTTACACTTTTACCCCACCTGGCTGTTTGGCAGGATTCAGGTGTTCCACTGTCTGAGACATGAAGGGACAGGAGGCAGAACTCTGTTAGTGGACGGCTTCTACTCCGCAAACAAAGTGCTCGAGCAGTCTCCTGAAAACTTCGAGCTTCTCTCACGTGTCCCCATCAAACACGAGTTCATCGAGAATCTTGGCGACCATCAGAACCACATGATCGGAATTGGCCCTGTTCTCAACGTCAACCCCTGGAACAATGAAGTCTACATGATGAGGTATAAGCGCACTCACGTTCTCATGTGACATGGCATATCATTTGATACCAGTCAATACCACTTGAGTATGTTTACATAATAAACATACTCCTTCCTGTGACAAAATCATGATCGCTTAATCTTCAGTCAGAAGAAACCTCCCTGGCTGATGCAATCCAGGTTAAAGAAAGAGATTAGTGATTAGGAAGTTCGTAGACGACTCAGTAAAGAGAAGTATGCAGGATTCAAGAACACTTCTGAGCTACAGAAAGCTGCCTAACTTTGACAGCACAGCTAGCTCATAGCAAAATGCGAGGAAAATAAAACCTGAGCTTCAGATGCGCCTCCTTGGGGAGTCACACAAGTGATGGCTTGGCCAGAAAGCAAATTTTGTTCAATTCTAATGCACAGATTTTGTTTTGTTATATGCTGCTAAGAGTCTGAATGGATCACACAAGCACCGTATCGTTATTTTTTAACGTTTCAGTTCTTGAACTTTTTTTATAACATTGAATGATTTAACCAATTGAACATGGAATGTTACATAGGTATAACAACTATGACCGTGCCATGATCAACACAGTTCCTCACGATGTGGTACAGCGCTGGTATGTGGCACACAGACAGCTCACTGATGAGCTCAGGAAGCCCGAGAATGAGCTGTGGGTCAAACTCAAACCAGGCAAGGT
This sequence comes from Parauchenoglanis ngamensis, assembly GCA_030014255.1. NCBI lineage: Eukaryota > Metazoa > Chordata > Actinopteri > Siluriformes > Auchenoglanididae > Parauchenoglanis > Parauchenoglanis ngamensis. The sequence continues at coordinate 752,890 of JAQMYM010000011.1, read as the reverse complement.
AACAAAACCTCGGTGGAATACCTGGTCAACATTCTTTGACCTATAGACAGTAGAGGTCTATTATCCACTGTGTTATGATGAGAAAGTGTTCAGTGCTCTTGTTATGTACTTTCTGTTAAGGTTCTCTTTATTGATAACTGGCGAGTGCTGCACGGGAGAGAATCCTTCACAGGACTTCGTCAGCTCTGTGGCTGCTATTTGACCAGAGATGATGTTCTCAACACAGCTCGCTCCCTGGGCCTTCAGCATTGATCATCAGATGACCAGCACCAAACGCCAAAGAACAAGCTTAATAAGTGTAGACTAGCAAATACCCAGAACTGCAGAATTGCTGGAATCTCTTAATCTCTTAATTCACATTTCACACATTTTAGTTGAAGGATAAAGAGTTCCTTATCACCACAAGCAAGAAAGAAGGAAGAAAAATTCTAGCACGTTGCCAGTGGTGTTATTTGGTGATCATGGTTATGCTTTCAAATGAAAACATAAATGTTTTAATGTAGAAAAGGTTCTACCATTCCTGCATTGTTTATGTTCATGTATTATAGTCTTTTTTAAGTGATACCTGCAAATAAATCTGGTACGCTGTGATAATATCAGCAAAATTGTTCTCAGAGAACAATTTAAAATGCTGTAAAAAAAAAAGACAATACAGTAATTTACTGTGTGGAAAAATGGCATAGATAAACTGTAAGATATTACAGTAGTCAAGCTGAAAACAGTTATTATTATTATTTTATAGTACTTTCCAAGGTGGTAAATTGACATATAAACCAAATATTACAGTCTTTATCTTTTCAGTAATAGAGAAATAATAATAATTGTATTATTGTTTAGTGTAATAATCCAACATCAAATGCCAAATTTCAGTAATTATGTCATGAAAACAATGGCTGTTATATTACAGTAATAATTTGTATATTATTATTATTATTATTATTATTATGTCTTTACCGATACTGACATTTTTAATTACATTTCATTTCAGTACAGATATTATAATGTGTAATTTTATATTAATTTACAAAATAAAGAAAAATACGTAAAGACAATATATTTGAAAGAGATTGCATTTTATTTAACATTACTGTGTAAACAAACAGATCCCAGTGATTTAACCTCTAATAACACATTGTAAATAATGCCTAAGAAGTATAATTATAACACAAATAAAAATTGAGATTTGATAAGTACAGATTTTTTTAAACAAAAGGAAAAAAACTAACCATATTATAGTGTATTACACTCAAGATATTCAAATCTGTTTTTGAATGTTGTCTTGTTATTAAACTTGCGTTATAATTGTTGATAATTGCCTTTAGTTTAAAGGCTAATTGTTAAGAGCTAGGCATATTTTACATTTTTCCCCACTTGAATTTACAGATTTTTTTTACAGTCCAGGGCAAGTTTGCACCTGAGCTTTTATATCAGATTGTGTCCTTGGCATGGTTGACAGACAAACAAAAGCACAAAAAAAACCCAAGCCAAACTGTAGCTGTTTCACCCTTACACCACTTCTGCTGCTCATTTCTCTCTCTCTCTCTCTCTCTCTCTCTCTCCCTCCACTTGGGTGAGGATATTGAGATAGAAAATGTAGGTTTCCCAATTCTTGAAGGACCTTTGCCACTTGGCACTTAGTTTTGAGCTAAAAAATAACACAAGGAGTAACACGAGGACTTTATCTCCTGGTCACAGCTGGCAATAAATATTGTAGAGCCTTTGTTGCCATTCCTGTGCCTGAAAAAATACTCCCAGGTCCTGGATGTGCTGAACTTTATTTTAGCTGAGTGTTGGATTGCCTCTACAGCTTACAGCTTCCATGCATATAATAACCCAAGTTGTGTGGAGGCACCAATCTTCTTGCATAGTATACACTAATTCTAATCAATTTAATTCCCAGCAATTCAAGCACAAACCTCACATGGCCTTATTACTCTCACATGGCCTTGCTGCTTGTTGGGCCACACCCTGTGCCAAGTTTGCTGATAAGTGAGAGAATACTTATCTAAAACCTATTGGTTGGGAAATGTGGAAGGCATTCACCATTTTAGTTGTGTAATTAATGACACTTGTAGTCTATTTCCAACCACATCAATGAATATGTGTTTAAAACCTCCATCAAACACCTAAACATCACCTTCCAAAACCTTCCAATGTTCCATTTCATATCAGGTCTTGTTGGATCAGCGTCTAGGTGCAGGCTTGATGTGAGAGTACAGAGACCTAGAGAACTTGGTCAACCCCCATTTTTGACCTGCAAATTTCTGGGTTCTCTACAACCGTAACAGACCAGCCCTGCCCTGCCCTTGTGGGATGCTGTGAGCCGTTGGGAAGTGAGGGGAGAATAACACAGCATTTTATAAGGGTACTATTGAGAGCATCCTGACCAGCAGCGTCACAGTCTGGTATGGCAGCTGTAATGCCTCTGACCAGAAGTCCCTCCATAGAGTAGTGAGGACAGCAGAGAAAATGATCAGGACCCCCCTCCCATCTATTCACCAGATATACCAATCTCGCTGCCTCAGCAAAGCGGTCAGGATTGTCAGGGACCCATCACATCCAGCCTACAGACTGTTCAACATGCTACCATCCAGTAAACGCTACCGCAGTATGGGATGTAAGACTGCTCGACTGAGCAAGAGCTTCTTCCCACTGGCCATTAGACTTCGTAACTCTCTTTAATAAATGCACTACATATTCTGCATTCTCCTCGCCCTCTTGACTCTGTGCAAAATTTAATCTGTGCAATATTTAACTCCGTGCAATATTTAACTCTATGCAAAATAGTAGTCCTCAAGTAGTCCTGTATTGTGTGTAGTCTGTAGTATGTGTACTCGTCCTTATGTTTTTGCACATTATGTAGTCTGTAGTATGTGTACTTGTTTATGCTTATGTTTTTGCACATTGAGTCAGGAGAAATGCAATTTCGTTCTACTATGCACTCTTGAATTGTATGGTCTTAATGACAATAAAGTTCACTTTGACTTGACTTGACTTTGATCAGGTTTTTGAATAACATGCTTATCAGACTGAATTACAATATTCTGCATTATTATTTATGCTGTCATAGGGGAAGATCAGCAACATGTATAAAAGAGGTGGTGATGCTCTGGTGCATACATTATATACATTGTATAGATTGTCAGGTATGTGGATTGTGGATGGACACATGCGCAGGTAGGAGGTGGCAGTAAATCCATGACAGAATACCCCCCCCCCCCACCCACCCAAAAGGCGCTGCTCCTGGAGTGCCCAATGAGGTTGTTCCATGGGACATGGCAGTAGACACCCTGTGGGCAGGAACTCAGGCATGAGAGCAGGAACTGGCACAGGCATTGGAATAGGCACTGAGACTCGAACTGGAACGTCCTTAAAAGCAGGCTCGGGTGAAGAGGCAGGCTTGAGTGAGGAGACAGGAACCATAGCAGGCTGTGCAACAAGAACAGGCTCATTGGCTTGAACTGGAACAGGTTCTGTAGCTTGAACTGGAAGAGGCTCTGTGGCTTGAATTGAAACAAGCTCTGTGGCTTGAACTAAAAAGTCTCGGTGGCTTGAATTGGAACAGTCTCTGTGGCTGGAGTGGGTTCTGGCTTTGAGACTGTGAACACTGGAACTGGCTTGGAAACCGGAACTGACTTGGAGGCTGGCTCAGGCTTTGGCTCAAACTTGGGTTCAGACATAGTTGGCTCAGGTATGGACTTGAACTCATATTCAGGCAAAGACATGAAAACTGGCATGGATGTGAACTCAGGCTTGGACATGAATTTAGGCATAGATATACACCTGGACTCAGGTATAAACATGGACATAAGAATATGCTCAGACTTAGGCATGGTAATGACATTTCCCTCAAGGCCTGGTGGAGGGGTGATGATATCATCCTTGAAACCTGGTGGAGGGGCAATGAGGTCATCCTCAAAACCAGGAGCGCTCCTTAGAACGAAGGCCTCCCTTTTTTGTCTCTAGAGGGGGCTCAGGTGCGCTGGCAGTCCCTTCAGCGACTGTAGGGGGCTCTGGAGCGGTTACCTCTTTCTCGGCCACTGGAGGGGGCAGAGGAGTGGTTGCCTCCTTTTCGGCCTCCCTGCATGCCTGCTGGGGCAGCTCCTTGTTGTTTTTGCCCCCCCCAAGTAATTTTCTTGGGGTGTTTTCTTCCAGATGGCCTTATGGAGTAGCTTTAGCATGTAAAGCTTGAGCATTACTTATACTTGGGTGCTCCATGCTGAGGAGGCAGGCCCCATGAGCCAGCGGGCCATGCACCAGACCCAGATGTCATCAGCTGGCTTTGGCTCTACCAGGTTTACAAAAAACAGATGACACTGGAGCAGAAAGCCATCTGGTGGGTAATCCAGTCCGTTGTAGGGTGCCGGATGTCAATCTATAAATGTAATTATAAAAAATAAATGAAGGCATGGTGTGCATGTGGCTGTCCTCCCAGGACCTGCTGCATCTCAGTTTTGGCAAAGCATTCTGTCAGGTATGTAGGGTGTGGCTGGACACATGTGCAGGTAGGAGGTGGCAGTAAGACACAGACACAGACAAGTTCATTCAAGAAGTTGATCCTAAATTGTGAATTACATATGATGTAATTATATATGATGTTATAGCTATTTATATTTAACATATTCAATTAGCATGATTGAATAATGATTTTGATTTATGTTTATGTGTCTAATGCTGTGTTTGATGCCATGTTTGCAGTGATGTGAGAAGGCAAAGGTTATATGCTGTAAGAATTGAATTTTTTCACCATTGAATTTTTGGTGAGCCGATGGAAAATGAGTAGCTTGTTAAACATTCTATATTAACCACACTCTTAAACATCAATGTATATTGTAACTAGTTTTTCATTAAATTTGTTGTTACATTGTAACTAGTATTTTGTACCCAGGCGATAAGAGTGCATTAATAGAGCTTTTCACACACACACACACACACACACACACACACACACACACACACACACACACACACATATATATAATTATGTATACATTATAAATTATATATCAATGGATACCTAAATTTACTATTCTGACACATCTCCAAGCAGTTATTAGTGTATAGGCTTGGGGTGTTTTTAATTGCATATTTAAAAATCTGGATTTCTTGATAAATGTAAAATTGTAGACCTCTGTGCTTTTTTTCTTCCCCTCTTTTTCCGGTCTTCAATTGTCCAGTTTCAGTGAGTCTGTGCCCATGATAGCCTCAAATGTTTGTTCTTGGCTGATAGGAGTGGAGCACACAGGATGATTTATTTCACCATTCTGTGTAAACTATAGAGATTGTTGTATGTGAAAATCCCAGGAGATCACCAGTTTCTGAAATACTCAAAGCAGCCCATCTGGCATCAACAACCATGGGTTACAGTCACAGGAATAACACTTTCCCCACTCAACATTTTTTTCTGATGTTTATTGTGAACATTAACTGAAGTTCTATCTGCATGATTTTATGCATTGTGATGATGCCACATGACTGGCTGATTGGTAACTGCATAAATGAACAGGTTTACAGGTGTTCCTATTAAAGCAGAAGGTGAATACATGTTCAATTCATCATGTGTTATCATAATCATCTGTGAATATCTGCACTTACTTCTATCAAAATCCAATATCAGAATGAATCCTAGCTCCTATAGCAAAGGCAATTTGGGTTCCCTCGGGGCTAACACAGTTTAATTCACCCTTCATTTCTGAACATCCCATTCACTTTAATTTTGTTGATATCATCTTTTTGATTTATTTTCTTCCTGAATTAGGCATTTATTTGTAGTGTAATAATTAATTTACCCAGCGGAAGAGTGAGAGAGAAAAAAACTGCTTCACTTACTATCATTCCCTTGATGCTGAAATAGAAATGCTAATTAAAGCAGACACTAATTTGGCTATCTTAATTGAATGTTAGTTCCAGACCATTTAGAGCAAGAAAGCTGTGGAAAGATGCCAGCCTTGCTCATAGTGAAAGTGACACTCTGAGAGACAACTATCATTAATTATGAAGATACTGTAATGAACTTTATAGTTACATACTGTACGTATGTAGTATGGCCATTTTATGAAAGCTGCTATGCCAGTTTGCCTGTTGCTGTTCCACGCTACAACAGTCAGTTTTCATTACATTCATTCCTTCACTGATTCATTCATTCATTGTGTCTCTTATATCACTTGTATCTTATAACACTTTTGGTGATGCTGGATATGTGTCTGTGTTTTGGGATTAGGATAATGAATATGTTGTAGCACACTGCCTGCATGAAATCTGATTACTGTGCCTATGTGTCCTTCAGGATTTCTAATCACAAAACCTGAATCACAAAAGAAGCTTAAATTGAGTCAATAAATTTACCATCCTCATGACACTAACAATCTATGCACTAAACCTTTATAGTTAAATACTATAAACATTAAAAAAGTAACACTAGATATTAATGAATGGTCTGCAAATTGCCACCTTTCATGCCATGAATCCAGAGGAAAGTGACATTGTGCCCCAAAACTTAGTATGAGAGAGTGATGACCAGCTTCCTGATCACCTGACCTGATTCCAAAAGTATCCAGACACAAAGTGTAACAACAACAACAATAATAATAATAATAATAATAATAATAATAATAAATTTATTCACATTGTACTTTTCAAGCCAGGTGGCACAAATACTTTACATCAGGACAAAATAAAATATAAGAAAAGGCATTTCAGAAATAATATTGAAATAAGAAAATATAAAAACTGTAAGATATAAAACAATAAATAATTAAATATATACTTAAAAACATTAAGAAAATGTTATATGTGCATGCAGAAAATGGGCAGGAAGGGATGCAGGTGCAGTTCAGTTCTTTAATGATAGTAAGACAGGCAAACAATAACAGAAGGCAAGTCCAGACCATGGCTTATGAGTAATATCCTCACTTAAGTTAGTGTAACAGTTCACTTTAGGCTCAGTGAACAAAACTCCAGTGTATGTTATATCTGCTAATTCAAGCGAGGCTTTGTGCATATCAATGCCAGGCTGATCAATGATCAATCAAAGGCTGATCAATGCCAGATAGGGAAAAATAGAAGTGAAAGAAAGAGCAACATTTTTACCCAGTTTGAGCAGAAATTATTTACATTATTTTGGCAGACACCTTTATCCAGAGCAACTTACATACATCTTTTTTTATAAGCAGGGAAGTGACTTTATTGAGCAGTGAAGGTTAAGGGCCTTGCTCAAGGGCCCAGCAGTAGCAGCTTGGCAGTGCTGGGACTTGAACTCACGATCTCCCGAACACTAGGCCAATGTCTTAACCACTGAGCTACCACAGATCCTACATTATTAATTAAAGTCTATGAAGAATATAAAGATACAATAACTAAAAAAGGGAACACCACAGATATAAACAAAGCTCGTAAGGCTGCTTGATAGAAAATTGCTGGAGAGGATAAATGTGAACATAAGAACACTTTTAAGAGTACATTTAAACACATTTGTAAAACAGTTAGGGACAGAATGCAAATTATTTAGGTCAACCTGAGACAAAAAATGATAAGGATATTATTGTAAATATTATATTAACATTATAAATCCCTAATAAACCTGGAGCTTGTGACTCAAAAACAGAGAGAGAAGTAAGTGACAAACATCACTTTAATTTCTATATTGATCATTTTAAAATAACTTAATAGCTTTTAAATTTTCCCTTTTACACATGCTGAGAAAGAGTAAATAAAGAAAGAGTAACCCAGAGATGCCACAGACCATTAAATCTCAATTTTAACTGCCCAAATGTCATTTCAGTGCATGCCAAGGGGCACAACTGTAATTTCTTTCTGCCAGTGTTTCAGGATCTGTGTGAATTAATGTGTGGTAAACGACTGAATGTTCATAGATTCATGTAAAGGTATTTAGAAAGTGCTTTAGTGAACACAAACTTTTTCAATATCATGGCACACTGTAGCTTTACTATTTGCTTAGATGTTCTGCATTCCCATAACTGCAAAGAAACGCTCCACTGACAAAGACACACAAAGTGATACCCAAGGACTATGGAACTGTGAGGGCTTTAGAGCAATGAGTGTGAGTAGCAGGTTTGACCAAATCACCAAATGCATGTTGCCATGGTAACTATGCGGAGTTTCGGGTTAGTCTCATTTGTAGAACCGAATTTGAGGAAATTTAGCCGGGATTGTTGAAATAAGCCTGGCTTATGAGGTGGAATAGTTCTGAGAACAGCAATACAGAATAAGGCTTGGCAAGGTCAGACAATATAGTACTGAGTGGTTGCTTCACAAATGGTGAGTGTGCTAATGAGTAGTAATGAGAATCACCTATGAAACATCAGTATTCAGGTGAATCTGAGTGTTTGTGTTGTTGGGATCTGTAGTCTGTAGCAGCCATGTTTGTATGCTGTGTGGGTACATGGGGACTGGAGTCCATAGAAGGCTCTGGTGTGGGTGTAACAGAAACAAAATAAGAAACATTTGCAATTACAAATGGCATTACAGAAAGAAATGCAAGTAAAAAGGAAAGTTAAAACTATAAGATATAAAGATAATATACAAAGGTGCTGAACTTTAAAAGTGTGCTTTTAACGAAATTGTTACAGAGTCAGCCAAACTTAATGCTTAGAGATGAGCTGTTCCAAAGTCTAGGAGCTGTCACAGAGGAAGCTTTATCGCCTTCAGTCTGGAGTTTGGAACAGCAAGTAACCCTTGGTTGTCAGGAGCGCAGGATTTGGCTGGACACATCCACAGGTAGGAGATGGCAGTAAAAGCACACAGTGTTTATTAGATACAGGCAAATGTACAAAATCAAGACTGACTGAAGTCTCTCAGTCAGGAAGTCCAGGATCTCCAAGAGACTGCAGGAGATGATCCTCCCTAGATAGCATGTTATTCAGACTTGAATAAATCACATTTACTGGCTTTGAGTTTGATCCCATACTGATTAATTTGTTGAAGGACTTCACAATCTTGTGCATGTTCACAATCAACTGATCCTTAAATGTTTTATGACCAGCATATCATCTACAGTTGTGCTTGAAAGTTTGCGAACCCTTTAGAATTTTCTATATTTCTGCATAAATATGACCTAAAACATCATCAGATTTTCACACAAGTCCTAAAAGTAGATAAAGAGAACACAGTCAAACAAATGAGACGAAAATGTTATACTTGGTCATTTATTTATTGAGGAAAATGATTGAATATTACATATTTGTGAGTGGCAAAACTATATGAACTTCTAGGATTAGCAGTTAGTTTGAAGGTGAAATTAGAGTCAGGTGTTTTCAATCAATGGGATGCGAGTGGGCACCCTGTTTTATTTAAAGAACAGTTAAAAAATTTTAATGTTAAAATTGCTCTGAAATCAAATTCAAACATCCTGCCCTGTCTGATACAAAAATATTCTTTCCCAGGTCAGAAAGTATTTTTCTCCCAATTTTGGTGATAAATTGTGTCACATTCATTTCATTATCTTAGGCATAGCAGTGGGTAGCAGTTTGAAACAGGCTGATGAATGTTGACTAGTTGAATGAGGACTTACTGCTGAGTCTCTAAAATAGTGTTAAAATAATTAAGTGACATTTGTAGGTAAAAATAGGTGTTTAGCAACCTGTTAAAAATACACCAGAATGCAGGAAGTGGCATCTAATTCATTAAAAAAAAATGTATGGGGGAGGACCCACAGACACGGCAGGCATCACAGACTCAGTCGCGTGCGCAGTGCCTTATTGTCTCCGTCGCGCATAGCGCGGAAGCGCGCACTTCCTCATTACAGCGCGAACCACATAGGACTACAGTTCCCGTGAGCGCACACCACCAGCTAGATCACGTGACCCGAAATTGCACGCAAGTGCAGCCCATTTATTTTATTTTATTTTTTGGATTATCTTTGATATACTGTTTGTTTCTGCTAGTTTCTGTTTTTGGATTTCTCAATTGCCTGCAGTTTGTCTGTACCTCTGCCTGCCTCGTGTGTTGAATAAGAGTTAAACACTGCCGTCTCCTCCCCTGCGCATGTGTTCAGCTAAACCCCGCAAATGTGACTTTATATATATATAGAGATAGAGAGAGAGAGAGAGAGAGAGAGAGACTTTATTACACTTTATCAAATTTTGCATTTTAATGTAGACAGTCATGTCTATATTAAACGTGAATATAAACACGTAAAATGTATAATTACTTCATGTACATGCTTATATGCATTTGCTACAAAAATGCTATTCCTTGTTTTTTGATCATTTGTAATTTTATTTATTTATTTTTTAATTTATTTATATTTTTTTTACATTTTATTTTCTTAGAGGCTGCAGGAATGAAAGACAAGACAAAAAGACAAGAAAGACAAAGAAAATTCTCAAACAATGAACATATAAATGGGAACAAAGAGCAATGACTAGACAGTAAGTTCATGCTGAAGACAGCACAGGAATAATCAGTCCAGTTTATACAATAATTATGTACAGTACCTGTGTATATATACATCGTCCTTTTCAAGAGTCCATAGAAATACAAAGTCCAAAGAAATACAATAAAATAGAAAATACCACCCTGGCACTGCACTGTGACTAACTCAGGCACAAGGAGCATTTTTACTCTGGCCAAGTGACCATGCCGAGCTGGTGGAAAGCAGTGCCGTCCTCAGTTGTGCACTCTTGGATATCAGCACCATGCTTCACCAGCAGGTATGCAGTGCTTGTGTGGCCTGTCTAGGCTGTAACATGCAGTGGTGAATGTAGGTCTGGGCTGTTGCACGGCATCACCCAGCCCCACGAGCACACACACCACCCCGTACCGGCCCACCCAAGCCACCAGGTGTAGCAGCACACCCACACTAGCACCCTACTCACTCAGGTAACAGCCAGGAGATGGCAGAACAGCCGTGCCCGGCGTCACCTTGAAGATGCTTTTCCATAGCTGCATGCAGAGGTGCGGTGCTTCGCCAAGTCAGCCAGGTTAATTAACACAGCATTGGTTGAGAGGTAGAAATTTCACAGCCTCCTCATTGTTCAGTGTTGCAGTATGGTGTCTACAGTATCCACAGTTGCAGTATATCCACAACTTTATGCGGATAGACAGTGGCAATAGAGACAAATGAGAGGGCAGCAAGGGTAACAATATTCAATACATAATTTACTGAAGGATTTACAGAAGGATTGGTGGTTTGTTAGGATGATTTTTTTTTGTCAGTGGAGAATAGATTGTGTCTGATCATTCTTGGGGTAATGAGGGTAGATTTATTTTCTCTTAAAAAGATTCTATTACTGATTGATTGGGGTTAATGTTAGGGGTGTAAACCTTGTTTTAAACATTTCTAAAAACACTATTGATTTCATGTGGATTTTGCATTATTTTACTTGCTGGGTTTAGTGTTCATGTAATTCTTGCCTTGTCTTTTTTAAATTGTAATTGGTTCAAAAGGCATCTGCTTATTTTGTTATTATATTAAAAGTTTTCATGCTTGAGCTGTTTTATTACGAATTGTGTTATTTTATGTAATGTTTCTTCCAATTGTGCTTCGATATTATTGTTATGTAGTACATTTTAACATTTCAGACATTCATTAGAGCTCCTTATAACTGATCCACTCTCTAGCTCAGAGCTGAATCCCGAGTCCTGCGCAGAATCATCACCCCAGTTGCATGTGGACTCTGAAGCCTGGTGTTCTGGTGTGTGTTCCTGTTCCTGCTCATCCTTCAGCATGTGTGTGGCAGGGATGACCACGTGTGCTACTGTGCAACACTCTTCATGCACTTCTAAGAGCAAGGGAACAGATGGAAAAGCCTGGCAGGAGATAAAAGGATTTTTTTTATGTTGTAACATGAGAAAGTAAAAGTAATATGATGAAAGTACATACATTTTTGCAGTTGAAGTATTAAGTGTGAAAAAATCTTTTTCTGGATATAAATACTGTTTGTCTAACTTTATTCATTCCTTTAAATAAACTCTTTCTCATCTCTGAACAGTTACTGTACTCTCTCATTTGTAATATTTGGCCCATCTTTGCAATACATTGTAAATTTTAAAATACATTTTTCTTGTGCACCCAAAAACCATAAGAATGTCAATCTTTTGCATTGAATGGACCCCCCCCCCCACACACACACACACACAAACACACACACACACACGCACAGACACTTCTAAGTTCAAAAAACTGTAATTTTACCTCTTACTCAAAAATACATTAATTAAAATGGTTTGAACTTCATTTATAAATTTCCATAAAGGTGATGATTAAATTAAAACAGTTTTTGTTAGTGGACTCGGATATCTAGGAACTACAAAGGGAAGAAATCCTTACCAGTATGCTCTCAGGTGTTGTATATTCTGAGGACTGTTTTCTGAATTTGTGACATTTGTATAAAAAAAATAAAAAAGGAAAAAGAAGACTGCTGCACAGCACAGGGAGAATTTTCAGCCACACCCAAGATCTACCTAGAAGTGACAAGAAAGGTACTTGTTATCCCCATGCAATAACAACAACAAAAGCATGAAACGTAGAAAAAGAAGCACAAACAGGCTGAGTGATAATCACACACCAATTTAGTGACATGTAATAATCACATGAAAGAAGAAATATTTAATGAAGTAAGAGAACAGTGTTCTTTTTACCTGTTGTGTACACACACTGCGGAGATGTGTAATTGCTGCTATTGTCACAATCCGGACTGAAGACACTAACTTGCACACAGTATTCAGTCTCGGACTTCAGTGAGGTCAGTGGAGCATGTAGACTGTAATAAATTTTCATGTTTTTCTATTGAACAGCAGAAATAAAGGACAATTAAAAATAAACCTTATCTTGCAATATATCAAGGACTGTTGTAACCTGCAATACTTTCAGGGACCACCAGGGGTCTGCAGACCACCGGTGGAAAACCACTGCAATAGCTCAGTGATGGGTGGCATGCTTTAACAGTATGACAATGAAGAAGTCAAAAGGTGGATACTGGATTAGTGGTATGATATACAGGCGTGTATTTTGTGCCCCTTTCCCAGTGACACTGAAACAGCTATTTACAGCTGTTATGGTGTCGTGTGGGAATAGGAGCAAAACGGTAGTTTTAAGAACCGTTAATCTGTTCCCTGTCGACCTAATAACATTAAAGGTGATCTTTTGCCATTGCTCCAGTGGGAAACGAAACTACCGGATTAACCTGCTGTTAGGCTAGGTAGCAAGTTGGGCTAGTAGTCTACTGCATCATGGACTATTGTCACTGCAGAACCCTTGCAGTGGCCTTGTTTGGTCTTTTAGATGGAGAAAAAAATTAGCCCTCCATGTGTGGGTACATTTCATTTTACAAGCCCGCAAGAATCTCGGAGAATATCACAGATTGAGTCAGGAGATGAGTGCTTCAAGTCATATTTCAGACAAATTTCAACTTAAGCTGTTTCTGTATAAAACTGAACCAAGCATTACCACATGCAGCATCAGCCGTGAAACAATCTCTCCTGCACAGTGATTATGCATTAGTCTGAGGAAAATATTAAACATTTATAAAACGATCTAAGTTTTGTACGGAAGAGGATTAGGCCACATGAAATAAATTTCCGATAATTCTGAGGAAAAAAGTGATAATTTTGAGAAAAAAGGTCAAAACCATGTGGAAAAAAGTCAGAACTCTAAGAATAGAAGTCAGAGATCTGACCTTTTCTCAGAATTCTTTTTTTCCCACACAGTTCTGACTTTATTCTCTAATTTATTTCATGTGGCCCCAATCCTCTTTCATAATTATGAAATAAGAAATGTTTGACATTTTCATTTCGAAAGGAACTTAACATGTTCCGGGGGAAAAAGAACTTTGCACAGCAATGAGCATCTCCTCCATTTTCGTGAAAGATACAGACAGGTCCTGAGAGGATCGCTGATTGGTTGTTAGTCGTCACTTGGGACGCGGCGCGCTTACAGTGTTAAAAAAAGTTGAAATAGGACTATTTTTTATCTAGTCGCACCTTGGTCACGCACAAGAAGCGCTTTCTGAACGTCGAGACACGAGCGAGTCGCAAGTGCGTTGCAAGCGTGTCGCTCCCGCGTTTGCACACGGCGGTCGTGTGGCTTTTTGAAAATAATGGAAATGCGCACAGAAAAGACGCGTCATGTGAATCGGCCCTCAGAAACCTGAATGCGCTGAGAGTGCTCCATGTTGTCATGGTAACGATGACAATGACATGTAACGTGCATACTGATTAAGACTGTCTACAGTGTGAGCTTTCCGATCATGTGGTCATTATGTTCATTATTATATTTATATCATTTTATTATTTTTATTATCTTTTATTAGATTATTATGTTATTACAACCAGCATCAACTTCAAAACAACAAGGAAAGAAAACATTGGCAGATATGGCTGGAAATTGGAATGGGATGTACATCATATCTTCCATGTGTTCATTACCGCAAGCGTTTTTTGACAAGTAGTTATTTTCGTGAGTTAGATTTTACTGACCACACTGTTAGCGAATAGTGTTTTAAAGATGGCGGCCAGGAGTGTGTTTATTGCTTTACTGTTACAAGAATTCACTGAAGACGTGTCATAGCCAAGGTTTTTTACAATGTGGCGGGGCTTACCCTTGACTGTCAACAACTATAGAAGCGAACACTTCTTTGAGATAAACCAGTATGTTAGGTAACCACTAAGCATTATTACTTCACCTACAAAACTATTCTGAAAGAATGAAAAAATGTTATTTTTATGACATTTTCCAATAACCAGAAAGTTAAACGACGCTATTTGAATTTCAGTACATTCAGTGGCATTCAGTAGGGCAGACTCTCATTTAGTTCGCTAACGTTTGCAAATGTTTTCGTTGCTGAACGCATGGCTGGTCTCGCATGTTTTATCAATAATACATGGCTGCGGACTCACCGCGTCACTCTCAGACCAAAAAGCCTTAACATCTCCGACATCCCACCATGCACTGACTATGTAAGAAAACACAACACCTTGCAATAGTTTGTTTAGTAATTTTGTTTAATTTATAAACCAAGTTGTTTATAGTTTTGTTACTACTTTACGTGAACAATACACAAGAATACTTTGAAAAGATTCTTAAAAGACTAAAGTCCAACACTCGCTCATGTATAATGATAATTCATAGAGGTTTTAGTCACAGACTGCTTCTGCACAGACTGAGGATCTTGTAGTGTCACTAATTGCAAAACCAACTAGATTATTTTTGAGATGATTTCATGTTCATGAGATGATCATGTTCCTGTACACACGTTACTGCTTCCTGTTTTGGTTTATCTTATTGGAAAAATGTAATACCTTGTATCATGTCTTGGTCAAGGAATACTTGCATTAAAAAAATAATATGTGCATGTGTGTGTGTGTGTGTGTGTGTCTGTGTTACCTGTTCAGGTTCAAGACTCTCCCAGTATTGTACCCTGTACTGCAGTTCAATTACTTCGCTCATGACGGTCTTGGATATTGTAAGAGTTAACACGTCTATGTCTGCCTTCACATCCACTTTGGGTGGTGTCAGCTGCACTGCAACATTTGAAAAACATGGCACCTTATTTAATAATGCATTCTATTAAAAAACATCAATTCCTCAGGTCATTAATAGGTGCAGGGGCTAAGACTGATCGCTGTTGTGTACATGGATTTACATGTAGAGAGTAATGCAATGTGATGGATTCTGACCAAGTACTTCAGTAATATGATGACAGAGAATGGTGTTAGAAATCCAATCAAATTCTTTTATTACCATCACTACTAGCAGTGAACAGAAATGAGCAAACAGTTAATAAGTGATTTGCAACTTATGTGATTTGCAATAAGATGTGGAAGCTGCCTATGCCATGTGCAATAAACCTCCCATACCATCATGGATGCTGGCTTTTAACTGTGCATTGAAAACAAGCTGGATGGTTCCTCTCCTTTTTAGCCTGAATGATACCTTATCCATGATTTCCAAAAAGAATGAAAAATTTTGATTCATCAGACCACAGGACAATTTTCCACTTTGCCTCAGTCTTATCTTAGTCTTAAGGCTCATCTTAAATGAGCTCGGGTTCAGAGAAAGAGGCAGTTTTTCTGGAACATGTTTATATGAGGTTTCTTTTTTGCATGGTAGAGTTATAACCTGTATTTGTGTATGCAGAAATTAACTGTGTTCACAGACAATGGTTTAAGGAAGTGTTCCTGCGCTCATGCAGTGATATCCACTATAGAACTGTGTCTGTTTTAAATGCAGCGCCACACGAGGACTCAAAGGCCATCCAATATTGGTTTTCGTTCTTGTCCCTTGCGTAAATAGATTTCTCCAGGTTGTCTGAATCTTTTAATGATACTAGGTACTGTAGATGAAATCCCCAGTTTCTTTGCAGTTCTACTTGAAGAACATTATTCTTACACTGTTGCAATATTTGCCCATACAGTCTTTCACAGAGTAGTGAATTATACACAATCACGTTACTTTTGGTTACATTTAACCAAATTAGTTGTGAGATGTTCCACCAGGTGTTTTTTATTTAGCACTACACAACTTTTCAAGTCTACTGTTGCCCTGTTTTGAAATGTTTTACAACTCCGACAACAGTGCAAATAGTAAAGCTAGCAGTATGAAGATTAAATAAAAATGTAAAAAAAAAAAAGAATAA
The DNA here is from genome assembly GCA_030014255.1 of Parauchenoglanis ngamensis. Taxonomy (NCBI): domain Eukaryota; kingdom Metazoa; phylum Chordata; class Actinopteri; order Siluriformes; family Auchenoglanididae; genus Parauchenoglanis; species Parauchenoglanis ngamensis. The sequence continues at coordinate 736,295 of JAQMYM010000011.1, read as the reverse complement.
AGCTGGGAAAAGTAATGGAATATCAATATAATAATAATATAAGCTACATACAGACAAATAAACAATTTGCAAGTGTATAAACAGTTTGCAATGTGAAAAGATGCATTGTTCAGGGTGCAGGATGTGTGTTATGTAGGTTTGTAAGTTTTTATGGTCTGAATGGCCCAGGGAAGAAGCTCCTACTGGTGGACCTGCACCACCCTGCATCCGCAAAGCCACCAGCATTGTGGATGACCCCACACACCCCTCACACACACTCTTCACCCTCCTGCCATCCGGCAAGAGGTACCGAGGCATTCGGGCCCTCACTGCCAGACTCTGTAATAGTTTCTTCCCCCCAAGCCATCAGACTCCTGAACACTCAGGGACTGGACTGACACACACACACACAAATGTACACTCCTCTACCTCTACAATTTTGTACATGACATTTGGATTAGCGCTTCACTGTCTTGTCTCGTGATATCTGCACTGTATGCAGTATTTGCACATGTTTGCACACATGAACTTTATGTTGTCTTCTGTTGCACACGTGCACCTTTATACTTCTGTGTTGTCTTATATGTAGCACCTTGGTCCTGGAGAAACGTTGTCTCATTTCACTATTCACTGTATCACATGTATATGGTTGAAATGACAATAAAGCCACTTGAACTTGAACCTGGTGTAGATGTCCTGGAGGCAGGGTAGTGCTGTCCTGGTAATGCATTCCCCAGAGCTGCAATTGCCATATGCTTCCAGAAAGCACAGATCCTACTGTGGTGATGTAGAAGGATTTCTGCAGTGCTGTATGCAATCATCAAGGTTATGCAATCATAGGTGTAAAGGGAGTACAACAGAGGACTCAGGACACAACCTTGGGGTAATCAGCGTTTAGGGTGCAGGTGCTGGAGGTATGTATATTTTCCAGTCTTCACCACCCATGGTCTTTCAGTCAGGAAGATATGGACCCAGGAGCAGGATGAGGAGCTCAACCACAGGTCCCTGAGCTTGGAGACCAGTCTGACAGGGAATAAAGTGTTAAACACTGAACTGAAATCAATTAACACCAGTCATGCATAATTCCTGTTACCGATGTCCAGGTAAGAGAGGGTGGAATAGAGGCCATGGGAGATGGTGTTGTCAGTACTCCTGTTGAGATGAAGGCAACCTAAAGGAGCTCTAATCAGCCAGGCAGAGATGGATCAATGAAATCTTTAATGAGTCTCTTAAAGCATTTAATCCCCACAGAGGTCAGTGCTACAGGGCAGTCATTTATGCAGGATGGGTTGGTTTTCTTGTGTACATGGATAATGGTGGGTATTTTAAAGCTTGTAGTGATGACAGAATGGGCCAGGGTCAGATTGAAAATAGAGGTAAACACCCGGGCTAGCTGGTAGGCACAGGATTTTAGCACTCGACCAGGGATGCCATCTGGGCCAGCTGCCATCATGCTGTTTACTCATCTCTTCTCACATTGTGCCCTAAGACAGCTAGTGGGCAGTCCTCAAAGGTCAGGTCACCCACTCCTGTTGTGCTAGCGATAGCTGTGGTGCTTTCAATGCTTGTCTGAGCTGTTAGAATGGCACTTTGTACAGTGACGTATGGTACCAGTCAAAAGTTTAAACACACTTTCTAATTCAATGTTTTTTCTTTATTTTTATTACTTAAAAGACCCTTCATGTCTTAAGGTAATGATGATCTGTTGTTTCTCTTTACTTAGTTGAGCAGTTCTTGACATAATATGAATTACTACAGTTGTGCAATAGCGCTAATTATTGTATACCAACACTACCAACACAAAACAACTGATGATCTCAAACAAATTTAGAAGGCAAGAAATTCCACTGATTAACTTTTGACAAGACTGTTAAATGAAAAGCATTCCAGGTGACTACCTCATGAAGTAGGTTAAGATAATGTCACTAGTGTGCGAAGCTGTCATCAAGGTAAATGCTGGCTACTTTGAAAAATCTAAAATAAAAAAACCCACTTTTTTATTTACCACATAATTCCATGTTAGTCCATAGTTTTGATGTCTTCAGTGTTGTTCTACAATGTAGAAAATAGTCCAAATGAAGTCAAACTTATGAATGAGTAGGTGTGTTCAAACTTTTGACAGGTATTGTATCTCCAGAGCTAAGCCCTTCGTTGTAGGCATGCCATGAAGGCCAATCCACAGAGCACTCTTTGTTGTGCCCAGAATGCACCCTACTGTAATAATAATAGCCTCAGATCAACTGATCATCTTGTCTAAACAGAAACTGGCCCACGGGATGATGGACTCCATCACTAGGTCATTCAGACAGGCAGGTCCAACCCCTAGTTATTAAACATTAAACATTAATTAGAGGCATGCCCCTTCAAGAAGTCTATGCTGATGCCACCTGGGCATCACTTTGCACCTTCTCCATGTTCTATAAGAATTACCATTGCCCATTACAGAGCTGTAAATATTCTCTAAACACCAATTAGTTAGTTCTAAGGCGTGGTACTTCATCATGGTATTGTAGTACACATTATCCATGGGATTCTCACCACCCTGGTGATTATTTCGGATAAAATATAGCATTCTTAGATCCTTTTTAACACAGGCATTGTTTTATAAACGTGGTCCAAGGAAGTGGGTGCACTGCACATTTCTGGTGCTTTCCCTGCTCTAACACACCGGACACTGAATCAAATTTCAGTGGAAAAAGAGGGGAAATTCCAGGGAGAAACACATCCAGTGCCGTCACTGATAACTAGTGATGCTATTTACATTAGACTAATTTTGGAGCCCTAATGTTTTGTTTTTTATATTTTTGCCCACCGAAAGTTGTTTTTAGCAGAGAATTCTATATCCTTTAGAATAGAAAACAGAAAACATTTAGACATTCTGCAGACGTTTTTTATATATATATATCTCGTTATCTCGTATATATTCGTTTTACACTCATTGTGTCATGTGGTTTTGTTTGTTGGCTTTCTATCTTGGTCCACAAAATTGTTAAGCTTTTTGTACATGCCTTTGACTGGCACACACTCACCAGTGTAAATTTTGATAATAAGTATTCATTGACAATCTTTTATTTCATCCCTAAACAACAGTGTAAACAACAAAATATTAACAACAAAAATTAAGTTCATTATGCCTTGATAGGATGAAATAGCTGGGTCTGTTTTGGGAGGACAACCTAGCATACTTCTCAAGGGGAATTTTTACAGCCTAGAGTAATATTACTCAGCAAAATCTATTAAAGAATGTTTCCTTCCCTGTTTCATGTTCCTGACCCTAGCTGGGAAGTGAGGGAATCAGGCTCACTGGGCTTGACAACAGCTTTCACTATACTCCTGGATCCAACAAATATATGAGTCAGGACACACGGATGGCATTGGTCTGAACGGTGTAACATCTTTTAATGAAAATAATGGTCATAACCCTCACAGTGCACAAAATATCATCTTCAATCAATAGTCCTGGCTAAATTCAGATAACTTCCCCCACCCCCCAAAAAACATACAGCAATCCCCCTTCTGTACTAGCCTGTATTAAAGCTACAGGACAAATTTTACAAGTACCATGAAACTATCTGAGAAAATTATGACTAAAACTTTAGATTAAAATTAGAGTAAAATCACAACTGACTACATCATGACTAAAACAATTAAAACAAAAAACTAAAATGTAATTAAAATGTAACTACAATATTCAGTAAGTAACTAAAACAACATTTAAAGTTAAATAGCACTGACACTCACCTTCTTCTTGAGGTGTGAATCTTATTGGCTGTGTCCAGTTGGAGTACTGCTGCCCAGCCTCGGCTCTGACTCGAACCAGAATTGATGCCAAAAAATCCAGCCTACAGTTTGTGAAATTACACCGAAACTCACTGGAACCTTCACATGCCCACTTATACGGTACTTCATTTACTTGATCATTACTGCCATGAAAAACAGAGGAAAGAAGGATGAAGAGAGGAAAATAGTAATAGTAATACACATCCATAAGGCATATGAAAAAGGCATATGGTAAAGGGGCTCCTGAGTGGTCCAACAGACCATCATTCCCCCCATCACCCTATGATGCTACATGAGCAGCAGTTTGAAAAGGCGGAGTGGCTTGCATCACTAGCCTTCGCCCTCCCTGGTTGGTAGCTGTTGTGTGATAGTGGAGAGCTGTCTGGTGGGTGGGAACTGGCCATGACAAAATTAACAAGCATATTGGAGGACATTTTTAAAAAGTCACAGTAAACAAGTGGGCTTTAAATTTATCTTTTTTTGAATGAACTTCAGGTGGTGCCTTAGAGAGAGGAGGACATTTGAAATTATCTTGATGACTGAAAACTTTTTTTAAGTTAACTTACTATACATAACCAACAGTGAAGGTAACAGGGTTTTCCAGCTGTGTGTAATTCCAGTCCCAGTGCAGCATGTAGTCCAAGTCCACTGCCGTCATTTTTACATTATGTGGGCTTGGTAGAGAAGCTGAGACTGGAGGGTAAGGAGAAAATATTCAGAATAAATTACATTACATGATTATTACATGAAATTATTGCTTCATAATCTTACTGTAGGTTTGTACCTAAGAGTAGCTGCTGTAATCACAAAGACTCCTCATAGGATCCTTACTTACAATATGCTCAGTCTGAACATCCTTCTACATCTGTATACTGCAAGAATAAATAACCTCAGTATCTCATGTGACCTAGGAGAAGATGGAGTCATTTTGATTCTAGTTCTTCTGGCCCCTGCTGAAATCTGATTGGCCCGCTGAAGTGCCCTGTCCCGTCTCTAGTGTCAGCAGTCACTTAGAATGACGATCAGATTATAGATGAATGCAATTCCACACATGAATGCAACAGTTGGCAGTGATTCACGAAACAGGAACGTCCACCATTAATAAATGCAGCACAACAGAGATACACGTGCTTCTCACAGCCCTGCACATGAGTCACTGTTTCCTGCTAGCTTCTGAAAAAGTTTGCTTTTTGTTACAGTATAGGGGAATCAAGACAAAACGTAAGCACAGTGAATGGAGCTCAGGGCTGTGAGAAGCGAGTGAATTTATCGCCGGTGTGCTGCGTTTCAAGACACGGTGTTTTTTCTGTGCTCTCCTTGTCGCTGTTTTTGCTTGATTTAACCTTGTATCTGCACTCTCATACAGTATATAGTTTAACATTGAGGATTATTTTGGGCATTGTGACACATGGCCCTCTCACATGCAGTATTGATTTATTAATAATGAAATGTTGTGATTTACAGTAAATCGCCTTTCACAAGTAAGCAGCTGACGTTGCAGGAGGAATTTGCAGCTTTACTTGGTGACTACTATCACATTCATCATGAAGAGTCAGACCCATTATTAACTAATATTCTCCAGTGAATTGAAAAGTGCAAGTGACAGAGTTTAAGTTTGGAGCCTGGGCGTGGTTAGCTATCACACTGTGCACGAGCCCAACCGATTCGGTACGGAGTGATGACGATGGTCAACTGAGCTGGTCTTTAGGGGTCAAACACTCCTGGGAGCTTTTCAGCTCACCTTTTGTGAATATGCACTCAAACATTTGATGAAGACATAAACATCTGTGTAAATATGATGCAAAATACCAGTCCATTTTCTGTGCAGTTGCTTTCTTGCTCTGTGTGTGTGTGTGATGTATTCATTATATTCAAGTTAAAAACAGTTAAACTTGCCCAATGTAAAACGTTTGATGCTCATTTGCAGTATAAATAGGCTGGGTTAGGGTTAGGGTCAGGGTTAGGGTTAGTTAGTTAGTTAGGGTTAGTTAGTTAGTTACTTACTTACAAAAGGGATTGTGTGCACGGATTATGGACATATATATATATATATATATATATATATATATACTTAGTCCCTCTGTGTAAAATGCGACCCGTTTATGGCCCCTGTCTCAGAAAAATCCCAGCTGTATGCACTTTTTAGACGCCCCCTTAAAGCTTTTTACTGTAATTTGACGCGATGGCTCATGTATAAGCTGATGATTAATAAATTATTATTTGAGGGAGTGGGTCTATATTTTAAAAATTTGGTTATAGCTTGTTTTTTGTCATCGCTGGAGTGGGAAAATGTATTTTTAATCATATGTGACATCCTAAAATGGGAAATCCTAAAAAGAGAAAGTAAAAGTGTACGGTGGTCCAAAACATCACCATTTTAGTGACAAACATTCGCCTTTTTAAAGACATCGTTTTAGTAGAGTTTTCTTTTAGTGTTTATTTTTTTAGTGTACTACAACTGTGTAAATGAACCAACTCACACTGGAGATACGACTTCATAACATAACATTACAAACTTCACCGGTGCAGTTCAAACACACAGCACACCCAGTTAACGTGCTGAAACACGTGTTTACACAAACACAAGAACAGCAAAATAAATACACACGAGAAAGACTCACAATACACTTCATCGCCTGTCTATCACAACTTTGCTTTGGTACTAAACTCATCCCAGTAAGAATGAAGAACAGCTTTAAGCTCTCTATCCAGCACAGCATTCTCTTTCATATTCATTCATTCTCCACTTTTGTCTTACCTGTCATTATGTAAAGCAGAGTGAGCTTTAGGTGGAGGTGCAGTGACATTCCTGCTCACAGACGGACATCTCACACCTGCTGTATGGGCTCTACAGGAAACAGTCTCGTGCAGTTGCAACTACCACTTCCGCACGAGCTGATTTAAAAAAAAAAAAAAAAAAGAAGAAGAAAAAAAGAGGCGTCTGGTGTCTTTTGGTCTTTTGCATGTGTGTTACCCCCATAGCACATTCCACCTGCTCTGCCTGCAATAAATCGTGTAAAATCAAACTAAATACTGCATTCATTTTTTTTTCATCATAGTGAAACTGAAAGTACTTTGTATCCGCCAAAGAAACTGATCATGTTGATTTCAATGCTCTATTTCTGAAGTTCAGTTCAGCTTTGAATAGTTTTCATTGAAGACTTTTTTTTAGTATATAGCAATAATTAAAGTCAGAGTTCACAGACAGACATGACATGACCTGAGGCAGCTTCCAAAAAAAACCAACTGTCCAGTTCAGGCTAGTCTGTGCCCAGGACAGCCTGTTCCTGCCTGACAGTAATGGAACATGTCTCCTACTGATGCAGCCCATCTACCTCAAAGTTTGTTGTGCATTCTGAGATGCTTTTTTGCTCACCACAGCTGTATGGAGTGCTTATTTGAGTTACTATAGACTT
>JAQMYM010000011.1:717645-729020 GCA_030014255.1 Parauchenoglanis ngamensis | reverse complement strand
TGTATTGTGTGTAGTCTGTAGTATGTGCTTATGTTCTGTTCTGTATGTCATGTATGTTATGTCTAGTATGTCCTTGTGTTTTTGTACATTGAGCCAGGAGAAACGCAATTTCGTTCTTCTATGCAGTCTTGAATTGTATGATCTGAATGACAATAAAGTTCACTTTGACTTTGACTTTGCACAGGTTAGTACGGTTGTAGAAGGAAGCTGGATGCAGAGCTCCAAACATATCTGCACTTCTCTTCATCATTCTGTGGATGCTGCTCTGGCCAGTGAGTAGGAGTTTATGAGTTTATTCATGGGGTAGCGCAGACGAAGAATGGGCAAAGAGGCTTGATCACATGTTTAAATTGTTCTCCATGTGGCTCCCAGGCTGTAGAACTAATGCACCAAATTCAGCAGCGTTCAGATTTCATTATTATGACCATTATTCAGACTTAAATAGCAAAATTCCTATAAACAGATAACAGATAACTGACTAATGATTACTGAATGCTAGTTTGGCCTTACTAGACAGAAAGTTACCTAAATGGGCATCAAGTGTTTACCATCATTGTAGAAAACTTTTCTATGTATGTAGAACATAAAAACTTTTCTGTTTTTTGACCACTGTAAAAGCAGCTACTTTCATCTAATTTAAATAAAAATCTGTATTTAAGAGATCTGTTTAGTAGGGTTCTGATTTTTCTCACAACTGCAACCCTTGATCCTGAATTATGTTTTTTTTTTTAAAGGCAATTCTTTCAATACATAGATTAGCATCCAAGTTAACAGACAAGGCGTCAACCGTTTTGTCGCGAGACTACGAAACATCGCGAGAGTGCCCGCGAGGCTGCATTTTAGACATGCGCACTGCGCCTGCAGTCACACGTGTTCTCTTTGCAGGCGCGCAGACCGAAGATGGCGGATTGCGAAGGTATCGACTCCTTTAAAACTCTAAATTTATGGCGCTATGACTGTCTATATTGCCCTTTAGAGGAAACGCAGTACAGGAGTTGTATTAGTCCAACATGCAGATAATAACATGTTTCTTGTGTTATATAAATATTAATCAGAGTATGATAGCTGTAGCATAAAGCAGGCACTAAACGGCATGGCGCGTGGAAGGTCAATTTCCCTTCAAAAAGGATTTAATATAAACCAGTATACATGAATTTCAGCAGGATTTTAAAAGAAAATTCACTTAATAATCTGTATATACCGGTTTTCTCGTTTTAAGTGTTTGAAAGAAGCATAATTAAGTGTACTGTACTCACTCGGGTGTTTGCATTGATAAATAGATCTATGGCTTAATTTTTTTTTTTTTATTATAGCCGATTAATATTAATATGTCAGGAAACTTCCTAAAGTTTAACTTTACATGTGCATTTTCTAAGCTCTTCTGGCCACCGTGTGATTTCTTTGGGTAGAAATCGTATTTATTTATTTATTGTTTGTAACCGTGTTCACATGTCAGTAAAATGCTGCATTTTCAGAATATTAAGTGTCTGAGAATGTTGAGAATAAAATAACTAAAAAGCACCAATAACTCGTTTCTCTGCAGCACGTGGTGCTGGCGTGAGCCACGTGCTCGCGCCCATTTTAGCCAGGATGCTTCAGTATTAGTTCCTGATGAAGCTGAGTTTAAATCCTGGATCATTTAAGCTGGTATTAATTCTGGGAAAGGTTTTTAAAGCTTGGAATTGTCATATCCGGCTGGTAAACTTGCTGTGGTGTTGACGCATGATGAACATGCCATACTTTTCTCCTCAGTTGCTTCTGCTAAGAAAGAGAAGAAGAAGAAGAAAGCAAAGATTTCAGATGAAGAAGTCGGGGTAATTGTCTCCTCTTATCCTCAGTTGTTGATTTGAATTGATTGTACAGTTTTAGGTTTCATCATGTGGTTGAAGTTCTGGCTCTGAAGTGGTCATGACTTCCTTACTCCCTCTGAACGTTCCACCCTTAATAGTGAGCACTGGAAAGGGTTCTCCTCTGTAGGGATTGATGTCACTAGTCATATTATTAAGTAGCTCTGTTTTTTTTTTTTTAAATAGGAAATTCAAGAAACGGGAGATTTCCTCATCAAACCTGAATCCAAGGTTGCCAAGCTTGACACGTCCCAGTGGCCTTTGCTGCTCAAGGTAAGCGTCCTTTTGAATGCGTTCATCTCCATGCAGGTTGACTCGGCATGTCAGATGATGAATGTGTTTATCCATTCTCTGAGCGCGGCGTGTTCGGACCCTCTGCAGCCCCTTTGCTCCGTTCTGGACTGTGGGGTTCTGGTAGCCTGTTCGTCCGCTTTTCTGCTGTTTCAGAAGGTTGGAGGTTCAGGCCAGCAGGTGCAGAGGGACCAGACTTGCCCCGTCAAAGATGAACGGACAAGTCTGATCACATGCTTCTTAATGACTCATTTTAAAATGCTAGTTAGTTTAGTGGCTAGTCGAAGTCGTGTTAGCCTTGGGACTTATTGTGGTAAAATATATCAAGCCTTATTTGGAACATTTGAGTTGTTTTTAAGAAACTACTTTTTTCCAGTCTAATGAAAAAAATCCTGTCTGTTATACAGCTTGTTTTGATTGTAGAATAGACAAATAATAGTAAAAAGAAATGCTTAAATAAAAAAATCTCTGCATCCATAATAAATAACTTTCTTTTATTTGGGTGTATTATAAATTTTTAGTTTCGTGTCTGATTTTGTATTTCCATCTAGAACTTTGATAAGCTGAACATCAGGACCGCCCACTACACACCTCTGCCACATGGCTCCAATCCCCTGAAGCGGAACATTCATGATTACGTCAGGTAAACTCATGCGTCAACATCGATCCTCGGGTTTTGGCAAAGCCACATGATGTGATTTAGATGGCATTAGCACTCTGTGCAAAGATGACCTCTTATCTATCACCCAAGACTGATGGCTCATAATAACGTCTCGTCACGGATACAGATTTGCCGATTGTGTTTTTTTTTTTTGTTTTTTTTTAAATAATAATTTTGGCTGCAATGTTTGGTTTCTTAATTTTCTGTCCAGAGCTGGTTTTATTAACTTGGACAAGCCGGCAAATCCGTCCTCTCATGAAGTGGTTGCATGGATCAAACGAATCCTGCGTGTGGAGAAGACGGGCCACAGCGGGACGCTGGACCCAAAGGTCACAGGTTGTCTGATCGTGTGCATCGACAGAGCAACGCGGCTGGTCAAATCTCAGCAGAGTGCAGGTGAGTTGGATTTTTTTTTTTTTTGTTCACTCCCTTTTGATGACTGGGAGCCTTCAGTAACTGCATGCAGTGTGAAAACAAACCACCAGTATAACATTTCACTCTGATTCTTACTCTGAGTGGACAAATGCGTGTGAAAGTGCTTTTAACTGATTAGTTCAGGCTCGAGTTGTGCGGTAATATTAAAGCTTGCTTTATTCTGAGAGCATGAGCTCAGTCAGCAAAACCAGTGGCCTTTCCTCAGTACTCTTGTGCCGTGTGTTTCAGGCAAAGAGTATGTGGGCATAGTACGGCTGCACAATGCGATAGAGAACGAACATCAGCTTGCCAGGGTAAGTGTTAGTGTGTGTGAGGGCGATGTGTGAGGGATGATGTGAAATGATGAACCCGTTTATCCATTCTCCGAGCGTCTCCAGGCACTCCTCTCTCCGCTGGCCTTCTCATCGCTACTCCAGTGTTCTACCGTTGTAGCCGATGCAGGAGGCCGTGCGGGTTTGGAGAGCCGGGATTCACCAAGGAAGAAATAATGGGACTGATCTCATATTGCAAATGTGTAATTGTTTTTGCCTTTGGAAAGTGTAGTTTAAATTAAATCGGTGTGTCTGTGTGTCTCATGTAGACTCTGGAGTGTCTGACTGGAGCTCTGTTCCAGAGGCCTCCTCTCATCGCTGCGGTGAAGCGACAGCTACGAGTCCGGACCATCTACGAGAGCAAACTCATCGAATACGACCCGGAGAAAAGGCTCGGTTAGCGTTAGCCGTGTTTTACGTGCTTTATTTGAGCAAAGCCATATGATGCCATTTAGATTTGCATTAGCATTTTTGTGCAAAGATGACCTTCTATCTATCACCCAAGACTGATGGCTTTTCTAGCGTTAGACTTTTTCCAATGTGATTAAACTTGGAGCAGGTTCTAAAAGTTCTTTTTCTACGCCACAGGTATTTTCTGGGTAAGCTGTGAGGCGGGAACGTATATCCGAACACTGTGTGTTCATCTGGGGCTGCTGCTGGGAGTCGGCGGTCAGATGCAGGAGCTCAGGAGGGTTCGCTCTGGAGTGTTGGGCGAGAAGGTATACATGTCGACACAACGAGGAGCTTAATTTTGTGTGTTCTGATGGACAGATAACTAGTGTGACATGCAGCACAGTGCAGGAGCTCATAATTCTGGTTCACTGTGCACCTGACCAAAGTGTTGAGTTCAGTTCTGGGCTCCATCCCCGGTTCTGGTAATTAATCTTTGGTACATCACATGGCTGAAGATGAGCAAATGAAAAGTTGGACTTGTGTTGCTGCTTTACTACATCTTCACCAACAGTCTCCATTCTAACCTCAGGTGTGACATGTGATGAGGTGTGACTTCTTTTATTTATTTTCTTTCTTTGTTTTCTGGCAGGACTGCATGGTGACCATGCATGACGTATTAGATGCTCAGTGGCAGTTTGACCACAACAAGGATGAGACGTACCTGAGAAGAGTCATCTACCCTCTGGAGACGCTCCTCGTCAGCCACAAGAGGATCGTCATGAAGGACAGCGCGGTGTGTCTTCTTGCTTGTTCAGACTATTTGTATTGAAAGCAAATTTATGGGTTGTTTTGTATATAATGTGGTTGACTTGATGTGTTTATGTGTTCAGGTCAATGCTATTTGCTATGGTGCCAAAATCATGTTACCAGGTGTGTTGCGGTATGAAGATGGCATAGAGGTGAACCAGGACATCGTCGTCATTACAACTAAAGGAGAAGCCATTTGTACAGGTAATATTTAATGTTCAACTTCTAACCACATAGGTGTTTTTGAAAACTGTGCATTCTGGCCTCCTGTCCGCACATTGTTGAAAATTGAGCTCTTTTGAAAACGTTTATCTATTTATTTATTTGGGGAAAAATCCCCACTCCTGCATTACAAGCTGCTTTGCAAATGGAGATTTTTGGATAAGTGTACCCTTAAGTAGTACTTCTGCATCATCACGAGGCCACATCACGCATCACTCTTCACCAACGGTGAGCTCGATCCCAGGAGTACAGTTCCTGAAAATAACTAAATGAGTGAGCTTTTGGACACCTTGGTGTGTTTGTGTGTGTGCGCAGCTCTTAATGTTCTCCTTTTTCATTTTGGATGGAGATGTTGGGTGCTTTTGGAAAGGAGGAGCCTTTTTATAGTTCTTGGAACTGAAGTCCCCCCTTTTTTGTATGTTCACACTGCAGGAACTGAGAACGGTTATAGTTCTTAGAATGCTTTGTTTTAAGCTCCTACTTCAGGGTAGGTACTCTCTCAGCACAGTAGGGACCATCAGAGACGTGTGTGTGTAGTGTGAATGGTCCAGATGCATGTGTGGTGAGATTCTTTGAGTTGAGTGTCAGTCAGTGTGCATTACAATAACTGGATGAAAAACTTGCGCTATCTAGTTGCCAGATATTGCCAGTCTGTGTAAAAGTCTTTGTATTGAACAGCTAAATCCAGTTCGAGTTGAAAATGTGTCACTTACAGCCTTAAATCCAAGTAACACGTTAGCCATGTAAACCGTAGCCCTTAATGTTGGCATTTAAAATGTAAAAAAAAAAAAAAACACAGCTAAATGGACCCACAGTGAAGTCCTTACTATATTTGAGCCTGTATGCGATGCAGGAAATGCACTGCGATTTTGCTGGCTTATGTCTCTTCAGCATTCCTACTGGTAGTGTGAAAGCAAACGAACAAAAAAGCCCCTTGAAGGTGTGCTGTTCTCAGGGGAGCTCCCCAGGGGGTAGTTCCTCTCAAAGTCCCTAGAACTGTTTAGTCAGAAAGCTTCTATTCTCATTCACACCAATAGCATTTTTAAATGTTTGTACCCTGCTGATTTAAAAAACGTCTGTACCTGTGGATGAGGTCTCGATCCAAACCACATGATGATGTCTAGACAGCACTAGCACCCTGTGCAAAGATGACCTGGTATCTATCACCCCAGACTGATGGTTCTGATTATATTCTGATGCTTCTTAAATGGAAACGAGTAGTTTTAAAGAAAAGGCATTTGGTTTTTGCAGCGGTAGCGCTGATGACGACGGCGGTCATCTCTACATGCGATCACGGCGTTGTGGCCAAGATCAAGAGGGTTATCATGGAAAGAGACACGTATCCACGCAAGTGGGGCTTGGGGCCAAAGGTAAGGCAAACATGATTGGTTTTATTTTTATCATGTGCGTGCGTTAAAGCCGTAAGTTGTAGATTGTGTGGGTTTTAAAGCATGCAGATTCTTTAGAGTAACGAGTAGTGCTGCGTTTACCACAAATGCACCGTTACTGATGCACGATCAACGTTCTAACCTGTCTTTTTAGGCCAGTCAGAAGAAAATGATGATCCAGAAAGGCCTTCTAGATAAACATGGCAAGCCGAACGGGAGCACTCCAGCTGACTGGAAGGAGGGTTATGTGGACTACAGGTACACTTCATTCTCCTTGGGGTGGTCTTTAATGCTGGCTGCTCTCTGGTATTGCTTAATGAACATATGGTACTTCTATAGTCAGCTCCAGAATTATTGGCACCCTGACACTGTAGCCCCTTTTAGACAGCCTATACAAAGCTGTGCCTTTTTTCCGCTTGTGGGATTGTGTGTGTGTGGTTAGAGTCCATCTGTCCTCCTCACGGTGTTTGTGGTGTATAAGGGTTCCAGTAATTATGGAGGTGGTCTGTACATCAGGTCATGCAGACTGTTATCCCTTTTTAGCCTGTTGTGACTCTAGAGGGAGTCTGTCTGCTACATAAACACGCAGGACCCATGAGCTCTGTCTGCAGTCTGTATGACAGGAACTTGGGTTTTGTGGACATGCCTACAATGGAGGTGGTCTTTTGGGGTTTTTTTTTAACCCGATTTAATGTCTGATTCTCTGTACCATATCTGTCCATTTTATACAGTTCTGAACATTAGTTTCGTTTTTTCCCCCCCCATCAGTAAACCCAAAGCGAAGGTAGCCGTAGCTGCAGAAGATGGTGATGCTGATCAGGCAGGGGCAAAGGTGAACTGCCGGTTTTCTACCAACTTATTATAGGTTTGTTTTTTTTGGTTTATACTTGGGTATTAACTTTCTTCTAATCTTTTTATGTGCAGAGGAAACGCGATGAGAGCGGAAGCGAAGGTGAAGCCACGCTCTCAACCCCAAAGGCAGATGAGGGTAAGAAGAAGAAAAAGAAGAAAGAAAAGAAAATGAAGCTGGCTGAGGAAGTATCGGAAGCTACAGAGGAAGCACCGGCAGGAGAGGAAGCAGAGGTGAGCACTATTGATGTTTGGAAATGCCACTGAAACTAAAATAGGTGTGTTTGAGCCTTTTGTACCAGTCCCTTAGTTTCAGTTTTATAGTTCATCACTTCCAGGACAACTATCAAGATTCATATTTGTGTACGCAGTTTGAGCTGTGTGAGTTTATTCATTTTGAAGACTTGGTATGAGGCGTCGTGTCCTCGAACTGAGCAAGAATTCCATCTTTACACGCCTTTGGGAATTCTCCATCCGTAAAAGGTTTTCATTCGGGAATTCGATGTTCTCGCGATGCTCCTGTCAGGTTTAGGTTGTTTGGAGAGTGGCGAATTTCGAAAGCTGTTGGCTTTTGTGCAAGTTAGTCAGATACTTCAACATGTCACTTTGGTCCGTTTCCTTCTCAAGTCAAATCTAAGAAGCCATTACACGTACATGAGAACTTGCATGTATTACTAGGAAGCGTAGTGCATCATGTTTTAATATTTGTTTGATACCGTCCACAGGTCACAGAAAGCGCCAAGAAAAAGAAGAAGAAAAAGAAGATGAAAGAGGCAGAGGCTGGTTCAGACTGAAACTCTGAACTGATCTAACAGACTGTTAAAGCTCACCAAGTCAGCATAAGGTGATGTGACCGCCCTCGGCTCGGACATAACCTCATCCCTGCTCCTGTTACTCTTCCTCGCCTGGCCTTCAGTCAACAAAGTGACCGGTTATATTAAAGATGGGCTTTGTGTCTAAAGTGAATGCGTGTGTGTTTGGAAGAGGAGGACCGAAATCTTTGCAGGCAAATCAAATTGTGCATTTCGCTTTTATTCTGAAAATGATTAAACAGCCCCCGTCGTCATGTTTGTCCACGTCGATTTGTGTTTGTCCATTTGGATAGTGACATGTGGCTTGCACCTTTTCAAAATGTAAATTTTTGAAAGCTGTGGATAAAAGAAATGGTTAATTTTTTTGTTGTATTTTTACCGTACCTTTTTATCTTTAAAAAAAAAAAAGCGCATAATTATTTCCTTCATGAAACCCTTGTCTTCTGCCTTTATTTGTATGTTTAAAAAATGCTTCTTTATTTTATATGATGTATATAACACAGGATCAACTTGTAATCCTAAAGCAGAAGAGTTGGATTAAATAAATTTTTTTTTTCTACGTGTATGTGCTTTTTGTCTTTAATCACTCAAAGATGTTCACCATTTATAAACTCTTGAAGGTTCCCGGTTTTGGATACTTCATTTAATTTCCAAAGTACAACACCTTCATGAGCTACATCCATAATGACAGACACTGGAAAGTCACCAACAACCACATGATGTCCGGTTCCCTGTCTGTTGTTTTTAAATACAGCAAATGTAAACTTGATGGGGTTCCATGACATTACAGTAATACAACAGAACACTGAAACCACGTTCAAGACTGAACAGAGTGGTGTTTATCACAGTAGTGGTCCTTTTTGCATCCATTCTCCACCATCCACCTGATGTTTACTGGCACCTCGTGGTGCTCTTATTTTTATTATAACTCATATCTGAAAGGAAAAGAATAATCTAACTTATTGCTTTAATAAAACAAACATTTTAAATACACCTTAGCCAGGAGCTAGCAGCCTGAACTGACGGAGAACTTGAGTGTAGTTTTGTGACTTGGTATTGCACCTGATTTATAATAGTGAGGGTTCTTTTTGATTGACATGAGGGAGGATTTCGGGTAAGGGTGTGGTGTAGTCAAGATAGGCATCAGTAGACCCAGGACACAGGAACCCACTGTGGGCTGGAGGAGGCTCTCTCTAAGGCTTCTTCCACGCCTTTCACGCTCTCGTCTACGTCGTTGTTGACCAGGACCATGTCGAAGAAATGGCGGTAGAGACTGAAAATGGTGTCTGATTCCTTTTGGATGGCTTGCAGTGCTTCTGACTGTAGTGTGGAGATAGAAAGTGGGTTATAGCAATGATATCCACCTGATGCTTGGATCACTGGGGTGTCACCGTGCGTCAATTTAAAAAGGCAACGCCTGCAATCATAAACTGATTATTTTGTGTAACAGAATTAAATTGAAATCTGGAAGTGGATGAACAGGAAAGAAATGGAGATGAAGACGTGACTGACCTGGTTGCCCGAGTTGGTTGGTGCTACGAACACGACCAGGGGCGCAAACTCTGCTGTTCTGAGGAGTTTCAGTGTCTGAAAGAACACCACATTGATTTACTATGTTTAAGCGTGTGTGAAATGTCTTTTCCTGTACTTGCATGGTAGAATGTAAACATCTGTGAAGTCCAGGGCACATTACATGCTTGTTTTTCCTTTAAATAAATATATTCCTTAAAATGTATTTATCACAAAGTGTAACAGAAAAGGGTCCAGAACACTGTATTTGCTCTGTGCGGCTGTATAATACATAGATAAATTGGTTTAGTGACCAATTTAAGTGACCAGGTTTTGCTGTTGAAGTTTGACTACAATTGGAATGTTTTTAACTGGTGTTTTATAGCTATTCACCATCATTACTAATAAAATGCATTCATGTTTAATCAACTACTAAAATCATCTTTTCCGTTATAAAAACTGACCAATAAGAACCATGCTTGAAATTCTTCGCCAAGC
Source organism: Parauchenoglanis ngamensis (assembly GCA_030014255.1). Classification (NCBI taxonomy): domain Eukaryota; kingdom Metazoa; phylum Chordata; class Actinopteri; order Siluriformes; family Auchenoglanididae; genus Parauchenoglanis; species Parauchenoglanis ngamensis. The sequence continues at coordinate 718,997 of JAQMYM010000011.1, read as the reverse complement.
AAGGAATTCCTAGCACTTCAAAATCGTTGCAACGTGAAACTGATCAAATAAAAAAAAACAAAACACAAATCTATCAATAAATCAACCAACCAATCAAGCTCCTGTGCAAATGTCTGAAAACAGCCCTGGAGAGAAAAAAAGGTTCTAGCACCCTAAATAGTTTTGCTCCACCTGAAGCGTTATGCTAAACACTACAACAAAATTATTCAAATAACCCATTTTCTGTGTTTACCTGAGGCTCTACATCCAGCAGTGCAATCTTGTCTTGCTCGTGGATCTTCTGGATGGTTTCGATCTTGGTGCCAAACATGCTGCCCTGAAAACTTCCGTACTCCAAGAGCTCATTTCCCACAATGCATTTGGTCATCTCTTCGTTGGAGATAAAATAATATTCCTGTCCGTTTTCTTCCTCTCTCCTTGGAGGCCTGGTTGTGTCTGGTTGAATGAAGAGATGTCAATCCTGGTTAAAGTGGCGATTCATGCTTTATCGTTGGTTAATTAGAATAACGATGTACATCCATGTTGATAATATTATTTATTACCGTCTTGTAAGTTAGGATGTACCACAGGGACATTAGATAGAAGTATTATATAGAGGAAATCCAAATCGATCGACATTAAATTTTAAATTACAGACTGAACACAAATGTTCTGTCACATGTCAAGTTTTTTTTCCAAATAACCTGTTGAAAAATGACATCATACGTCATACACACATCAGCACAGTGTCAATGTGTACTGACTGATCAAAGGTGTGCCTGAATTCTGGGTTTGTAAAATCATGTCATGTTTAAGTTGTTTCGACAGCTTGGTGGTTGTTCCTGATCCTCTGTAGTGTCTGATATTTTACTCTTTCTGCCAACAGTTTTCAGAATCTTGAAGGATCTGATTTGCTCTCCTTATTTCCCAGTACGCTAATTTCCATGCTCAAACTTCTTTAACTTGTTTTGTCTGAGTGTTAGAGATAGTCATCATGTGTTTGACATGCTACAACAAAATGTATAAGGTTGGGTCTAATGTCAGAGAATGGGTCCTTAACCAAAATCACGTTTATTGTTCCAGCTTTCCAAAATGCTGGGTAACCCTAACTTTTACAGTTCCCTAATTACCAAGTACTTACCTGGTAAATATATGGTAAATTATAGTCTATTATTATGTAATAAGTAATCCAAAGAAATACTAAGAAAAGTCTCCAGTAGAATTTCAGCTGTAGTTTCTCTGTATTTACTTATTACTGGTGCTTATTACCTAAAAACACACTAATATTTAGTAATCGGGCGGCACGGTGGTGCGGTGGTTAGCACTGTCGCCTCGCAGCAAGAAGGTCCTGGGTTCGATCCCCGGGTCACCCA
>JAQMYM010000011.1:691939-705875 GCA_030014255.1 Parauchenoglanis ngamensis | reverse complement strand
TTTATATACTTTTGTGAAGCTGCTTTGAGACAATGTCTGTTGTTAAAAGCACTATACAAATAAAATTGAATTGAATTAAATTGAATCAAAAGGTGCAGGCTATTTGTTGGTACATTGAATAGTGAAGGCTACAGCAGGGGGCAAAGACTTCTCTTATAAAGCCCCTCAGTTACGGAACAGCCTACCAGTTAGTGTTTGGGACTCAGACACAGTCTCAGTGTTTAAATCTAGGCTAAAAACATACTTATTCAGTTCAGTTCAGGTCTGCTTCCTACGTCTGGTTATCATCACTTGAAAACCACTTGTTACTGTCGAGGATGGCTCCATATGAACAGACTGAACATACGCTTATAAACTGTGACGATGGCATTGGATTGCTGCTGACACAAGTGGCTCTGCTACAATGGCTTAGAACTTAAATGACCACAAACAGTTCTGCACTCAAGCCTCCATCATTGAATCAGTTGAAAACTTTAACAAAATAGATTACATGTTAAAACTACAGTGAATTTTGTGCTACACAACTGTACTTTTTTCCATATAACACAGTTATAGAAGTGGGTTATTTGTAATCGCACTATCCAGTGTTACCCAAATTAGGATGGGTTCCCTTTTGAGTCTCATTCCTCTCACAGTTCCTTCCTCATGTCATCTCAGGGAGTTTTTCCTTACCTCAGGCTTGCTCTTTAGGAGTTTATAACTCAGAAACACACTACAGTGAACGAGAGATTGCAACAAGATGAAGGAACATAAAGAAAACTAAGCTAGGGATTAACTGAACAGGTGTACACATCAGGTAACACAGCAAAGATGGGACTGGAACATAAATGCATTAACTCAAAAGGGTGGGTCCTTAGTGAACTCGTGTAAGACTCGTTGCTGTTTGGCTACAGCATGCGTCACTTTGAGAAACTCATAAAACATATGACATAACATAAAACACATTATTCACACTTATTTTTAATATTTAAGGCATCTGTCTGATATGCTGTCAAGTTAATTTTTTTCTCATTTGGATACACACTGTAACTGAATGAATGCTAAAATCCAATAATCAAACAGTATACCTTCACGTTGATAAATACATTCTCACTGATTTAAAATAGTTTGTTGCATTCAGTTTGCAAAATTCTATACACGCTTCCCAACACACTATGTACTTCTCTTTGGGAACACAGCGGTCTCATTTTCCTAACCAATGGAGTCACCAATCAGAACCCAGTGTGCTAAAGACTGAAACCACATCTCACCTGAGAAAACTCAATTCACTATAATTATCCACTCAGTTTTCACAAGACCCCACTGTTATCCTGCTTTTCAGCCAAGAAGAATAAGTTGCAATGTAGATGAGGTTTTGTGGCCAAATCCTCTTGATCACCTAATGATGGCCTCATGATACCTAAGTTTTCTTTCTTTATTTCTTTTTTTGTTTATTTTTGTATATGTAAGCTTATATTTTTCCCAATTAGTTACACATAACCACACACAAAATAAAAACTGTACACACACCACCAATGTGTTACACCAGCACCAGAGTCCATGCAGGACTCCATCTCCCACAACACCTCATGGCATACAAACATGGCTGCCGAGAACGACATTTCCCAACAGCACACTCGCTCCTGCTCACCTGAGTACTAATGAGTCACTGGTGTAACTCAATACCCCTATTTACAGTTGTGCTTGAAAGTTTGTGAACCCTTTAGAATTTTCTATATTTCTGCATAAATATGACCTAAAACATCATCAGATTTTCTCACAAGTCCTAAAAGTAGATAAAAAGAACCCAGTCAAACAAATGAGACAAAAATATTTTACTTGGTCATTTATTTATTGAGGAAAATGATCGAATATGACATATTTGTGAGTGGCAAAGTTAGTTTGAAGGTGAAATTAGAGTCAGGTGTTTTCAATCAATGGGATGACAATCAGGTGTGAGTGGTAACCCTATTTTATTTAAAGAACAGGGATCTATCAAAGTCTGCTCTTCACAACATGTTTGTGGAAGTGTATCATGGCACAAACAAAGGAGATTTCTGAGGCCCTCAGAAAAAGAATTGTTGATGCTCAAAGATATCAAAAATATAGAAGATTCTAAAGGGTTCACAAACTTTCAAGCACAACTGTACACCCAGTATATAAGACTGAATGGAGTCGCCAATCAGAACTCAGTGAGCTAATGAATGAAACCACATTTCACCTGTGAAAACTCAATTTACCATAATTATGCACTCAGTTTGTGTTGTGTTTCTGAATTTGCTGTCCTGTTTTCTAATTTGCTGATGTGTTTCCAAATTTGCAATCATGTTCTTTAACTGGCTATCATGTTTTTGGTTTTGTTAATGTGTTTTGCTTTCTAAAGGTTCCTTTAAAGTGTAAATGTAAAATCTTGATGCAATGTCAATTTGCAATTGACTAATATCCATCCTGATAAGTTATAAAAGCAATATTATATGTGTTCGGTCTTATTCCTTATCTGTGATTTCCTGTGCTTAACCACCACCTTAATATGAATTGTCAGTACTTAATTATATGATGATACGAAAAGTGACCTAAATAAAGAATTTAAAAAAGACATTAGTCTGGCATTTTTATATTAGAATTGCTAACTCTAAACATAAACATAGATTTTGGTGTTGCAGGACTACATTAATAACTTCTTCTTAGCCTCAAACAAACAAAGTCAGGATGCTCTTACACTTTACTTATGCTATAAGCTACTTTGTAGTGAATTTTAGAGTAACCTTGTAACAAGCAGCAACAACATAACATCATCCATTGTACAGTCTAGTACAATGTTTTAAACGTTCCTGTGTTCCATACAGCAAGTGAGTTGTGTTTCCGGTCAACAACATTTCCAGCCCAGTTACATCTTAAAAACCACACAAAAGACCTGAAACTAGCTCAAAGAATAGGAAAAGGAAGACATTTTGTTCCTCAGCTTGCCTCAGTGTGGGAAACAAGGTCGCAGTGGTGAAAAGATTATTTCCCTCTTCCATTCTTTTAATATATCTTACAGTATAAATGCTTCTTTACATCATAGGCACATGTCATAGTCTGCATTTACACTTACTGTTTTTTTGTGGAAATTTATCAGTGACTGATTTCCCCAATAGGCCACTATTTATTCGCATGTGTTACAGTTCCCATTTTTGACCACTAGGTGCAACATTAACTCTATGACGCTAAATGGGGCAGTGGGCATGCTACTTCACGATCACACAACATCTGGAAAGGCAAGGAAATCAATGGTACATCGACTTATATCTGTCAAGTGGCGACTTTTTAAAATCGTTGGTTACTCAAAAGAGATATAATTTGTATTTTAACAGAATTTAAAATGTATGGAGTTGTGAATGAGGTCTACTATGCTACTACCCTACTGGCATCTATATAATGTCTAGTTTACAGTCTAGTTTCAATCTCACATTCAAGAAGTATGTTGGATTTCACATGAAAACTTGACATTAACTATTTCTTTTTAGTTCTTGAGTACATTTAAAAGTAACAACTTTCTGATTTTCACTTGATTTTCAAATTTGCAGTAATTCATTTGGGATTAAAGTGTGTGCTAACTTTACTGAGCTGTGCTTTTCCTTTCTTTTTCTGGTAACAAATGATCCAATTAAACATGTTATTGCATTTACTTGCACAAAATTGCACAAAATTTATATCAAGGAAGTTGTTTCTTAAATACTATACAGTAAACTGTAATTTCCTATAACTTTCTGCCTCTATCTTGACCGAGCTCGCCTCGCTGGTCTAGTTCCATGTAATTTTTTTTGCAGTGATGCTGATGTAAACGTATAAGGGAAACTGTATACTGATTATAAGTTAGATTTTTATCACTTTCTTATCACAACACCACTTGTGATTCACCAAGAGAATGCAGAGTGCAACATGTTGTGGTTGGAACTGAAAGTTGAAAGTCAGATGCAGAAAAATTCCCAGTCTTTGAGTAATGCTTACAGTGTTTATATGAGTTTTGTTCAAAGGCCAATGACAGTCTTATAGTCTTGTTTTTTTTGCTACGTAACTGAGCTTATACATTAACTGAAAACGAAATGAATAAAGACACTTGTGTTAGGCATGCGGCTTTGTTCATAAACTTCTAATTAAAAACTACCTTAAAATATACAAACTTCATAAGGTTGAAAAACAAGATCTTTATAGCAAATAATTATGATAAAATCTAACATATTTTCACAAACAAAGGTTAAATGCCAGTGCAGACAGTGTGTCTGATGTACAGAAACATTTCTATTTTAAGATACTCTATATTGTATATTGTAAAGATTGGGAGAGAGAAAGAGGGATTTTAGAGTGGATAATACCTGTACATCAGAAATGCGTGTGCACCAACGTGACCTTTTCTCCCATGCAAAGGCTAAGAAAAATGTTTTCTCTTTAAAAACAGCCACATATATGTACTAGTTTCAGGTCTTTTGTGTGGTTTTTGAAATTTTTGCAGACAAACCTGCTGTATGGAACACAGCTGATCAAAGGTTACGGCTAAAACCACTGAAATTCATGTGAGCAGCTAGACTGAGGCCTCATGTGCCACTGGATTAAGCTCACATGGGACACATCTACCAAATACACTGCCCTAATCTAGTACATGCATTTTAATAATCAAGTATTATAATAATAACAGTAAGAGGAGAAAATATAGTCTGATGTGGGAGGACACCAAGCTGAACCGTCAGAGGAAGTGGGTAATCGTACGTGTGATGCGATTCTGCACATCTGCTTCCTGTTCCTATATACTCGTCTATGTATTTCCCCCTTTTCCAGCACACTAAGGGTATTTTTCAAACATCAAGAGTCATGTGTAGTAAATGATACATATTACAAGCATGTCTAACATTTTGAGGAATATCCCAAATCTGTTTCTTGTTAAAAAAAAAAAAAAGAATCGAAAGAATGGGTTGTAAATAAAATGCGTCTACACACAGTGCACTGCAGAGTTATTAAAGAATAACTGAAGTCTTGGAAAATATTAAAAGGACTTTGTTTGGTTGTTAAGGAAGTGACAAACTGATGGAGAATTTTCCAAGATTCTGAGACTAGCCTTGTACTTTACAGATCCTTTTCCTAGTTAGCATGCGAGCAAATGTTAAAACTATGCTGCATATTAAATTAACAGATTGCTTAATTGAAGTATTATTTAGTGATACAAAAAAATCTATAACATGCTCTATAAAGGTGCACTTTATAGGTCTACAGTTACTGACTGCTCATTTGGAATTTCCCACCTGATGTTAATGTAAGTTCTTATCTTGTCTTATAGTTTATCTGTTGGTATGTACACATAGTCAGAAGTGATATTTGATTAGTGAATCATTCGGAGCACAGCAGTAACTGATTTGAGTAAAAGTCTTGCTACTGTAGTAGTAATTCACTTGTGAAAGTAGCTATCAAGAAATTATTCAGCTAAAAGTAAACAAGTCTTCTGGTGCAAAACTGATTTTTTCAAAAACATTTTTACATGCGACACATTTGAATGTAGTATATCTGAGGAATGCATGAATTTTTGAACAATTAGGGTAACTAATGAGTGTGAATTATACACTGACTATCAGACTACATCTTTTTCTCCAGGGTGTAAAGGGAACCCAGTACAGCACAGACGCATGCTTCAGTGAACTGAAGTTGTATTATTTGCCTAAATATCTGGTACAATTGCATGCATCATTAAGTGCAGTCTCCTTTCTAACCCGCCTCTTTGCCACTCTGTTCTGGCTGCTGACTGTCATTCTGACCTCCCTCTGCTTCCTAAACACACCACCACATAAATGTAAAACTCACCATCACTCATACTCTCCTGCTCAGTATTAAGCCTGCATGACAACCACAGACTGTTTTTTCTACTCTTTTTTAGCACCAAAAAAGTGTCTGATATCTCCTTTCCTCTCACTCATGTGAATGAAATCTAAACTGAGTTCAATAAAGTAGTCAGAATTTGATCTAATACATTTACTCAGCCTTCAGCACACATGGATTTTAATATTCTTCAATTGCCCAACTAGGTAAAACACCTGAATTCCTGAATGAAAACAAAGGTTGATGCCTGCAATTCAAGCTAACATCAAAATGCAAAAGACTAACTAAACCACCGCAGCCAAACAAAAGACTATTAAAATGTAATAATAAACAATATTGATGTCAAAATTCTGTACAACAGTGAATCCTCCGTGGTGTCACAGCTGAGTACCAGTGTTAGCTAACATTACATATAGCATTTTATATTGGTAATAAAAGGCCAAGCCAACACTGCAAATGAAAGGGAGTGCTATCAGCTAGCTAATATTAGTCAGCTAATGTTAGTTAGCCAAACTGTCAAACTAATGTCAGCGTTCATCCTGAAACACTTGACACAGTCTAATTCAGGCATTCAGGAGGTAAGAAAGTAAAGAGTATTAAACAATCTAAATAGCTGATGAACCTACAGGTTTCCACTGTGGCTTGTGCGATGCACAGGAGCATAGACCTTAAAGAGGATGCGAGCTACAAACAGCTCAATGCTTAAAAATGGTATGATTGACTTTAGGGGTGTCTGAAATCGTTTTACAAGATTCTTCCAGGCATGAGTACGGGAAATATATTGTAGTATTTACAGTTACAGGTAGAAAGGATGCATAAATGTTTTGACATGCCCCTAGTGGTTTTCACCTCTTTTGCAGGGTCCAAGTCTTAATTAGGAGATCAGACTACCAGCCACCCCACCGTAATTCGAACCCTGATATGAGATATGAGCTGTGCTGAAGTGAACATGATGTGTAGCGCTAATTTCTGAGGATGTGCAGGATACATGCAAGAGACATCCTTTATACGTATAGTTAAAAGCAAGTGCAATTTTAAGTTAAAGCATGTCCAACAGCGATGAAGATAGCGTTCCACAAGCTAATTTAGATTTCTTTGTTTTTAATTCACAAAAATCAAGCCAACAAATAAGACAAAAAAAAACGTTTCTCTAGAAAAAATAAAAAGTCATTGATTTTCACTACACATTTGATGTTGAATCTCCACTATTATTTAAAGTAGCCGGCTCACCCTTCCCAGAATCCTCTGTGCCAATTAGCGAGTCACCATTTTCCATGCCACTGATATTCCAAAAACAATCCGCAACAATCTGGTGACATCCTAGTTCGTAGATCTTAAAACCGTAATGTGAAACTGAATATTTTTTTGTCAGCGTATCTATATTTTAAATTCTTTCGGCCGATCCGTCCCATTTTGTATGGTTATTCCGTATGTAATGACCAGAACAGGCAAAGCAAAGAGAAGAAAATATGAGGCATATTTTGTTCAGAGCTTCCACGTATGACACGTGAATGAAGAAAAAGTTTGAGATGGGTTTCAAAGGGATCACTTACAGTGAATATGCGCAGACTTTTGAAAGCGGTCATGTGCTTTCAAAACAAAAACAATGCACTAGATTGTGGGAAGGGTGAGCCATCAACACCCTAAAGCAAACTACAGAAACATCATTCAGTATCTTGATCGCTACAAAAATACACAAACAAAAAAAATCGTTATAAAAAGCTTTTTTTGTGTTTAGATCTCAGACGTGCTGGTGATTTACTCAGGGACTGTGTCTTGTGGAGGGACAGCCTTATAGTTCACCGCAGCTTGTGTCCTGTTAAAATAAATAAAGAAATAAAATCATTTCCATTCATGTACATTTCAGATTAATTTGAATTTATTACAATTATAAAATGAGAAGTAGAGAAGTTAGATCTGGCAAGACTAAAAGTCTGAGACCTCACTGAAAATCTGGGATATTTTTTCCATTTAAAACTAGAAAGATTTAGATATATAAAAAATTACAACAAAATAAAATAAGTATTTTGAATATTCAGTATTGTGATATTGATCATGTTCATGAAGTACGTATTCAGATGACACTGACGGATTTGATCTAAATAAATATGTGAAATGTATGTGTATATGATAATATTTTTTAAATTCTACTTTTATTGCTGATGATTATACTTTCAGTTAAATGTATACAAAGCAAATTTCCTACTGATTATTTTAAAAAAAAGTATTGCAAATAAATTTTTAGAACTGCAATTAAATGCATTTGATAGGACCCAGACACGTCTTATTCGGGAAAATGTTTTCTTTGGTCAGTGGCAGACTCACTGGCTAGCCTTGGCTGCATTGTATTTCTTCTTCTTCAGATGATGAGCGATGAACCACACCAGCAGCACAATGAAGGCAACACACAGAAGGGCTCCAATCACTGCGCCTGCTATGGCCGCGTGATTCATCTCTGGAAAACCAGATTTAACAACCTCGTTAACACTAACAACACCGTCATTTTGTGTAACTGCTTAAATTATGTGCTGAATCAATAGAACATTTCAAAAGAATTAAATTCACGGTATATTCATTGTATAGATGAAACTATTTGTTGTTTGTGGTTAGAATTAGCAATCTATTAGAGTATGCATACACACACACACACACACACACACACGGGATGCTACCTGAGTTCAGCTCAATAGTGCAGATGGAGAAGCCCAAAACGTTGGAGGCGTTGCACTGATACGTTCCAAACTCAAACTGAGAAATGTTTCTGATGTTCAGGATGCCAGTCGTCACGTCTACCGCAAAACAAAACAAATAAATAGCAAAAGGTCAGAGAAATGAATAGGAACACCTGTGCACCATGCAATCAGTCAATCACATGGCAGCAGCGCAATAAACACAATCATGCAGAAACAGGTTTCATGTCTGATGTCATGTTCACATCAGACTACAGAATAAAAATCTCTGTAAGTTTGCACGTAGCATGGATGGGCTGGTTCAAGTATTTCAGAAACTGCTGATTTCCTGGGATTTGCAAACTAAAACAACTACAACAAGAGCAACAAGAACAACAAAAATCCATGGGTGAAAATGCCTTCTTGATGACAGAGGTCAGAGCAATATGGTTTGAGCTGACGAAAAGGCTGCGATAACACAAATAGCCACTCTTTACAACCACGCATCTCAGAACACAGATACCAGTTTAAACACTGCTGCATGATTGACTTATTAGATAATTGAATGAATGTGCATGTGTATACAATAGGTGTTCCTAATAAACTGGATGCTGAGTGTATATTAAAATCTGTACTTGATAAATATAAAACTCTTCGTTCACACTAGCTAGCAACAAAGCCACAGGCGAGTTTTCATTTTCTATATAAGTACACAACAGGGAACCGCGATACTGACTCAACGACTAAGCAAAATTCTCAATTCTGTGAAATTTAGTTATGATTCAATGAAGCAACAAATCCAAAAGATAATCTACAGGTTGTTTATTTGTGTTTCTTGCTACTTCCGCAAAATTAGCTTCTAAATATGTTTAGTGTTTGAAAATGGAAGAAAGGGCATGGTCAGGTTTTTCCCTAGATTTAACTACAACATTTAAATACATTTTAAACAACATTATGTATAGATGTAACTGTAGATTTTATACATTTGGATACTAGCTGCTCTTATTTGAACTTAAAAAAGCTAGACAGGCCACGCCCACAATCAACAACGGTACCAGTTGCGACAAGAGACAAATTACAGTATTAACAGTGTCGACTCGTTGCTTACTCGTGTGTGAACACAGGTTTGCTTTTTCACTGCTTATGACCTCTGGATATGGCATTTGAAATTCGCCGCCTAGTGGTGAAGTTAAGACAGCACATCTAAGATACTATCACATGGTGTATTTTTAACAAATGTTTTCATACGTATAGCCTGCATAAAACGCATCAATTTGTATATAATTTTGAGGAATATACACGATACTTGTATAAGTAGTTAGCCAGCTAGTTAGATGAAATGAAATAGCTAACATTAGCTAGCATATCAAAGCCAAATGCACAGAAACAAAACATTTGAAGGAACTTATTACTCAGTGTGTTACTAAAATATAAATGATAACACAGAAAATGTGAGATTTAAAATGTGAAACTGTTAATACCTCGCTCCATGCGTGCATTGTCGAAATGAAATATATGACTGGCCGCACGGTTATCTAGTTGGGATGTAGTTGTGCAAATTTTGCCCACATCCCCCTGTGAAACTCTTCACTGAAAATGAATGTCTTCTGGTCTGTCGTTTGGCTGAAGCAGTGAAAAGGCAGTGTTAGGATTACAAACACACCTGCATTGCCCATGACTTCGTTGCTGATCCCTCGATCGAGTCTGGTCCAGGTATATGTGGGCGAGGGGCTGCCTTTCTCCGAGTGGCAGGTGAGGGTGACCAGGTGACCCGTCGCCACATCGCCGTGCTCAGCGCAGTACGGGTGTGACGGTTTCTCTTCAAGATGACAAAGAAGGTATTTTTTACACCATTACAGTGAAAGTCAAGCTTATCAGATGATAATGAGATTTCAGCATTTATTAGTATAAGATAATGTCTGAGTGAAACACTGAATATTAAATGTCAGCTCTTTTAATGTTAGAATCTTTTGATTAACTTCAAACGATTACACCTTTTTCGCCCTTTTGATCTGCAAGTGTAAAAGTCATTGATGTGCGTCAGACTGTATGTATGACACATTACTGAACTGAAACTGGCACTGAAACAGAGATATGTGACAACTATAGTTTTAAATTAAAAAAGGGGGAAAAGACATGCTGTTTATTATATTGTAGCGAAGAAATAAGGATGGTGTGTATAATTTTGACACAACGTAGGTGGGGGGGGGAAGATCTTGCAAAAATCATTTGCAAATTGTTAGGATTCATTTCTTACTCTGAGTTTGTAAACCGTAATGTATTAACCTTTGGAAGTCACACAAACACACAATTTAAAGTATCTACGCCAAATAATTATGATATTATCTAGCAAATATGCAAGATATTTCATCTCATGTGAGAAATGTCTTACTGGAAACAACCTACATCTTAACTGGAAAATTGGAATATAGGAATAACAGAACTATCCAGGAGACTTTTATTTACAACTTAACTCATTGTTATCCCTCTGTGCATCTGCATTTAATTAAAGCAGTATTTGTTTGTTGCATTAATGTGTACTTCTTGTAATAAACTATGTAAAAAACATTTTATAATGTTATTGAGGTTGAAACAGCCAGGCTCTGTTATTAGAACACAGCTATGCATTGTCACTCTTCTCCACTTTCATACCTGATAACGATAAAACTCATCAACGTGGTTACAGAGACGGTCAGGTCGTCTTGGTGACGACACTGAACCCAATTATTAACAATTAATTAAAAAAATGTTGCTTATTGAAGCCAATGTTCTATTGATTTGCTCACCTTTCTAGTGTAATCATTTGACTCCAGAGAGTTACAAAATTATTACACCTTGTGGTAAAAAATGGGAACTGCATCATATGCTAATAGAGGCCCATTGGGGCAGGAATTGCACTATGAACGTTTTCCCTGCAGGAGGAGGAGCAGCGACCACGACAGGGTAACAGTTCTTACAGTTTTTTCCACTAAATTGGATTCATTTAAAAATTATCCCTGGCCTGCAAGATTTCAGGGCTATGAGGTAAAGAATCATTTCTATTGTAAAATATGTTGTAAAAGGAGATAATGGAGAGCATAATATCTGGAAAAATGTGTCTCATATTTCCCATGTCAATGTATCCGTGCTAGTTTCATGACACTTGTGTCTCTTTTGAGATTAAATGGATTTTATTTTTTAACCTAAACAAATGATATTAACTTATATATAGATTTTTATCTATATACATATTTGAAACGGTTCTGTCTAACACAGGAGGGTCAAACTCTTAGGAAACTTTGGTACCGAAAACATGAACTCGGATATTAGCCTCGGTTGTGCCCTCGATGTCAGGTAAGTTGCGGACTTCGCACGTGTAGGTTCCGGCATCTGTGGTCTTCATGTAGCTGATGGAGATGGAGGCGTTCATGGCGGTTCCCAGTTTAGAAAGGACATTCAGTCTGTCTTTGAAATGCTGCCCAATCACATAATTTCCTGACTGATAAAAGAACACCTAAAAAAATAATAAAAAATTTAACAATGTAGTTATTAACATTTAGTAGTGTAATATAATTTATTCCATAGTGTGGTACAAAGTTTTCATATACAGTAACAGCCTGGCTAGTCAGAAAGGTACCCGAACAATGAAAATCTTGAAGAATATTTTTTTCGTAATTAGAACAACAGCAGGATGTGTGATTTCCCATGAAGATTACTGACACCTTGTTTTTTTATTTAAAAATAAAATAATGAAATAGCTGCTGAAGACGAACTAAGGACGGTGGTAGATATAGGGTTAGAATGTTCTGTAGATTATTTATCTCAGCCTTAAAATTTAGACTAAATAAATGTCATAAAATGTATTTAATTTGTCATCATCATTATCCTAGCTCCCCGCAGTGCATTATTTCCATCATTTCTTACTTAATGTATGTTTCGTTGTATGTAGCTGACATTTTTCAAACACCATAAAATTATTGCATTGCATTGCATATGATTTATTAATGTTGAAATGTTAACTTATCAAGCACATTATGTTAGTTAACCTTAACGTAAAGCATTATGGACATTTCTTCAGCAATGTGAAGCTTAACTTTAAAATGAAAATGGAGGTTTTAGTATTTACCTTCAGGGCCAAAGAATTACTGAAATATATACAACTAGCAACTTTTGTTAATTTCTTATGGTTATATATTCCTCAAAAAAGCCAAATATCATGTAAAACCCTCAGGTGTATTATTAACACATCTGCCATTAGAACACCGCAATGATAGATCTCAGAAGCGCTTGTTACCTGAGAGCGGAACTCACCTGTACTGGATTCTCCGAGCCCCATGGGTAGAGAGTCCACTGGACCATGAGGTTGTTCAAGGGCTGATTGGTGAAAAAATTACAATCAAGCCTTGCAGTCTGACCTACGGTCACGTTGAGAACCTTCGGAGAAACCTGCACCGTGATGGACACAGTGCCACCTACAGCATACACACCAAACAAACAGATCATTTGTGAACTTGGTAAACTGTGCCTAAGTGGCAATTAATTACATAAGATTGTACAAGTGATTATTCTCAGATGATTCTTTCCACAATAGATCATATTTTATCATTTTTTAGGGTACGAATGATGAGGGTTTTTGAAGTTCTATCCGGGGTTGAGCTACTTTAGAGGACGGTTGTTTTTTTTAACAGCCAAACCCTAAGCACGTGATTCGTCTAATTCAACTTGGGATTTGAGATTGCATTATTCAAATCCTCCTCCTGATACTTCTGTTCAAACATTAAAAACCCCTCCTAAAATCAGGGAAAAAGGTTTGAAAAAAAGCATAAATTCAACCAGGTTGGATTAGTCCAATCCCGTGTTTGTGGATTCGTCAGTTAAAAAAAAAAAAAACCCTACGGATTACATTTATTTAACTGAACTTCAGGAAGTCTTGCGCATGTTCACATTGACCTTAAAAATCAGCCGAGCCCTGAAAATGATAATGAAGTATGATCAGGTTTGGCTTCCAGTGAAGAATAATCATGTGTAACATTTTTTACGCAGCAGTACATCAACAGAAACATCGTCTTCTTTATCATTAAAATGAAAAGAGTGAAATGGCTGCAAGAAAGGGTGATGGCTGACATGGGTGTTAGTGCTTGAGGTTAGAATGTTCTGTTGCTGTTATCTGGCATTCAATATTTAGACTAAAGTAATCTCATAAGATGTTTTTTATGATTATGATTTTTCATGATAAAATTCTTCATAACAAAACTATTTTTGTGAAACTTAATATTACATATTAACATAAATTAATATAAGTGTATAAACAGGTATATATACATAATATATATATATATATATACACACTACCAGTCAAAAGTTTGGACACGCCTACTCTTTTTCATTGGTTTTTCTTTATTTTTTTTGCTTTCTATGTTGTAAAACATTACTGAATACATCAAAACTATGAAGCAACACGTATG
>JAQMYM010000011.1:656831-682046 GCA_030014255.1 Parauchenoglanis ngamensis | reverse complement strand
CGGGTCCACCTCTACGGAGCCGCCATGTTGCGCCGCTACAGTAGCCCAGAACGGACAAACCTCTAGTGAGCGCCTTCCACGTTTCACCTTTTTACAAGCGGCAGCATGAATCCGGAAGGAAGCACCGGAAGAACGACAAAGAAGAAGAAAGGAAAACGAGGAAGAAGAAAGAAGAGGAATCAGTGTTTGCTGGAGCTGGAGAACAAGTTTTTGTTTAGATTGGATGAAGGTATATCTTGTACGCTGTGCGCTGTTGAGAAGTCAGTTAAACACTTCAACACAATGTCACTCTGATTTCCTGTTTCAGAAAGACATAAACTGACCAGTGGAATTAAATCACAGCTATGATGCTATTTCATGGGGTCTTTAAAGCGATTTAACCTCAACTCTGCAGAAATTCATTTAACTCCAGATATACGCCGTCATTGGGTGCCATCCCAAACATTCTTCCTGACTGCCCTGTGTCCTGTGAGTGTTACGGCTATGTTTGATCAAAACAACTCATAAAATAAATATTATATGGACATAAGAAAAACCTTCCGCAGAACCTTTCATGTTCTCTCTGGCCGGAAGGTGACACGTCGCAGCTCGACTCACTGCTAGGCTTTTTTTTAAGGGTCATTTTAGAAAACTTTAAGTAAGGAAAAATGCATTACATGAAAAT
The DNA here is from genome assembly GCA_030014255.1 of Parauchenoglanis ngamensis. Classification (NCBI taxonomy): domain Eukaryota; kingdom Metazoa; phylum Chordata; class Actinopteri; order Siluriformes; family Auchenoglanididae; genus Parauchenoglanis; species Parauchenoglanis ngamensis. The sequence goes on along the minus strand of JAQMYM010000011.1, from coordinate 681,382 downwards.
TATCCATGCTGGGATGGAGTGAAACAGCCTGACATGGAGTTAATTATTCTTATATAACAGCATGGTCTGAAATGCGTTATTGCTCTTACACCACACCATTTTGCCAACGATTAAAGGTCCACTGTGAAGAATTTAGCCGGATCTCTGAAATGGAAATGGAATATAATATTCATAAGTATGTTTTCATTAGTGTATAATTACCTGTAACTACAAGTCATTGTGTTTTTGTAAGCTTTGAATGAACCCTTTATGTTTACCTAGGAAAGGGAAAGGGAGGTGTAATGGAGGGGCATTCAGGTCGTTGAATCCTACATAATGGACCTTTAACATTTTTAATTTACTGTATTAACAAACATCATGCTTCTTAACCATTTATAGTTGCATTTAACATTATGGAACATCTCTGATACTTAGTTCGTTTCTGATAGTTAGTTCTTGTTATCACTTATAGCAGGTATAAACAGTCATCACTCACCAGCCTTTCTAGAAATTATAGGAACCAATCATTTATATTACATCCTTGCTAAAATAGAAAACCCAAACTCTACACATGTAAGCCAGCGCTGTTGTGGAGATCTCACAGAACAAGCCATGAGCTGAAAATGGACAGAAATAGACCTGAAACCTTTTAAGGTACATGCTATGTAATGAAATATTAATGTTGGCGTTTTCAGCTTATTCTTCAGCTCAAAATGTTCCTGAAAGGATGCTTTTCATTTGGCAAATTCCCAATCTGGCAAAGAGTCGCAATGCTGGAAGGGGTACACCATAAAATCTGCCTTAAAAGAATAAGGTACGTCTCGAAGAGGCCATGGCTATCTGCTTTCATTATTGCCCACTCGAAGACACACACACACACACACAGTTGAAAAGCCATCAATTTTTGGCCCATGTTAATGCACCCTTTCAATATTTGATGTTTCTTTATGGAGTGCTGACAATAGAACAAGAAAATGGCAGGCACATTCTGCTGATCTAGTTCAATGGCTTCTACATCCATCTTCCTAACAGAGCTCTAAGTATGCATCTCTTCTGCTTGGAGCTTTTTTCAAAGTTCACCAAGGCAAGCGAGGGGAAAAACAAGAACAGTTTTCTTGTTTGTTGTCACTGCATTTTACTTTTCCAGCGCTGCACCAATCTAATATTCTCAATCCAGACTGTTTCTGCGAGTTTTCTATCCTGCTCCTACCACGTGAACTTTTCAACACGGGTCAGGACATTAGTTTGACCTCTGAGTAGTGTAGTTGTAAATAAAATCACTACCTATTCAATACCTATTGCTCATCAGTCATCAGTGTATGAATCTATTTAATTTTCTCAACAAATAATGAAAACAACACACAACAATATAATATTCACAGTAGAAAAAGTACTAAAAACATACACAGATAATTGAAAGTATGCTTGTATACAGTGTGTCAAATGTTACGTATTAGTCAGAAATGTATCCAGGTAAAAAGCTGTTCCTTTTAAAATGTGCTGGAGTAAAAAAGTCAATATTTTTCACTGATGAAATGAAGCCTGTGTCATACTTTTACATGAAAAGTAACTTTATTTGATGATTTTCATTGGTGCCATTTTGCCTGAAAGCATCACTCAGTCTTTGTATGTTTGATGCTTGTCATTAGCGCTACATAATTTGCTAACAAATTAATCAGAAGTAAAATATCTGGTAAATAGAATTTAAGCTAGCTAAAGGAATCAGTGCTAATCTACTCTGATTGAACTAATCTAACTTAGATCAGTACAGCTAGTTATTGTTGGCAAATTAGCAAAACTTACCGCAGATGGAGTTCATGCCTTCTAGGGAGGTAAATTAGATTTAATGCGCGTCTTTGTTTACTCCAGTGTACTGAAATATTTTACCGAGGTAGGGTTATGTGTAGCACGAGGAGGGGGAACGATTCTTGACAGTTCATATGTTGGTGAAAATGAAATGAGACTGTTGTGTATCGTAGTCATTGGCTGAATGAGAGAAGATAAAGAGACCTTTGAGATATGCATGAGACTGATATTTGAGATTATCTAAGAGCACAAGTCTTCAATTTCAATATCACGAACAAGTGAAGTACGAAACGAAGTTCAGTTACGCAAACATTTTCCACTCATTTTGATTTTATGTCATGTCATGAGGGAAAATGGCCAGGATTGAGTACAGGGCAAAGATAACACTCTTCCAGCAGGGATTCTGTTGGTTCTTTATTCAGGACCAAGGGTTGGGAGGGAGGTATATCCTTATTAATGTATCATGACTTTAATCAAATTCAGATTAATTATACAAGACAATGTTATGGCCATTTCTTGCTTCTGCTCCTTTTCTTAGATTTTAACATATTAAATTAATTTCCTTGCTTCCCAGCAGCCATTACAAAAAAAAACAAAACAAAACAAAACAAAAACAAAATAGAAAAAACAAATTAAAGAGATGCATCAGAGTGTTTCATAGTCCAAGGCAAAAAGAGTCACTCCTTATAACATTTTCTAATAAAGTTTATGATTTACCATTTGAGGACTAATCAGTTCAAAGGAGTACATCAAGCTTAAAGAAATCAAACGGAACCATTAGTCCACAAATGGCAAATGAAAAGACGTCTGCGTTATGGTTCTTTACTGTATAAGCCTTTATTTGTAAAAAGTCAGTCGGTTAAGTATAACCCTTTTTTTTGTACCACATACTGTTACAGTTTGTATTAGTAAAAAACACATTTTGCTCAAACACCTAGAAAAGCTGACGGACACCATTACATTAAATTGGCACTGACAAAAGAAATGGAAATACAACTTTATATTGTACAAATGTTGATTTCATGAAGACAAATCATACCCAAAAATGAATCATAACATCTATATATTAACAGAATAAGTAATAATAATTAAAAAAAAAAAAAATGAACTGAACCGGTACAACACAAAACGCTTTTTTTACTCTCAGGGCATAATGTAAAGTAGAAATATATTTCCTTTTCTATGAGAAAAACAACAGCAACAATAAGAATTAACGACTTGTTTAAAATACAACAAATACAGGCAATTAGAAAGGAAACAAAACCATACTGAAGAAGGATCAGTGAAGGATTGGATTCTTTAAAAAAAATAATAATTATAAATTTGGAATCAGTGTGGTGGTTGTAGTATTTTTTTTTAGGACAATTGAAATATCCTTCTGAGCCAGACATTTCTTTCTTTCTTTTTTTAAATTTTTTTTTTATAAACTCAGATGGCCTCTTATCTAATCTAGAGGCGTGTCATCCGGCAAAGGCAAAAAGCTTATTGGACCAAGTTCTTTTGCGAAATCTAGGAGATGTTCGTTAGCCAAAAAAAGAACCTCTTTCTTGATCCCTCATGCTTTCACAGGTTTACTGAGTGCATCTATTTATCTATGTATCTATCTAGCTATCCATAATTAAATGTGATATATAAAAATCAAGAAAGAATGAAGATGTGCATATTCCTTAATTTTGTTATTTTAATACTGTAGTGATTAATTAAACTTTCCTCTCATAACAGCGACTCTTTTGTTATAACTGTAGCGTGTTAAGTTAGACCTCTCCCAGTAAGGAGTGCAAGTAAAGTAAAAGCACCTCAAAAGCAAGTTATTTCTGTCTTTGTGTGTAAGGGTGAATATATGAACAGGTTAGATTACAAAAAAAAGAAAAGAAAAACAAACAAAAAAAAAAAAAAAGAGAGAAAATAACCGTTTCAGGGAAAAAAAAAAATTAAGTCATGCAAAACAAAACCGGAATTTTTTTTTCCTGTAATTTTTTTTGTCCTTTGACGTTTTTTCAGAGGTTTCGTTTGCAGAAGTTATGCAGGTGCTGCAAAAGCTGTCCATGCCAGTCGCAGTGAGGCTAGCTGTTACTACCAACTGCCCTGTTTTAGTTCATGCATTAAGAAATATAGATGAAAGATATCATATTTACAATACAATTCACATGTAATTACACATATACACAAGAGGCAAGAAAAATTCACATTGAAATCAGTTCAACAGTTTTTTGTACTTCCTTTTCTGATGTTTTGCGGCAAAAAACAAACAAGAAAAGCAAACTGCTAAATTAAAACAATCGGTAATGATTTATCGAGATGTCCATGGATCAATCTGGATGATTCTGAGTGAATGAAGTGCATGAGAAGATATGATGTCATGTCGTCCATTGTCAATTTCTTTTCCCCGCCCCTTCCCATCCCTTCCCCGCCCATCGCTGATATTATATAAAGCTCACCCTCTTAAACATATACAATATACATGATATAAGCTCAACAAAGAATTCGAACAAATTTGACTCTGAAACCATTAAGACACAGAACAGTTCAGTGAGTTAAATGCTGCGACACATTCTCCAAAGAAGGCCGTCTTGGCGTGGTCATTGTTGCAGATGGACGGTGTGGTGTGTGCGATGGTGTCTACCGCTAACTCCCTCACACACAATGATTATTCTAAAAAGACTGCTGCCATCATAAAGATCCTATAGTCGTAGTATAAAAATCGACTTCGTAGAGTGGATGGATTAGGATTTATTTTATAAGTAAACCACATTTTCCTCTTTAACTCACAGTTTTTAAGGTACAGAACGTGACCGAACTCCCAGATGCTAGGAGCGATTTACGGTCGGAGATGCTAACAGGGTTAATATCTCCCTGCCCAACCTGATCACATGCAAAAAATGCCTAAAGAATTTCTTAAACAAATGAATGCAATTAAATATAATAAATAATAGCAAGAAAGTGTAAGTTCACATAAACAAACCTATGAATCGCCAAGAATTGCTTGGTTTTTCCCCCCTCATGAGTCAACTCCTGAAAATTCAGCACAAATGACCAAATCTCTCAAACGACACATGGAAAGTCGAAGGGAACTCTTAGTTATTATGTTATTCCAAGATTTTTAAAATGACCATACACATGACAAAGATGCTACAAGAGTGGATATCAAATCAGGTCATCACGAACAAATGGACAAACAAAACGATACCTTTTTTCTTTGTTGTTGTTAAGCTGAAGCGTTATCACATGATCACATGATCACATGGAAATATTCATTTTGTGAATATACTACATTTATTATTTAAAACAAAACCAAAATATGACTGCAGTGGTTAGCAAGAAGTGTCACAAGACAAACACCACCTTTATCCCCACCCAGTGTTGCTACATATATTTAAGTATTTAAGTATTTTGGCCAGTTAACCACAGTAAACTAGCATATCGGTCTTGGATATCAATTTTAACACTTATATGAAACTAATAACGATGAAATTAAGACTTGGCGATGAACCAACGCGTGTTGATACTCTAGTTTTTGAAACAGATTTTGACTACTGTATTGTTGTAATGATTAGCGCCTTTTGAAAAGAAAAATTGAATATTTATTTCACGTGGCTCATTTTGGTCATGTTAGCAACAGTGCTGGCTAGGTCTCGACCAGGAATTTGGACATACTTATTGTTATGATGTATACACCGCTGCTGGATAGAAGTACAGGATAGAATTAAAGCAGACTTTATCAAATCTAACCAAACATTGTTTTCAATTCATCTCAATCTACAACTAAGCGTGATTATATGACGTTTATGTCGTCACGTTAAGGCTTGAAATCGACTCGCTGTGTGGTGTTTGCATTGTATTGCTGCAATATAGTCCGTGTGTACAAATGCTTTTGCGATCTGATTAAGGCAAATCTCGCAGGGAGCCGACGGCACCCACAATAAATCACCGTTCCATCCAAAATTTAACCGAAGTTCAAAATTTAAGATGAATTAGCCGAGTGCTGCTGGTGCTACAAGTACACGCTGATCGTCAACGTAAAATACGTGGAAATGACATGATGACTGACTTGACAAACCAAAACATTTATTTTCGGTATAGGAAGGGGAGAGCTAGACAATTTCGTTAGAATCCTGACCTGACCAATAACATGTCCAAAAATCTTAGCAGTGTGCATCGAAACTGCAAATCGAGTAAGAAATGAATAATAGTTCATTTCAGGTGGTTAATTTATCAGATTATTAATTATTTATCTAATATATAAACCGCAGAGTGAGGGCGTTTGGTTTGAGAAATGAAGCCAAGTAAATTATTACACCTGGAAAAATGAGGTTATTACAGGTTATTGTTCTAGCGTCAGTTGAACGATAAATACTGTACCGTAAATAATTTGATAGCTGTTTTCATGTTGCCATTTTTTCCATATATTCGTCAGGATGTGCAAGCAGGGGCAATAAAATGAAAATCGATGACTACCATTCAAACATTCAAGCATTCTCGAGCTACCTGATGTTAAACCTAACCGGTTCAACCAGTTTCTCCTTATACATGTGAATATACGCTATGGATAAAACCGAATTATTCTTCCGTCCTCCAGTACATCATTTTCTTATCGAAACATTTAACTGCAGGAAACCTCATGTCTTCGGTGCTGGTTCATGGAATATACACGCAACATTGCTACACTTGATATAAAGGTATTTTGCAACCAGGTCCTGCACTTTAGTCAGCAGACAGACTGGTGTCAATGATGAGCATCTTTTACCTCTTTTCCATACTTCCTTTGAGTAATGGTGTAATGATTTTTTCCTCCCTCTCCGTCTCTCTCTCCCTCTCTTAGTCCTGCTTGACCCATGTTCTTGTATGGAATGGTGGATGGAGTGTGATGAGAGCGAGCCGAGAGCCGGAGCAATCTACTCGGCTCTGAGGACTGAGACCCGCTCAGAACGTCCTCCACCTCCGGACCGCGGAAGATTTCAGGGCTCTCAAGCTCCACTGGCCCTGACGTCTACTCAAAGACAAACCTCAAGCAATCTGCATCCATGCTGTACCTCCTAATGGACAGACCCGTCCCTGCTGACACTTTGAGAGACTGGGCAAGTTTGATGGATCTGGTAAGATCTGATGTCAGTGGTTATGCACATGAAGTTTGCTGCATGACATGATGAGTGGATATTACACTGAAATTCATAAGAATGACATAAGAATGGGTTTATAGGCCTTTTTGGTTGTCACGTCAGTTCATGGCTTTTATCGTACATCTTATTTTGCCCCATTAAGACTCAGAAGCTCTTTTTTTTCCTGATCATGCTGATGTCATCAGTCTTTGGGATTGAATCCTAAGATGTGTAACATCAGGGCTGTGGGTGGGTCTGCAGGTCAAAGATTGAGCGCCAGTTAGCCCTCTTTTACTTCAGTGATCGATTGAGGACACCTACTTCAGGTTGCAGACAGGCACATTTTAGAGGAAACAAAAAAAAACAAAACAAAACAAAAATAATTAAAAAAACAAACAAAACCATAATGAATTGTTCTCAGAATGGGCCATTAAAGATGAGTGAGTTATCACATACAATATCAGGTCACACAATGGGCTGATCACTTAAATATTTAGCAGATTTTAAAAAACAATGACCATCTGTTCGGTTGTAATACACGTTATTCTTTTCTTTTTTTTAATACAACTTCATATAGTTGATGGACTAACTTCAAAACCAAGCTCAGACAAACAACTGTAGCTCACCACGGTCCCTTTTTTTTTACGTCCTCACACAACACAAAGTCGATGATGATGATGAGTACTTTATCTACAAAACAGATGAATATCACTAGGAACAAGAATAAAGTAAGAGTACAGTTATACTACCTAACCATATTTGATGAGGATATTGAGTAAATGTACACTTGATGCTGTTTTCCTTTTTCTCAAAACAAAACAAAAACGAAAATGAACAATGCATATAGGTGGCTCATTATCTAGCAATGCGCTAACTCTATAACTCTATGCTTAATTAACTGCTCTCCCCAGAACATATTAGTTTTCCAAAGACAAAAATAATAGCAACCAGAGTAGTCAGAATCCTTACAACCAAAATTAAAATAATTCCCAAGGCTCACGAAAATGGAATTAAGAGGAAAAATGAAAAAGAAGACTCTGGGCGGGGCTTGTGTATTTTTTTTTAAACGCGGGATGGCCGTCCAGTGTAAACCAATGACCAGAGCTTTATACCTAGGAAAGAGAAAAGTCTCTCACAAAAAAATCAAGGAAACAACACATAATCCAAAGGAGGAGTTGCTGTACAGCATAGATTAGGGGGGAGGGGTTGGGGGAGGGGCTTGTGAGTCCCTTCCATGAGGGACTGGAGGAAAGGAGGCGCACTGAATGGAGGATTGAGGACTGAGGGAATGTGTTCTGCCTGGTCTGTGCCCAAAAGCATACGAGCCACGACTGATTTCATGAGCTGCAGTTGGGAAAGGTTGATTGCAGTATGTATCAATAAAAAGCCAAATGAGGATGCTCTGGCGTATCCTTTTCTGTATATCTTGCAATCTTTCGTTTAGCAAAAATATCATGCAGTCCTTAGTCCCAAACCCTCAGGAGGATTTTTTTCTCATTTTTTGTTCGTATGTTGGTTAGTTTTCAGAAGTAAAAGAAATATTTGTCTCACATGATTCTTAAACATTCAAGTCAATCTATATAATACTTTTTTTTTTTTTACATCAGAAAAGTTCTTTCCGCATTGTGTGTATAGAAATATAAGGTATAGAAATATGCATATACATATGTATGAACTTTTCCTATATGTGTATACATATTTTCCAATTGTATCAAAGCCAATTCAGTGTGTGCTCTCAAAATATGGCCCATGTTTCCTGGGAGGACGTGTGTCAATTCACGTAGTACAACCAGTAGATGAGGTTGAAGAATCCAAACGTGATGGGGAAAATCACGCGCGACCACTTGTCAATGGTGCTTACATCCGTCAGGTTGGGGATTTTGAGCTTGAGCTTGGATGAGCGCCTCCGCAGACGGCAGTTGGCACGGCTGCGCATGGCGCCGCGCTCCAGTGAGTGATGGCCAAAGCCGTCGCGTGAGGAACCAACAGGCTTACGAAATTGCACGCCCGAGCTGTCAAACGACATGACGGAGTTGCGCGAGTCACTTACGCTGCTGCCCACGTCTGACGGCATCACCTCATTGTTCATCTCCAGAGTGGTGAGCAGGATGTTGCCATAAGCGTCCACCTTGAAAAGAATAAACGAAAAAGGGAGAGACAGTCAGTAGGAAAATCCAGAAATCGTCCGTCCGTCTCTAAAGTATCAGATCGAGATAATTACTTCTCATGCAAATGCAATGATAATGTGACGTAATATTTCCAACAAACACTACTTGGAAGAATTAGAGAACTTTACAGAGCTTTTGTCTCAGAATGTGATGGCTGACACATGGCATTATTAATTAATGGCATTGCATGATCTACTGTAAGTCTGCAGACTTGCGGCTATGATGAGGTCTAAGTTTATGTACCCCAACTTTTCTTTGTTCTTCGAGATACAGATTTCTTCGCTGTGTGTATGACCTGAGGGTGTTGGTTTGAAACGGCGCTGAAATGGAGTCCTTGCGACGTGAAAGAAGAGATGAAGAGAACATTAAAACGCCCATATAAAACTTTAACAATCCATAAACTTTTTTTTTCCTCTAAAAAATACAACACAATGCATAAACATGATGGTCAACAAAGAAACTCTGCATCAAGCATGGTACATTGTCTTTTATACAGGGACAACTGGCTTCGTTATTGGCTCGTTATTGGTGTGTTCCTACAAAATCATGATTTGTAGCAGAAGAATTATACGTTTAAAAAAGATACCACACTTCATGCATGGTACACTATTAATCTATTCCTAAGATACAAAGATAACTTGATAATCTTTATAGGAAGGTAGTAACAAAATCATCAGATTACAGGAGGCATTATGGTATCCAGCATCATCGTTTTATTATAGATAATCTTGTATAGGTTTAAGATAAGTCTCTGTAGAAGCTTTGATCAAATGAAGAAGCCACTGGTTAAGGAAAAGCAATGGACAATGGGACCTCTGGATGTATCAGGTAGTGGACTCAAATGAATTGAAATTGAAATCAAACAGCCCAAATCTTACAAAATCTTGATGCTTGATGCAAAAAGTACTGATCTAAAATAATCTAATCTACATGTGAATGATATTTGTTCAGTTTGTTTCCGTTTGAACATTAAAATTGGATGGATATGAACACAGCGACAGTGACAGATGGTCAAGTCAACCTGTTCTCGCAGGCGTTTGTCCTCATAACGTGGGCGTTCGTTGTTAGCTTTGTTGAGGCGCTCATTGATTTTCTTTTGCTGCTGGGGTCCTCGTCCGAAAAATACGTAGTTGACGAAGGCATATTCAAGAAGGGCCAGGAACACGAAAACGAAGCAGCCCATGAGGTAGACATCAATGGCTTTCACGTAGGGGATCTTTGGGAGGGTCTCCCGCAGGTGGGTGTTAATGGTCGTCATAGTGAGTACCGTGGTGACCCCTGCAAGAATACACATCATTCATTCACCTGGGATGGGACGTGGAATTTAGCATGGCAATAAACGCTTCTGAAGAATGTAGGCTAATACGTTCTTCCTCTGAGATGTACGTAAAGCCAGCCAACCATATCTTGCTCATGCTGCCTCACAGGGCAGTGTTATACACTCAGACGAAAACGCTATCTGCCCTCTTCCACATACGTGAGCTCAGAGACACCTTCTGAGCTAGCGTTACTGTGATTGACAGGAGACAGAGAGAATGCTCCTCCCACAGCCAATTCTGCTGCCTTGGACATTATCAGGATTCAAACTCTCAATCTCTGGATGATAGAGTGAATGCGTTTTTAACATTTTCATATATTTTAATATAACATATATTTTAATATATAATATAATTTTTGCTTTTACACAATATCAGTGTCCTTACCGAGTGCCACCCTAGCAGCAGAGGCGTCATAGTTGATCCAAAAGGACACCCAGGAAAGGATGGTGATCAGGATTGAGGGCATGTAGGTCTGCAGGATGAAGTAGCCTATATTCCTCTTGATGCGAAAACTCAGCGACAGCCGGGGATACGAGCCTGCATGAAGGGGCAAAAGGAATGCAGAAAAGACATTAATGAAGAAGAAGGAAGAAAAAAGCATACTTTCATGACACACAGGATGGCTATTTCTCCTGCTCGTATGGGGAGTTTCATTTCTCCTACACAATGTACTCCTTTCTAGGGACAGATTTGATTCTAGTTAAACATGGCTGGAAGTTGCCAGCGCGGCAGATTTTTCTCTAAGCTTCCTCTCAGCAGGCAGCTCCTGTGCCCCTCGGAGAATTGTCAGATAAAACCGCAGTGCCTTTTATTCTTTTTTAGAGGAATCCGGGAAAAAAGCAAATATCCATTGAATTGTCCAGTGTGCTGTATGAAACAAGACGGTGCTGATCTGCCTGAAATGTGACATATGAAGTATGTATGTTGTGTATACACTTATACCAATGTTTTAAAAAATACTAATATGAATTACAATTGAATTACAAACAATATAATTCATACAGCTTACTTAGAACAACATGACAAACAGAACTACAGTCATTTAAAAAAAACACTCCAGTTACCTGTAACTAAAGACAGGTGACAAATTAAAGGAAAAAGGTAGTTCTGTTAATATTTCTGTCATGTTTTGTATCTAGAGTCACTGTAAACCAATACAGAATTATTCTGACTAATTTCCTTTATCTTATGGGGACACATATCAATCCTGATGGGTGTGGTCTCTTCCAGGATGATTCCCCCCCATCCACACTCCACAATGTCTTACTCTTACCCCTTATCCTCCAACAGGGGGCAGGTTCTTGACCCGGTTCTTTTCAGGATTCTTTGAAGCTTTGTGCCAGCTAGCAAACCAGCCCATGTTTCCACCAGTTGTGAGCAGAACCATTGTAACCAATGATGTGTCATCAGTGGAGGGCGTTGCACAATGCACAACAGAAGTAAACAATAGTAGCAAGATTGTGGATCGCATTGATTACCTGCGAGCTATTGTTCTGTTATTGTAGGTATTTGTCTGATTTTTCTTTTTCCATTGCGTTCTCCATTACTGCGCTCTGCTTCCTCTCCAAACTAATGATGCACCCACTGATGTCGTCACGGTTCACACTGGAAAAACCAGCTATCTTTTGGTTCCAGCTGGGAACCAACTTTTCAGGTTCTGAACCAATTTATTTTTGGTCGAAATGCTTCGAAGGGTGCAAAATTTGGCGCACGAACCAGAACTCAACCTGTCTAGTAGTATGGATGCTTTAATGATTATAAAAATAATCAGATCATATGCTACGGCCTACACAAGGTCTCACCCTTGAGATCTTAGGGTTAGGTTAAGGGCTGCGGATAAAATCGAGTTTATTCTTTGCTATCAGCAGCATTTATTTGCACTACGGTAGCATTTTTGCCAAGCTAGCACAAATCGTTAGATCACCGGCAGTGCAGTAAAACCGCAGTGGAGGAGAAATACAGCTGATGAACTGTTTGCCCTCCAGAGCAAAATGCTATGTGTACATTAGCTAGTAGCGTGTCCATTTCGTCCAACTGGTTTTAATACCAGTTTTAATGAGACGTCTCACAAACACGTTTTTGTTATTGGTGACGCAGGACTCGTGCAAAATCGTATCACTGTGCGCATGCGTGCCATTTCGAGGGGCAGGCGCATTCTCATTTTCATTATTCGTCATTAAGGGCATAACATGGGATTTCTTCAGTCAGACACAGCTCACTGTAATTATGAACGTGAACTGTTCGCGCTCTGACGATCTGAGCAAAAAATCGGAATTTTGGCAACGAGGCTTGCAGTGTGAACGTAGCCTTAGATTCTTTAAGATTCACATCCGTATGTGTATTTGTTTAGAACACGATATCTGTTCAATAATGTACAAGTATTTGCTTACATCCCAAATAAATATGGTGAGATCCTGTATTATGCTTAGTTTAGATTATAATATTATGCTTGGAAAATGTATTGTATCATAAGGGAATTTTTTGGAAAGATGTATTAGTTTGTCATTAATGGAATACATCGAACAAAACGGCACCTGACATAGGCATCAAATAATAAGCTATATATACCAATAATCTTCTGAACTTATACTTTACGAGCACTTCCTCTCCAGCATCCCCAGTAAGCATAAATAAACAAGATCACACAAGGGCAAGAACACTTAAAAATAGCTGCATTTTCTAAATTAATTTACGGCTACAATCCTAAAGTCTTCATCATCCTCAGAGTGGCTTCAAGGACAAATGTAGTGGCACCTCAAAAGTTCACCTGTCAACAGTAATACTATGGTAGAGGGTCTGTGTGGAAAAATGGAAGGTGGAACCTGAACTTCAGTTCCTACCATGGACATAGTGTGGGGAGGCCAGGGGTTGCCAGTGCCACCCCATAATAAAGCATGCCATCCCAGTGTTATATGATGTGAAAATGCATGACTTGTCAAATCATCTGTAATAGGCCACTTTAAATAATAAAACAGTGTAACAGCTAGCTAAAAAGTGTAGCTAGCTAACACAAAAGCAAACTATTCCCTAGAAGGTTTTTTTATCATTTTTATTATTAACAATATTCATTATTCATCATTATAGGCATAACATAGGATTTCTTCAGTTCGGTATTAGCTATCTTTGGCTAATGATATTGATTTTGATTTTGTAATGCTAACATACTTCATAACATGTAGCCTAATGTCATGTTGGCTAGGACATTGCTTAGCTGATAGATGGAGTCATATTGTAATTTTCTGATGTGGTTTAGTATTTCACACCACCTTAGAATAACAACCCAATAATGTCACTGGGTTTATCCTGGCCACGCCACTGTAAAAGTTCTGGCTTGTTCAGGAGTACATGTCAAGTGTTTTTCGTACATGTTCTAGAGTATGCTTGGGAAATTTCCTTCAAATGATCAGCGTATTGAGTATTGTGTTGCTTACCTGTTGTGAACTTCACTTCTCTGGATACAAGACGCAGCTCCACGATGGAGAATTGCGGCAGTTCCAGTTTGTCCACTCCGGTCACAGCATTGTCCCCTCCTTGCCAGAAGAACACAATGTCGTCTGTGGTGTATCCGTCTACAGGGAATATAGGGGAAGAGGTGTTTAACAAGCTCAGTGTGATGGTAAATAGCATGGTATTAATGACTTTAATGACTTCTTTACCATATGACGTACACTATAGGCCAGATGTTTGGGCCCACCCTCGGATTAAAAAGAATAATAATAATAAATGATACGCTGTTTATCAAACTTTTAGAAAATATTAGAAATATTTAAAACAAATGTAACTCACTGGTTGTCAACATTTTATACCTTGTAGTAACATATTATTTAGCCACAAAGGCTGATACTTTTGGTTTTGAAGAAGACACATCAGATCTGTTTTTAGTTCATTGGCATTCACTTTGTGTTGGAATTCTATTTATTAATGTCTGAACCTGATTGGCTCTCGGCCTCACTTTATTGTGTCTTACTGAACCAAACAATGGCCACCTCTTCCCAGATCAGTGTGTGAGAGGTTTAATGCTCCGTCTGTTCCTCGTTTCAGTCTTCTGTTGTACTGTATCACAACTGATAAGACAGAGTTTTTGTTTATGTCAGGCGGTGGATGGGGGATAAGGGCGAGCGCAGAATGTGTTGTTCCTATAGTGAAACATGGAGGTGGATCGGTGACGGTATGGGGGTGGTTTGGGGGAGGAAGATCTGGAGTCCAAATGAAAGGGATCATGAAAAAAGAAGAGTATCACTCAATTCCTTCTGTTTTACACATCATTGGACAAACTTTCATTCTTCAACAGGATAATGATCCCAAGCATTTTTCAAAACTGAGCCAAAATTATATACAGTCCAAAGAAAAGCAAAAAGTTTTGAGAATTATGTCTTGGCCCCCCCAGTCTCCAGATCGTCCTACCGTTGAGCTGGCATGGGACGAGCCGGACCGACAAGTTCGAAATGAGCGTCCAGCAAATGAGACAGAACTGTTTACATGCTTGAAAAGGTGCTGGGAGGATTTGGACACAAGTTATTTCCAAAAATTGCTTTCCAGCAATTTCCAGAAATAACTTGCTGTGAATCTGTGCTGCTGTGAAAAGGAAGGAGCTGGGTATTTTGATGAAACTCGTTCTTAGGCCCTCGCATTCATTAAATTGCACTTACAATGAATATTGTTGGGCGTCACGGTGGTGCAGTGGTTAGCACTGTTGCCTCACTGCAAGAAGGTCCTGGGTTCGATCCCCGGGTCACTCAGGGTGCCTTTCTGTGTGGAGTTTGCATGTTCTCCCCATGCAAACATGGTTTCCTCCGGGTGCACCGGTTTTCTCCCACAGTCCAAAGACATGCATATTAGGTCAACTGGCTACTCTAAATTGCCCATAGATGTGAATGCGAGCGTGTGTGGCTGTTTGAGCTGTGTGTTGGCCCTGTGGTGGACTGGCGACCTGCCCAGGGTGTACCCCACCTCTCGCCCGAAGTCTCCTGAGATTGGCTACAGCTTTCCTCACGACCCAGATGGATAAAGCGATATAGATAATGGATGGCTGGATGGATGGATATTGTTACATTACACTTCAAAACCAGTCAGTTACATTTGCTTTAAGTTTTTCTAATATTTTCTTGTTTGACAAAGCAGTGTATTGTTTTTTTCTTGTTTGTTTTTTTATCTGAGGTTGGGCCCAAACTTCTGGCCTGTAGTGTAAATAATTAGCAATAGTAATAATCTTAAGGAGGCTATAAATGAACGGCTTGGATTCGTTATAGTTGTAGGCAAATATGGAATATAAGGATGAAGATGCAAGGATGAGTCTCTGGAATACTGTTATGATTATGATTCATGTTTGGGGAAGTGATCTTACATGATTTGTGCCATTTTACAATCCATCCATCCATGTCAAACTGTTTATTACTCACCAAAACAGTGCTACAGTTGTTCGTGGAGAATATTAAAATTTAAGAAACATCCCCAAACTGTGCAAAAATCCCCAGGATGCTTCACTGAAGCATTTATGATGTGCTCTTGGAGTTCCCAGAAACCATATATGATTTGGCTCCAGGTAGGTAAGGATGTATTTCATATATTAATTATGCCTCGCACCCTCTGAGTATTCCAGTACTCTGTCAAGGGTCATATTATTTCCCTGCCTGGATTAGAATTCATCCCTTTTTAATCATTTTGCCTTAATGCCAACGGTTGAGTGTCTATAGGCCAACTCGCTTTCCTGACCTGAGATCCTTCTTAAGCATCCTAGCAGGAAAACGAATTTCTTTAAGGGAATTACCACAAATCAGTGTCCAAAATAGCTGTTATTTGAAACAAAAGAAAGAAAAAAATTGTTAGTGAAAGAAATTACATTTTTACTCTATCATGTTTTAATATTGTAATTGCTTTGTGTTAAAGTTGATATAAAAATGTAGTTGTGGATTGATTTCCATTATTTGTCCTGAGTGACCACTTTATCCTGGTCTGGTCCACGGTGGATCCAGAACCTAATCCAGGAACGCTTGGCGCACACTGGGAGCACACACGCATTTGTAACTTTTCACACGTATGCGCAATTTAGTGCAGGCGGTCGAATAATTTTTTAATAACCTGGAAAATATGTAGAACATGATAAAAAAAAAATAGTTTAATCCACAGGATCAGAACATGTATCTGAGAAAATCCCATTCGGAAAACTGCGTCCGATTTTTATCCTGCATTTCTTTGGACAGTGGAAAGAAACTGGAGGACCCTCAAGAAGCTGATGCAAACGCGGGGCCTGGCTCAGAGTCGAACCCTGGAGCTGTGATGATGGTCAGTTTCAATAATTCCAGATTCAATAGTTCATAATAACTCAATAATTTGTGTTTTAAAAAGCCAGCAAGCACATTTATGTTGCTGCAACAGTAATAGACAACACCTTCTGTACAGTCCTGCTGGTCAATAGTGCAGCGCCCCTTGTTGATAAACCGAGAAAACATATTCAATATCACTCTAGTATGCCCGTGCCATCACTTTGCCCCTGAGTAAAAAGCCTTTCCAAGCATTTATCACCACTGGCTATGTAGGCAACACTGCAGTTATGTTGTGACTAGTGTAAATGAACGTAATGATCATACTTGCTGACACCGGGTCTCTCCGGACTGTTGTGCGCCATCAAATAGACGAGGCGGACGAGTTGCAACTTGCCATCTGCCATCTTTTTTTTAGGAAGGAAACTGAAGCACTCAGAGAGGAGACCTCATTTGGGGATTTGGGAAGCCATTTCTATTGACATTAATTTGAAGGTGCATTCCCACTGATCCTGGAAAATGACCCGGTTTAGATATCATAGTTCCAGGTGGAATGATTCCAGTATGAGCCAAAAATAATTACCTAAACACATTCACTATATGTTCTTTATTTAAAGGTGTAAAAGTCATTTTTAAAATTTCTTACTATTAAAAATAACCTGCCTGACTGTTTGTCTGTGTTAATGTCTGTGTTTTTATAGACATGCCTCCAATGCTCCTTATGCCCCTTTATGCTGCCCCTGTCTGAGTAAAACATGGTGGAATCTGGTATACTTCCCCCCAAGAAATCTTAATGACTGGAAAGGTAAAACCTGACTCAACCTTTCTTTCTGGGCATGGATATAAACGCAATGTTCAGTTGTGTTGAATTGCAACTCATAACAAAATCAATAATTGTGTTCATTTACGCTTTGGATGAAACATCTTCATAGAAATTTATGTAATGCAAGCAAACTCCCATGCAGTTAATGATGCGATCTAGACAACGCCGTCAGTGACGGTCTTCTGAAAAACCCATGGGAGCTCATTACAAGGAAAAACAGGGTAGTGTTATAGTGTTATAATGCAGCTGTAAAGCAGTTGAATGGACGATGGGGCAAAATTGCATGTCAGGGTAAAATGCTACATGACACCTTCACACATTCGCTGGCTACTGTAGGTTCTGGGGTGTGGCTTTGGGCGACAACAAACATGGCTATTATTAATACTCATAGCTGTTGACTAGCGCACTAACTTTAGCAAAAAGTCTGCCTCGTCTTGTGCAAGACTGTGGTCAGGCGTAATGAGTGCACGGGCAGAGTGGTAGGTAGACAAGCAGGTACGGCATCCAATCAGCTCATTTGGTCCAAATGAACTGATTGGACAGGCTTATTACAGCCCTGTGACTTCACTGATGACGAATTTTTTTAGTTGTCAAAGCATTTGATTTATTCATTGCTGTGCAGAAATTTCAAAAAATGTTTCGAAAACAAATTGCCTACCCTCGCTTTAAAGAAAGCAGCGACTTCCATTGTTCTTCACCTGCCTAACCACTAGAGCTCCCATGTTGACTTGACTAATGCACCTTTAATTACCCCTGTGGACTGTATGCGAGTTTAAGGAGTAAAACAACAACAACAAAAAATCTTTCCAAACTTTCTGCACCTTCAATGGTTTGTTATTTTTAATGAGCGATTATTGCTTGGCAGACTGTTGTACACGCTGTACTGCTGTTGAGGCTAAATGCTGTCACAGCTATTTCTTTTTGTTTCACACAGGAATCTGTGCAAAAGTAAAGCTATTGTATGAACTCCATTATTATAAGATCACTTGCAGTATTCCATAGATGCAGGTAGTATGCATGCGGGTTTCTCAAGAAGGATGCCCATTTTGAAGGGATCTGTCATCGACATATGGCTGCGTATGAAGTGAAAATGATGCGGTACTGGTACATGCTGAAGATGTATCCAATATGGGGCAACAGCATGTATCTGTGTGTTTGTGTCCACTTACAGCTCTCAATCTCCAGGGTACAGTTCTGTTCATCCAGGGGGTATCTCCTCAGGTCCATCATGCATGCAGCCGTTGTGGTTATTCTGGGTGAAAAAAAGCAGGAGCACAAGGAGGGAGGGAGGGAGGGAGGGGCAGGAAGAGAGAGACAGCAAGAGCGAGAGAAAGAGAGAGAGAAAGAGCCACCGTTACCTTGGTAACCTTTAGGAAATCGTAGCTTAGCCTTGACTGTGCCATTTGAATCTTTGAGTGATGTTTGGCAGCCAAGAGAAAGAATAAGGGAGGAGGAGGGGAAGGAGGGGGATGCAGTCCTTGGTTGACGACTGCTGTATGGAGTCTGATGGGAAAGCGAGAGAAAAAGACCCAGAGAATGACAGAAGGAGAGAGCGAGAGAGAGAGAGAGAGAGAGAGAGCGAGTGTGGATGCTGTTCACTGCAAACCTGGCTTGTTTAGCAGCATGTTGTCTCTGCAGTAACATCTTGTGCTGTTTAGTGCTTTCCTTTAAGGACATTTTGTAATCATCAGTTCTTCTCTCTGTACTGTTTACATATCATACATTCTCTGTTACATAACCACATATTTATGTGTACGCAATATCACCATATAGGTTGGACATAAATCCAACATAAAACAATAAAATTATTTGTACTATATACTTTTAAAAACACGACATCTGTGATGCGTCTGTGATGTCCGGCTTTACTGCATGCACTTTCTTACAAAGCCTTATTAAAGAGAACACTAAAGCTACTGTAAAGACAGTAAAATGTCATTTTTTTTAAACATTGAACATTTTGCCACAAAGGACACTCTCCTGCCGTGTTTTACGTCATGCATGCACACAAGAGAGCAGCTGGAGGAAGTGCAGCGGCCCGGGCGGAGCAGCGGCGTCACGCTTTGCTAATGAGCTGCGTGGGAGTCGATGGCGCTTCACAGAGATATTTACTGCCGCGGCGCATTTTCCTAATTACGTTGGCGATGTTAAATCATGGCAGCTCCTGCTGTTTTCGAGGGGAGGAAAAAAGTAATTCAGTTTCAACTCATCGCTTTGCTATGTCACAAGCGTAAATATGTTCTCAGGGAACTTTTTGGATAGATACAGTGAGCTTGCGTTTGTGAGAACAGGGGTATATAACTGTACATAATCAAACACAACCACGATCCAGTCTCTGCTACCAAGAGAGAAAAGATAAATGAACAGACAGCTTTATCTTCAGCTTAACACTGAGTTAGGAAATGCAGAAATGCAGAAACGCATTAGTCTGGGTGAATCTGGATATAAATGAACCCTAGTCCCGGCCTAAAAGGTTCCCATTGATTGTAATTTAGTTGAGCACTGGCTTAATCTGTGTCTGGATGGGCTGAAATGTCCTAGCGCTAATCTAATAAGAGGCTAAACAAATAAGTGTCCTAGAAGTCTTGTTGATCAAAGATAATCAAGCAGCATATCTGTGGAAAAAATAGCTTTAAACTCTTGCTTTTGGCTCCTTTCCGTTCTGAATGTTCCTGCTAATGTTTCTCTTAGTCAACTTATTTCATCTAAAGAATCCAATCTTAATCTGTTTTTTGTAGGTTTGATGTTAACTAAGAGCCAAAGAGTGGAGAGGAAGTGGGTCTGTAGTTCCTCGGAGGGAAATCTGAGAGACGTGGAATGCTTGTGGCTCCAGGCCTCATGTTTGGCTTGAGCTGTCGGAGACGGCTGAACGGCCCTCGAGCCATTTTGGGTCATTCCCTGAGTGGTGCTCCAATAAATAGCTGGTGTTATATCAGTGATGAGAAAATCTGGGACGTTCTGGAGACACGAGAACGCACAAGTCAATTCTCCGATTGCCCAAATCAACATTTACGTAAATATGCTTCCCTTTTCAAGTTTGTTATGTTTGAAAGTATGTTATCTTGTGCACATGCTGTGCATTACTGGAACTCTAAAGGTTTCTACCTTGTACCATCTCTGGAGATTTTTTCCTTCATCATTAGCAGTTCTCTAAAGCTGCATGTGACGTTGTCTGTAGCTAAAAGTGGCATATAGAAATAAAATCCAATTTAATTTCGTTGGAAAACTATAATGAAAGTCTTCCTCACATCCAT
The DNA here is from genome assembly GCA_030014255.1 of Parauchenoglanis ngamensis. Taxonomy (NCBI): domain Eukaryota; kingdom Metazoa; phylum Chordata; class Actinopteri; order Siluriformes; family Auchenoglanididae; genus Parauchenoglanis; species Parauchenoglanis ngamensis. The sequence goes on along the minus strand of JAQMYM010000011.1, from coordinate 660,677 downwards.
GCTTAGCTCTCTTCAGAGCTGCTCTTAGACACCTTGAGATTAATCTGGAAGCTTGGCAGCAGCCGATTGGTAAACCCGTCCTCGGCCTGCTCCGTCAGGAGACATATTAAGTCAGCATTTAACACTCCATTAATTCCTCCACTTGCTCCAAGATATCATCGTGTTTGTCCATTAATATTGCAGCTGGAGACCCCAGTCTCATCAGCCTCTCCATCTCTGTCTCCCCAGTCTGGACGTTCGACGTCGTCTCAGCTCTTCATGCAGAAACGGTTGGCACCGTGATGTTTCTTCAAAAATCTTTCACATTCTGTCTGTTTCGAAGTTAAACGGAGTCTGCAAAATTATAGAGTAGGGATGCATTTAATCCGTTTTTTTTTCTCAGAACATGTTTTTGATGCTTGTTAATACTGACGCTGATACCACAATGAGCAAGTTGCTTAGAATTAAACAATCAGGGATGGCAAGGAACATGTTCCTTAGCTCTGTTTATGTTGATTGCAGTTGTGTGCTCCTTGTACTGAGAACAGTATCTTTAATAGACACTGTACAAAGCAGTATCAGTGAGCGTGGGCATTAAAAATGACATGAGTTGCATCTTAACTCATGAACAAAGTGTAAATGCTGGTGAAAGGATGCTCAGTAGGTTCTATCGGTCTGCCAGCTTTACTGAAATCATATTTAAGAACATGCAGCTATGTATAGTCTGTCCGACGACGACTGTGACAAGCGCAAATACCATACTTGCCGATTGTGGATTTAAATTAGGTAATGGAGCATAGGCGTAACGTAGTAACGTAGCCATTACAGTAGCTTCTGTGCATTTATCTGTGAGCGTACTATAATTAACATTTCCAGTTGCATTTGTTTTTAGCTCTGAAACACTTCTAAATGTGACTGCTCTGTGTGACCAAGGAACAAACAACATTAGTAAAACCCCATAATTTTTTTTATATATAAGTCTGGCATGAGCAGCCTGTTTTCTCTTCCTTTCTGCTTTCATATGTTCCTTTTTCCTCTTGAATCCTGCTATAAAATTACTGAAAATACAAAGATCACATCTGCCATTAAAGATACACAGTCTATAAATACTGCGCATCTGATACAGTGGTCAGTGTTCTCAGAAATCATTGTGCATTTGGAAATTCCATCAACTAATTAAAAATGCACATTTATAAGCTGTGCCCAGAATATCTCATAAGATCTCTTTACAAATTCCAGCATGGCATTATGTATTAATAGACACTTCGATTTGCATTTAATAAATAATACGCTGTCTCCATTATGCATCTGGAATGCTGGTCTTGTCGCTGGGGCAAACAGTGTTTTCCTCCTTTCTCTGTCCGTTCCCTAGCGCACGCTTGTATTTTCATCCACTTACTGAAACCTCAGTGAAAAAAACAGAGAAGAAGAAGTCATAGCCTCATTCCTCCTCCTTCATGAATGCTCCTGTGCCAGAGTCTCATGGAAAGAGGAAATAGTTTGTCATCTTTCATTATTGATAGCTCGATTGAGTGGGATTCTTACGGTGTCCTAGCTTGGCTGAGATGGAGGCGGCTCCAGGTTAATGCATGGCTGAATGCACTCTAAATGTCCTGGTCTGGACTTTTTTTCCCACCTGTCTATCTTTTTTGTCTGTGGAGGAACAACAATGGATCCAGCTAACATTCGGGCTTCTGTAGTGGAGCTGGTAGGAGGTATGTTTTCATCCAAATGCTTCAGAAATTTTAAGCTGGCAAAAGCAAAACTGACTTATTGTATGATTCCCTCAGTTACAGTCATGGCTAAATATTCTGAACGAGATAATATAATAAAGATTGTAAGAACAGTCATGGAGAGACTAACAGTGAAATACTACAAGAATCCATGAGTGAAATCCAGTGGCTGAAGCTAACACGCTACATGTTTACATGGTTCACTCATATGGCTTTTTAAAAATAAAATATTCAACTTTGATACATGTATTTTTTCATGTATTTCTAGCTATCTAGCAAAGACACCTCTCACACAGCACTTAGAGAACTTTAACACATATGCTGAACACATTTCTGTGCAATGATGTTAAAGGTTCACTATGTAGGATTTTGAGGGTCTATTAGCAGAAACTAAGTATATATTCCATAAAACACATATGGAATGAAAAAGTATGTTTAAATTAGAGTATAATTATCTGTAACTACGAATCATTGTGTTTGCGTAAGTTCAGAACGAGCCCTTTATACCTACACAGGGAGCGGGTCCACCTCTACGGAGCCGCCATGTTGCGCCGCTACAGGAGCCCAGAACGGACAAACCTCTAGAGGGCGCCTTCCACGTTTCTACAAGCGGCAGTGTGAATCCGGAAGGAAGCACCGGAAGCACGACAAAGAAGAATAAAGGAAGACGATGAAGAAGAAAGAAGAGGAATCAGTGTTTGCTGGAGCTGGAGAACAAGTCTGAGAACCCAAATTTTGGAAAATGAAGGATCGTACTTATTATCTAGCACAGAAAAAGCAAGAGAGTGTGAATATAAGTAGTTGGAAGTACGCTGCGAGCTCCTGACGGCCACCGTATGCTCTAATGCACGCTCGAATCACACACTGTGGAGCTTTAAAGCATTGCATGCAAGTTCTTTCTCAGTAATTCCGATACACCTCATCACAGGGTTGATCTGCTCACCTTCACAGCCACCGGCGTCCCATCATGCAGCTCTGCTCTGTGCACCTGCGCTAAGCTAGCAGCCGCCACGGGCTCGTAGTCAAACGTCTTAAACAGTTTATCAGGCGTGGAGTTGAAGTCCTCTAGGAATAAAGCGTCTACCTGAAACACACACACACACACACACACACACACACACACACACACACAGAATAAAAATCATGCTCTAAGACAAAAAAGCTGGATGACTCCATTGTCAGTCAGCGGTTTTCTTGCCGTCACCTCCTTGTAGCGGCGGTTCAGTGCTTTATCCTCCAGGACCTGCAGCGTGTGGATGTACTCCGGAGGGAGGAGGTGGTTAAAGGAGCACAGGCCCTGTCCCAATTTAATGTACACTCCTCCGTTCCTCACTGCTCCCTCCACCATGCTGTCGGCCGCCCGCTGGTGACACGCAGACATGGCCGCTGTGAACTCCGGCATTGCCTACAAACAGAACAGCTGTCAGGAATACACACTCTCCTTACACTCCAGACCGTGGCTTCTTTAGTAAACAGCGTGCTACAAAGCTAGCAGGAAGCAGTGCGAGACAACGACAACAATAACAACACTGAATGAATCCCTCGTCTAACGGACTTCCTTCTGGAGCTGATGAAGCAGCTGGAACACAGAGCATGTCGAGATGTGTGCTTTTTAAAAAAATCTCTAACGTACTTCATCCATGCCGCGCAGAACAACGTTGGACGTCCACCAATAATCCACTGAAATCAGAAATCCGACATACAGAGATCTGTGAAGAGAGAAATTTAACACCTTAATTAAGTAATTGCAGATGAAGCATCTTTAAAGCCAGATTTCTTCCTGTTTTATAACCGAGAGCTCGGTCTTATACAGAGGCACACACCGCTGTTTATCAGCACGACAGTGAGGAGAGACACACCGCTGTTTATCAGCACGACAGTGAGGAGAGACACACCGCTGTTTATCAGCACGACAGTGAGGGGAGACACACCGCTGTTTATCAGCACGGCAGTGAGGGGAGACACACCGCTGTTTATCAGCACGACAGTGAGGGGAGACACACCGCTGTTTATCAGCACAGCAGTGAGGGGAGACACACCGCTGTTTATCAGCACGGCAGTGAGGGGAGACACACCGCTGTTTATCAGCACGGCAGTGAGGGGAGACACACCGCTGTTTATCAGCACGACAGTG
>JAQMYM010000011.1:619270-639758 GCA_030014255.1 Parauchenoglanis ngamensis | reverse complement strand
AAAGTCTTCAAACAGAAGAGATTTTGGAACATTTTGAACCTCCAGACGAGTTAGTTTCAATTTTATATCATTTAAACGTTCCAATCTTTTCAGGATTTTCTCTTTGCGTACCAGAAGACGATGTAAGTGAACGTCCCTGTTTCCAGCTTTTCCCCCCGGCAGTTTCAGCAACGAGCATCGACCAGCAAAAGAAAGTCGAGGCCTCAGGAGCGCTTTTTTACTTCCTGTTCATTTTCTGCCCAGTGATTTTTGTTGAGACCGTTAAAAGCTTAATGTTTTGCAATATTGGCTCTGCCTCATGTTTTTTGCCCAAGGAGTATAATATTTTATATACATATATGTATATAAACAATTCCACCAAAATGGAAGTGCATCATTATACTGCATGCAAGCAGTCTATCAGAGTAAGATGCACTATAGTATAACTTACCATGTTGACTTCTGAGATGGAGTCAATGCTGGCGATATTTATGCTCATTCCCACAATGACTGGGGGACCTGAAAGGGAAAAAAAAATTCTGAAAGAGTCAGGAAAGTGCAGTTCTCGTTCAGAACAGGATGCTTTCTCTGCCAGCGGTCAGCTATAATGACACTGACACAAGGTCAGGTAGCATTTACAGTAAACCTGCTCCTGTCAAATGATGGCAGTTCTTTCAGGAGCACATTACTTGCTCGCAGAGGACAGAAAGATTCCAGAAAGCCATTCTGAGAGCTGCTCGTTCTGATCATTACTGCTTTTCTCTGTACTAATCAGTGCCAGTGCAATGAGAAACATATGCTTTTATTTTGCCCATTTCATTTTCTATAATAAATTTAGATTTAAATTGCAAGAATAATTTAGGCTTTATGCATTTGTTTGCTGATCAGGCATTTGTAGTTTCCTAATACCTCCCTACAGCAATCACAGAGTCTGTATGTAAATTAGGCTTGTGGGATATTAATTTGTCGTTGTTTTACTTTGATTTAACACTTTAAAAAATCATGATTAATGACGTCATCATCTATAACCAATAGCCTAAAAACTACAGGAAAATGAGCGTTTCCACCATTTTAGGTTTAAGAAGTAGGAGCAGGAGAAGTTTAACAATATTACCTGCTGTGAGGTCGGGAACTGCTTGCGAGGCAGAGACAATCACACACACACACACACACATAAAAAAAACCTCCGCTGGACGATGGATTTTTAGGTAATTCTGCAGTAATGCACAGTAAACAGTTTTACTGCGCAGTAAACATTTACTCTGCTGAACTCCTTTATGCTCTTTTAACCATTTTCAGGCCAACGTTTTGATGTCATCCCTGTCAAATATAGTAGCTGATGTTAGTTATAGACTTGTCTTATGTTAGCTAAGTGGAACATGCATTTATAGATTTTATTTAACATTAATATACTCAAAACTTTCTTCATTTACCATGACAGAAAACAAGAGCAGGTAAGATGGTGGGAAGGGGCGGGGCTTCCAGGTGGTGCCACTTACTATCAGAGAGTTCCACCGGATGATCTTCCATTTAATTGGGGAAAATGACTGATCTTTTTTTTCTTGTATTAGCATACTCAGATGTTAAATTGAGGATCTCCTATGAAAACTGTGTAAAGGTTGGTAGGTCTGGAAATATAATATACTGTACTGTTATCAGAATAAACATGCCTGGACATCATGATCGTGGCAGCATAATATCGCATAGAAATGATTAAATCGATATATCACACAAGCCTAATGTAAATGCAGATTCTATTTGGGGTTGTCTCTGTGTGAACCTTGAGAATGAAGAGGAAACTAAGTGTTAAATGATCTTGGAAGCGCAAGCTCCCGTCTGCCTTGTTCTCGCTCCATATGGTTTTCAGAGCTGTGCTTCATTACAAGTCACTTTGTTTTCCGATAGCGTTTGGCCTTGTCCCTGGCGGCCTCCTGAGTGAAACAGCTTTTTATATGGGAGAGGAGAATCAGACTTCCTGATTGTCAATTGTGCAAAGCTCTGACTATCAGTAGCTGATAGTGAAGTACTGAAGAAAAAAGAAATTAAACATCGTTCCATGGTCAGGAGTCTCTGAGTGTTGTAAAATGTCGATGCTCCAACGTTGGGCTTTTGCTGCATTGAATCAGAGGGATGCAAACGTCATCACACATGTTCTGTGGTCTTCGCTGAGGAATATTACAAAATCTCTAGATTGTAGAAGAGATTATGGACGAGGTAGGGATATCATAATTGACACGGATGTCTGAGTTAATATACAGAACTAGACTACTGAAATGATATTCTGATAAGCAGACATGTCACACAGCAGTCATAATAATAGCCAGTAAAATCAGGCTTATGATATAGTTAAAAATACACTTCCTTTAAGTAATCGCTATGAGTAATTTACTAAATTTGCCAAGCTGGTGAGGAGACAGACTGCTTCACGTCACTGAAGAGCATTAACCCACATTAAAATCAGTAGATTTAATCACACGGGACTTTTGTTCTCATAAAAAGCTTCAGGTCCTGGGAATGGTGGAGTGGGAAATCGGCCAGCTATAAACAATACATCTCAATAAAAGCTTTGTATTCAATGAAATGCTGAAATGCATTCTCTTATGAGTTAGATAGAAATTTGGGTATTTGAGATAAAAATATATATATATATATATATTTATAATTAGATTGTTTGAGTGACAGGTATTTTGTTTTGAGTAATGTTTGTGAAAAAGCTGATGCCTCAGCATGAACATGTGAAAATGATCACACGCTTTCAGGTATCATCGCACACTGGCTCATAAAAAACATTCAAGACTTTAATCTTTTCAGCTTATGAAGAGGTGACGATAATTTAGGCAGCTGAAAGTTGTGTCTCAACTTTGTGCCTCATTTGTCGTCATTTACTAAATCGTTAACAAATAAATGAAAATGGGAAAAGTGGAAATCGTTGTAATGCGCATCCGATGTACACTTTGGGCCGTGTGCTTTGCGCTGCTTTCTGTGGCGCTTTGAGGACCAAGGCAAGCATACTGATATTTAACAATTTCTGTCAAAATAACAAAAAAGAGAAAAACCTTCCTCACTCTAAATGGTTTGCAGGTTTATGAGTATTTAGGGTTAAAAGAGGGCAATGGTCTGTACATTTAAATGATTATAAGTACATAATTAGAAGCTGTATTATAATTGTATGTCTTTAAATGGAGAAGCTAAACTGTAATAAGAAAATCAGTTCATGGTGAATATAAGACGTCACATCCCACAATGCCCGTGATCCATTTCATATTATTAATACCGGAGATTAGAATACTATTACATTAGTCTCATTATAATAATCCAGGTCATAGCCTGGATGGGACAGCAGTGTACCACAGAGCACACACACATTTACACATAGGGACAACTTAGCATATCAAATCCCCTCTGAGGTGCAAGGAAATCGGAGAACACGGAGGAAACCTACAAGGATGTGGGGAGACACTAGGCACAATATCCCGAGCTTCTTCTTCAGTGTTGGCTCGTCTCTAGGGGAAGGAGTGGCAGAGCCCCGCCATACAGTATATATACACCATTCAACAAATGCTGATCTTCATAAAGTCCTCATTCACAACTTCTTTTAAGAGATAAAAGCTTACATTGATTCACTCTCCTTTCTAGATGTTGCGCAAACGTGGTACAGCCTGCTCACTACTCATTTTAACGCCATAGAGTTAGGATTGCACCTAGTGGTCAAAAAAGGGAGCTGCAACAAATAAATAGAGGCCCATTGGGGTAGGACTCACACTGCCCCATGCCCTCTTTATGAACTGGGGGTGGAGCAGCAGCCAGGAAAGTTAATTACAGGGTTGCCAAGACTGTGCTTTTCACTCCAGATTGGGATAGTGTAAAAATTCTCTGCAGTCATAAAGATCTTGTTTTATAGCAAATCATTGGAAAGTAATCTAACACACTTGTGTGTGTGTGTATGATGTACAGAACTGTTTTTATTGTTAGATATATTGTAAAGATTGGGAAAGGGAAAGGGGGATTATGAAGTGAATAATATGTACATTAGGAATGTGAGTGCACCACTGTGACCTTATTTTCCCACAAAAAGGCTGAGAAAAAGAAGAAAATTATTAAAACGAGCTCCTAGACTATAGGCTGGATGACTGTATGTTGTCGACAGTAAGTCACGTGGTTATGTAGCCTAAAGCATAAATCAAGTGTGATAGCATATTGACTTCATTTTGTTTAACAGTATGCCATTACCTTTGTTTGCTACGTGTTACCTTTCAGATAACCCTGAAAGCCATCCATGCCCCTTTGTGAGAAAGTGCTTCTGTTTAATTATGGCACTGCGTTCTCTTCACCATCTCCTCTCAGTACCTGTGCTGATTCGTTGACATGGCAGCCCACCTCCATCCTTAATACTCTGCCGCTCAGTCATTCCCAAAACCATCTCTACCTCATAAAAGTGGGGGAATTATCATGACGCTGTATAGGCAACCAGCAACAATTTTCCCAGGAGATTGTCAAAGTACATTCATCAGCTATTTACAAACCCTGAGATCTCTCGCCTGCTTTTCCTTCCTCAGCTGAACTGCTACGAGATGGAGACAGAGTGAGTTAGATAAACACTTTTCCATGACTGTTGATGATTTTAGCTGAAAATACCCACATCCGAGCCTCTTCTATCTTACTAAAAGCTTGTTTGGGTCTTGCTCTATGAAATCCTTCCTCTTAAAAACACTTTGCCGTTGAGATTGCTGAGTGTGTTGCCCATATTCTTTCCTGATTATCTTTATAATTGCATCATGGGTGGTGTCATATTCCATGTGGGTGAGAATACTTGGTAACTTGAGCTGGGCCAAAGTGGACGAATTGATTTGCAAGTCATCAGGATTGCAGCAAACGATCCCCATTTGCTGATGTTCTAAACTCATTCTAAACACTAGCAGGAAACACGTGGCTTAATCTAAAGCTGAAGTGTCTCTCTGTTCACCTGCTGCATTCATTCAAAAAAATGTTATGCCTTTTAGAATCTGTTGTTTGCCTATTTCTATTTTTGGAATGATCTAAAGTACAAGGTTATCAGTTCTTTGACTCAGGTGTTGATACATTTTCTATAACAGCAGCTCTTGACAGTAGTTCTGGCCGCAGCATGCTCGTACTAATAGCGTTACGGTTTCTATAGTAACAGCTCATTCACACAGACCTGCATGGTGGATGCGTCACCTAATTATGAGGCTTATAATAATAACCAGAATAAAATAAATAAATAAATGGGTTGTTTAACACAGAAAACATACAGTCGACAATGTGATGAAGCTTACTGTAAGGAGACGTTTATGTAACATTTATGGAAGGAGTCTCCAGTGTCAGCACTTTTGTAGGACAGTGGGGTTTGTGCTTTGTGGTTTCTCAGTAACATGACAAATTTTTATTAACTTCGAGAGAGAACAAATAGTGATCTTGGGATTTTTTCCCATGAACATCACTTATACTAAATCTGCTTTTTACTTGTAGTTACCTTTACTTTTCCCGCCATCCATGTCGTATCTAAACTGTACTGTCACAGAGGCTTTTTTCCTGGATCCTCCCTCCTCTCAATACCTGCCTCTTGCTGTCTTTGTGAACCTTTGTATATTTTTGACAGCCCTTCTGTTTTGCAAGAGGTTTCAAGAGCTTTTCTTTGACCTTATTAAATAATCGCATATATAAATAATAAATATATAAAAAATGAACAAATTTATAAATAATAATAGCATACATAAATAATCTCATTCTCCATTTTGTTTTGGTGTTTTCAGGCAACCTTTCTTAAGTATAAGTATGAATTAACTTCTAATAAATATGCCCTTAAGCTCAGGTATGAACTCAGACAACATGCAAATCTCTGACAATTGATATGAAAAGGTCCCTTATAAAATTGAAACCAGATCACCCTTATTTTTAAAATACATATGAATTATTCATAAAGATTTTTTTAACAAAGTCTGTAAAAACAGACAGTGGTAACTGGAATCACAGATAAATGAAGGAAAACCCAGATTCAAAACAGGAAGCACAAACACAAATGAAGCCGGAGAAACCAGTTGCTTGGAACTGAAATCAGAAAAAGACCTTCAAAATATCAAAATGAACTGACCTGAAAACACTGCTTTAATACATGGAGTAATTAGCAGAAAAAAAGAAACGGATGGAAAAAAAGGAGGCGGGCCTGTCTACAGTCTTACAGCCAACAAGACACACCCATCAGTACATGGCACACCCCCTGAAACCACATGTGTTAACAGCAGGACATTCCTAATACAAACCCTAAACCTAACCCCAGACTTTAACCCTAACCTGAGGTCTAATAAGGCTGCTGTAGGCTCCATGAAGTGGGGGGACGTGTAATGTGGTAAGCGTGTCATGTATGTAGACAGAACCCAGGGAATGTTAAATACATGTGAAATATGCGAGTGCCGACTCCGCTGCAAATACAAACAATACAAAATAAATTCTGGAATTCTGAGTAATTTATGATAACTCTCCAAACCGTGATGCAAAGGGGTAGTCTAAAAACAGACACTGGTCACTAGAACTAACAAACAGCTGTTACTATAGACACGCTAACATTTTCAGTATGAGCACATTCGTATACACCTGTGATTTATGTTGGAGCCGTAACGCCTGTCAAAGGCTGCTGTCATAGAAGATTAATCAACACCTGATTCAAGAATTCAAAGAAATGATAACCTTGAACTTTGGGGCATTCCAACAATAAAACTCAGCAGACAGGACGTAGCTCAGACCTGCCCTAACTTCCAGCATTCCTGAGATAGCTGACTAAGACAAATGGCAATGCACCAAGCGCCAATTGTGAGATTATTCCTTCTACCTTTTCTCCTTTTGCATACATCTGCTTTTTGCCAAGCGCTTTGGGACACCTGAAAATCTTCTGATCTACAACCTTGTGTGTTCATGCCCGTTTCTTTTTCTCTTCCCTTCCTCTCTGCAGACAGATGGCACTATAATCTATGTACATATTTAAATGACAAATGTATGGCAGGTGGCATCTCTGGAGGTGCTGACTATGTTCAGACTACCGGCTGGTTTCCCCCCGATGCCGTTGTTTTCCTAAACAGTGGTTGAATCACTAGGAGCTCGGCTTGGCTGAGAGAGCACGACATGGTGAGGGGAAGAAAAAAGAGAGGGAGGGGGAAATAGCAAAAAAAGCCACATTTGTAATAACGAATGATATTCCGTCCTAAAGCGGCGATCCTCACAGGTCAGTGACTCCACCCTGACACCAATATGTCATTTGTCTCCCAAACAGGTAACGATGACGGCAATGACACGTGCCTGTGTTGTACCTCTTCGCTTTGGGGTGCAGCTCTACATTCTTTATTAACATGAGACAAGCAGAACGTATAGCATCCATCTGTACGATGTATAGCTGCAGACCCTCAGGCCTAACAGTGTACTGCCAAATATTTATTACCGCAGATTGTTATGGAGGTTGGTGAGCTATCATTGTGTTAGAAAGTGTAACATGAGTTTGTCTGAGTTTACATCAGAATCCTGCTTTATTGGCCACGTATGCTACAGTATACAAGGATTTTGTTTTTGAGCTCTTATTGCGCTTTCAGAATACCATGTAGGAAATAACACATGACAATGGTGTGATATAGTGGCGTTATAATCCAAATTGGATTATTTTTGTAGAACAATACAGTGGGTTATTGCTCTTATACCACAGCAATTTGCCAGCTATTGCGATGTTTAACTTTTTAATCGATACATTTAATGTAATTGAACGTCCATGAGACAAGTTAGTTCCTGTTCTCACTAATGTTATAGCAGCTATAAACAGTCATTCCCTCACCAGCATTTCTTTTTTTCTTTCTCAACATTAATAAGGCAAAAAAAGCTTGTCATGTTACCTAGAACTCGCAAAGCATAAACTCCTCTGTCCTGAAGATTTCGGAAATCTTACTTTACTGTAACGAAGTGCTAATACTGGAGAATCCTTCCATAAATATCACACAATCCATTTATCCCATTATGTTGAGCATCTGCTGCACATGCGAGTGTCTGTGCATGAGCTGTTACTATAGAAACAATAATATGTTAAACCAAGCGCATTGATATAAACCTGTCATTTACGTTACAGCTCTCAGAGCCTTGCTGTCATAGAAAATGAATCCCCACCTTCTGATCTGAGAACACAGAACTATCCGTGACATCATGTTTATGATGCAGATCATAAGTCTAAGCATAAATAGAAACACCCTTAACGCAGTAGACCCTGTCTCCATTGATGATGTAAGGAGTGGCATACACTGCCCTCTTCTGCCACTCAAGGATCACTACTACACTTTATACTATATATTTATTTAAAATCCCTAAACCTCTCTAAAGCCATTCTAAACATTCTGAACATATTTAGGTCCTGAGGCACCGACATTAAAGATTTACTTCATGATAAAGTTCAGATGGAAATCCAGTCTGGTGCCGAAATCCATTACTGCGTCCCGTACTATATATGACTGACATTAAGGATGTATATCATCGTTCGGTGCTTCAGCAGCATAATTGCGTCGAGCGGGTCGGGATTAGACGAGAGTAACACGCATTCCACTAAAGCAGTCACGCACAGCGAGAGCAGCATAAGCAACTCCTGGCAGAACGACGGAAAGAAAATACCACTCTTCCTCTGGATTCGGAATTCTAATCATCAGCTCATTGCTTAGCAACAGAGGGGTTACATAGCAACAGGGCAGCATTGTCATTTTAGCATTGCGAAGGGAGACACAGTGCTTTTCGTACGCTGTGTTCAATCTGCCTCTCATTTTATCTTCCTTTTTTTCAATGGCCACATGTTTACACATTTTTTTTGTTTGTTTAAGCAAGGAAACATCTACATACATACATGCATACATACATACATACATACATACATACATACATACATACATACATGTATGAAGGTACTTGATTAGCACAGGTGGTGGAAGGAGGGATGGAGGGAGAGATAGAGGGAATATTACTTTTAGGAAAATGCCATGCAGAAAACATTCCGTCTTTAAAATGCAATGCTGAAATCAGTGTATTCATCCATTCCTTTACCTGACATTCCTAGTTATTAACACAGTGTTGACATTTATAGACGTGGTGCTGAAGGAGGTGAGTCAGAACGAACAGCCTATTTATTATGCTTTAATGGTCAATGGGAACACCTACACGAACCACAGCCTTCTAATGAAGCAGACAAATAATCAAGAGCCACATCATCATCCGAGAATCCCCCCAAAATTATTATTGCATTATTATATTATAGAATTAAAGTCACATGTGTCATCAGGTCTTTGAATCTTTTTATGATGATAAATGCAGGCTTAAGTGTTTACAAATTCTTGTGAGGAATAACATGACCAGAAGCATGCTGTTTAATGAACCTGATATATTTATTGAATGATTCTAAACAGACTAGATGTGCCTTTTGTTATTTGTCATTTTCTTCTTTTTTGGCAACAGATTAAAAAAATAAAGCATTTCTCTGGAGAATGCCAATCAGCTTCGGAGCACGAAAGGAACAGAGAAATTTCCATTTTGGATAAATTATGTTTCGGATGATTAAATCCCTCTGACACACACAACGAACGAAGATGATTATATCCGTGTTATAAGTCAAAACACAGCAGAAAGCCTTTTCTTTTTCCTTTTGCATATGTTTCAGATCTTAAAACTGGAAGCAAATTCTAACCAAAACCAAGCCGCAAAAAATGCGATAAAGAGATATGCTTTTGAAGTGCCACCAGTCTGAATCCATCTCACATCTTGCAGTAATCGACCCTGTAATAATCTAACCCTGTCTTTATTTATCAGAGTGATTTGCACCGCATATCCTGGTTTCCAAGGATGCATCCATCACTCACCATCCACTTTTTTAGGAACACCTGGACATTCAGACTGAGCGAAACTGCTCAGCTTGGGGGGGTCTGTTCGCAATGTTGCCTCAAATTCCTGTTCTTGGCTAACAGGAGTGGAACCTGATGTGGTCTTGTGCTGTTGCAGCCCGTTGGCTTGAAGGTTTGACCTGTTGAGATGCTTTTCTGCTCACCACGGTTGTACAGAGTAGTTATGTGAGATACCATAAGCTTTCTATCAGCTCAAAGCAGTCTGCCTGTTCTCCTCTGACATGTTTTTTGTTTTTTGCACCATTCCAAAAATGTGTGCACGGAAGTCCCAGAAGTAAGAACACCATCTCTTCTGGCACCAACAACCATTTTTGGCATTCTGGTGATCGATGTGACTATTAACTGAAATTCTTCACCTGTATCACACACACACGATTGGCTGATTGGATCATTTGGATAAATGAATTCAACATTTGTTGCTTCTTTCTCATTTCTTATTCTGCTGATCAGTACAGTGTTCACAATGCGAATGATGTAGGCTGTGTTCCCCGGTTCCGTGCACACTAAACAGGCCTCCTTATTTTGCCTTTCTGTGCATATCACTCTCACACACACTCCTACACACGAGTACACCTCCAGGAAAGGAAAGTCTAAGAGAATCCTTAAGTAAAGCCTACCTCCTCAAGCATTTCCAGCCATAAATCAGCAGGATTTCTCTCCTTGTTAGGATACAGATCATTCCTACATCACTCACTACCCATCCTCGTGTGTGATGACACAGCCCATACCTGAGATTTGTGCTAAATATTTATAGGTTCTGCATACAAACAAGCAAAATAATATATATATATATTTTTTTTTTTTTTTCATGGAGACACATATGAGGGGCCTGACTGGATTCATTTATTAACAAAGACACTTTACGTACACCGGGAGAGGTGATGTGGACAAGGACACAGCCTTATTTCATGGAACGTATACTGTAGGAGTTGCTTTGTATTCTGGGAAACGTACAGGCTCTGAGATTAGTTTTTTAATAATGCACACAGGGATGTTATAGACTCCAAAACTGGGTAGATTAGTAAGTGCTTTTTAATAAATATATAAATAAAATACAATCTTGTATTTTTCAGTCTCGCCAAATAATTGGTTTTGTAGAGCATGATTTATTACTCCTCTCTATCTCTCCACCTAGTCCTTCCAACCAGCTGCCTCTGGTTTGATCTGATTGTCTTACATGTCTTTTAGTTGGTGCATGTTAGCTGCTAGCGACTGTGCCGAAGGTATTTGGAGAAAGCGCTGGTGTCCATGACAACCTAAAGCTCAGGTGGGAGGTGACTGCAGCAACATGATGTAATCTGGTACACATCAAAGAGGTTGATTCTGTCTCTCAGTTTCTTTCACTCTGTTTCTTTCTTTCCATACTTTCTTTTGGTGATCTTTTCTGTAGCACTTTTTTTTTGATAGACACTCTACATCCACTTTACCACTCTGTAGACGATTGAACACCAGTCAGGTGACTACCAACCAGCATATCGAGTCATTCGAAACAGTATAGTTGTTGATGTTTAGTGTATTAATGCGACAGATTGTCAACTTGCCCCTAGCATCATCCCAGTGTCAAAACTCAGTGCAGCTGAATTCTCAAACCAGAAACTGTGGATTAACATTATGATGGGCTTATATTAATACACTCTTCTGACATAGTAACAGCTCAAACAGATGAGTTGTTATATATTTATGTAATGTTTATATAATGAGCCTCCAGTGTCAGTGCTTTCCGGTTTCGGTCACATGACAAGCCACGTTTTTTTTGTGTGTGTTCGTATGTTTTGTTTTTTTTGCTCGTAAGTTTTAAGAGCGAGAAAAAAAGAAAGGAAACGAATGTTTATAGCTGCTATAACGTAAGTGAAAACAGTGACTGACTTGTGTTATGGACATTCCACAGCATTAAATATTAATATTAATTAATATACATAAACAGTGAAAAAGTGCAATGTGTTCTGCATTAATGAATTGAAAATTGCAATCGTTGTCAAATCGATGAGATGTAAGAAGAAAAACACACTTTTGAGGAGCATGCTGTTACACAAAAATAATGCACAGTAACTGCGTCAGGCTGCATCACACCACCTCATGTGGATTATTTTTCTATAGCAGCACTCTCTGAAGTGTGTTATTCCTTTCTTATAATCTCGCTGAAATACAGATAATACGCCACTTCATGACAGGTTTGTAGTTTGTAGTTTCTCTACATTTACATTTATATCTAAATAAAGTGTTACCCCATTCTCGTTTTTTCTTTGCTTATTCAAACTGTGACAGTTTTGCTGGCTACAGAACATTAAAAATCCTTATAATGCACAAGGATATATATAAAGACACACAGGGATAAACTCTAATGTAATGTAGTGTCGCAGTCCAGATATGTAGATATTTATCTAGCACAGACCACAGCTGTTAGTCTATCAAACACTCCAGAATCTTTGTTTTTAATCTTCGGTGGCATATGTTATAGTTTTACAGTACCAGCTTCCTGTACAGGACCCAGCAGGTCCCTCTGGTGAGATGGGAGGTGTGACGAAAAGCCTACAGAGCAAAAAACACCGCAAAAAACAGCCAGTGTTCACAGTCCCTCAGACATAACAACCCAGAGCCAAGGCAATAAAAACCACACACTAGTGTTGGTGACAGCTACATTTAAAATGTGGCCTCTAGGGTGTGGTGTGAAAGAATGTAGGGTTTGGGGAGTGTACCAGCGGGTTCTCTCTCTCTCTCTCTCTCTAACTTTCTCTCTCTCACTCTCTCTCTAACTCTGTCTCTCTCTCTCTCTCTCTCTCTCTCTCTCTCTCTCGGCCATGTTCTGCCAACTTCATTATACAGCGATCACCCCACTCACAAGGGTTTGGGAGCTCCATGAGTCACGCAGTGCTCCCACTTGCTTTCCCAAACTGATGACAGGGTAGACACTTTCACCTCTTGTCTCTCACTTGCTGCATCCCTCGTTCCCTCTGCATAGCCCACAGGAGCCTGAGGAAAACACCACGGCATACACCCACTCAAATGGACCAACTTATGTCTATTTATTAGTGACTCGCTGTGGTAACACACTGTATAAACCCGCTGCGGTTTTTGCTTCTTTAAAGATGTATAGAAGTATCTTTGAATGAATGACAAGTTTAGAGGTTATACAGGTTATACTCCTGGGCTTATTATAAGCTAACCAACTGTTAACCATGTGTGGTTCCACACTCGGCCCGCTTACTCAATTTCACACTCAGGAATGATTCTGGGCTTGTTTGGGGATGGAGCTCATAAGTGGTTCTCAAAATGGTTGGCACTAGGTTCATCCTTTATGGTTTTTTCCCCTTTGGCACCAACACTCAAACAGCGAAGAACAATGTTGCAGATGAACAGCATGTCGCCGTGCAGGAATATCCACAAATATCCACAAACGGACGAGGAGCCGTTCTTGCCATTATATGAATTAATCACGTTACTTGGCATGCAGTGAAAAAAGCAGATAGCTGAGGCGGACTGTACCACCAATTGGTAGAACTGAACCCCAGACCACCGTGTTTAAAAAGACCAGGTATCGGATCTCTGGAATATTAGTAGGATCTAAACCAATCAAATTTAATTCTTGGCCCCAAACAGCAGTGGAGTGTGATTTTCCATTAAGATTTAATTTCTTATTTCTAAAAAATAAACTTCCCCAAATGAGTATAAATAATATATATGAAGAATAGAAAGCCTTGCAAAGATATGTATAAAAATACTTTATAAGCACCATAGCATTCTGTTAATACACATCAGTTACACACTGAGATTTGATCTCCAGTCTCAAACTTAATATGTTCACTTTTCCTTTAACAAAGCTTTTAAAGGTACTGACATTGTAAGAGAAGGGTGGAGAGCGTGAACACTTACTGATACAATTTACCGGCCACTGGAGTGTTTATTAGATTTCCCTGAAGTCCACAGGGGCCACTTACAACGTGGATGGAATGGTGGGCTCCTCAAAGATAATGTAATTTGTGGCCTTTGGTTCATGGTTTTAATTCTACTGGGATCTCTGGTGTTTCGCCTTTTCAGACCAAAGAAATCAGTAGCTGATACTTCGTGGGTATGCCACCCTGAGGGTAGACAGTCTGGCTTGAGCAGCATAAAACAATAGGACTGTAAAAGAATATGAATACAGCATTCAGACTGAACAGTGGTGTAAACCGACACAAACATAGACAGGAATTAGAGGAGCACTATTTGTTTTTTTAGAATGCATGTAGAAAGGGTCACAGGGTATCTAGATGAGACTATCGAGACTGGGATTCTGGATGTGACAAAAAAGTCGTGTGAACGACAGGTTCTTGTTTCCATGCTGTCAGATATGAGCTTGCGGAACAATGAAAGACAACATTCATAACGTGTTTACTGCATTCTCAGTAACGGCCTGGTCTGAGTCAAAGTGGTTTAAATTTAGCCTTCTCTTTTGTTTATATTTTAGGAAATAAAGTCAACTAAATTTGTACAAAAATTTGAAATTGAGCATGAAGGATTAAAAAAAGGCTTGTTTGAGATTATGAAATCATGTCTTCCAGAATTTCCTAGTATTTCCAGAGGCATTGTAGGCCGCACCCATTTCAGATTTAAATCCAAATACAGTTATTTGGAGCATTAAACAGATACATTGAGTGGCATTATTGCTATTCCATCAGCACTCACATCTCCACACTAAAACAAGAGTTACTGAGCTAATCACTGATTATGTGGGATTTTGTATGATGGCCTGCTGAGTGGCATTCTCTAATGTGAAATCTGTCTTCAATGATAGCCATCTCACTGAAACCAACACTTGATCCTGAGCGTTAATGCAGTTCTAGGAAAGGAACAGCTCTATGCGGTGAAACTGTGCTGAACATAAAACAAACTGCAGTCTTTCCAAAATCACAGCAAGAAAACTCTCGCCATAATAATTAAAAAAAAGTCCTGTCTTGTAACAAAGAGTCCTGATGATTCATGGCCTCAGGTGTGACAGTCACCGATCCCAGTCCATTCTGTTAATTAAAACTGCAGCATGTTTTTAATGTGCAGAACACAAGCCGTCTCAGGGACTCACACGCTACACAGGATGTCTTCAGACACAGAGAGGTATCTCTGGAACGACTTTAAATGAGAAGCCTCAATCTCGTAAAAATCATGGTCCTCGGAGGCTGACCTGATTATTGAGGTCATAAATAAGATCCTCTCGGGTGTAATTAGTCCAGTGTCTTCCTCACACACACACACACACACACACACACACACACACACACACACACAGTTTCCTGTTTCATTTACATGAACTGAAATAGCAGAGTTCCCTGCAGTTTGGGGAGAACTGTGTTGTCGAGTCTCAATTTTGTATTACGGGGTTACTCTAAAAATTCACTAGATAGTAGCCTGTAGCATAAGTCAAGTCTGATAGCACCTTGATTTCATTTTGTTAGAGGAGTCCAAGATCTATGATCATGAGCATCTCCTGGTTAAAACCATTAAATTACAGAACAAAGAAGAAAGTGAAAACCCAAGACTAACATTAAAAAGCTTAACAATGAGATACTTGCAAAATAATGAATAGTGGCCAATTCAACAAGATGGCAAATGTGCTGTGTGAATTCTTAACAAGGTCACAAATTGGACTAAGTGTCAAGATTTATTTCTTAGAAAAAAATTACTTTGAAAACTGTCCAAGGTTTCTTATGCATACTGTTAAAAAAAAAAGTTAAATCCACAGGGGAAAAAACCCCGACATGCTTTCACTGTTTTTCAAAGAAACGGTTTAGGAACATGACGATGCGAAAAAGATTATTCCATTAAGAACCAGCCTTTAAATTAATCACAATAATCAGTAACTGATAAATGAAATTCCTGATCTGTAATTTTCAATTGTGATTATTTAAAATACACAACAATGTAAGAAACAGACCTGCATGGGAATTTCATTGTAAAAAATCCAGCATAAAATTTGTATGACTTTTTTAAGTCATGCAAAAAAAAAGGCATAAGAAGTGTCAGAGCAGCAATACATTTTATGTTTCTTGAACCTTTAAAGATTTCTGTCTTAAATTGAAGATGAGTAATATCTCACGAGTTCATTCTTGAGTTGAGTCAGTTGTGCGCATTTTGTCGTGATGATGCAGATGATGTAAACAGATCCAACATTTTAGAAAAATAAGAGTAAATTTCTTACAAAAAAAAATCTTACAAGGCATAATATCTGTCATTTGAAGCTCATGTAGATAATATCACTAGGACAACCTTCTTTCATCTTAGAAATATTTCTAAGATAAGAAATATGATGTCACTGCATGATGCAGAAAAACTAGTTCATGCTTTTGTTACCTCTAGGTTAGATTATTGCAATGCCTTACTGCCTGGATGTTCCAGTAGGAGCATAAACAACCTTCTACTATACAAATAATTGTATAGTATAGTAAATAATTGAATTGAATTGAATTGACTCATGCTCTGACCTGGGCACAGGGACAACGTCATCTTCAAAGCCTAGCAGAGGGGCAACGACATCATCATTGAAACCAGGAGTGCACTCTAGGGCGGAGGCCTCCCAGCTCCATGACACCTTATGATTTCCTCACATTGTGAATGCAACACTTTGAGAAAGTTGACTAGCTGAGTGCCATAGCAAATGCACATAAGCCTAAACAATTCACTTTATAATCAGATACCATGTTAGAAATGTCCACAATGTTCCTGATATAATTTAAAAAAAAAAAAAAAAAAAAAAAGAACTTGAAAGCTTTGTAAAGTTGTTAAGTGATTAAATGTTATAATGACCTAAAAATAGATTAAATTTAACCAACAGAACAGAGCTCTGTGATTATTTCAGCATGGGTGTAAGAGCAGACTGCAATCAATGACTTTAAACCTCAGATGATAATATCATGATATCATCTCAGGGTAATATTAAATCAGATTTTCTGAATGAATATAGAAACAACTGAGTTATTAATGACTTTGATAGCACATTTTTAATAGTACATGTTGTAAATATAATGATTTTTTACTTATAAATATATAAATGTTGCTTTCTATGTTAAGTGATATTATTAAATACTGTATGGAATGGCTAGTGGATAACCAAGACAGATGGCCACAATGTCTTGTCTTGGATTTGGAATGGAATCTATAAATGCAATTCCTTCTCTTTACTTTTCTGGGTACCAGACTTTAACCTTCAGGGGTCTGTGCATGTTTGTGCTCATTTTTGATATCCAAGTTTAACTGTCAGTAGAACTGTTTTTTTCCAGCACAAATTGGTTACACATACAAACCTCTAGCTGAATGAGAAGATGTAAGATTGATATAGGGAGTAAACAGCAAAACATATGATTGGCCAAAAGGTTTTGAAGGCTGTGGGCTGACTGTTTATAGTCAAAATAGTCTGTCCATTACAACATGTTTTAGTGTTTTTCCTGCTCAAACACACTCTCTTCAACTCAGGAGGGCTTGTTAATTAGCTTATTAGTTGAATCAGGGGTGTTATACCCCATTCACACGGAAAAACATTTACCGCTATTCTTCTATAATAGTGTTTTTTGGGAAAGGAAACAAAATGGTAAAGGTGAAACATTAATTTATTCCCTGGCGACCTAGTAACATTAATGGTAATCTTTTGCCACAGCTCCATTGGGAATCAGAACTACTCATGACATTGCTGGTGGTGACAATGATGCAGTGACATATGTGTCCATATGGCATTTATTTCTGAGTGCCAGTGTCTTTTTTCAATTGTTCTCAAAGAGAAGAGAGCATATGCAGCCTCACACAGCCACCTAGAGAAAATGCCTTGTGCATAGCGTCTTTTTCAGTAAAAATTGCCATTCTGAGCACTTCTAGTTGAAAATTTCTGAACTTTTCAAAAAGGTGCTGATGTGATCACTGTCACTTCTTTTTGGGAAATCAATAATCCAGCAGTTAGTGGTGATATGATATCATAGAAGGATGTTCAATATTCAAGATGTTGTTATTGAAATATAACTACGGATATCCTGGACGCAAAGAGAAATCCTCACCTGGTCGGACTACTGCAAACACCATTGTCTCCTGCGCCCACAAGCCATGATAGCAGCCACAAGTATCGAGAGCCCAGCAATGAACACGCAGGTAACCATTCCTCTCGAATACCAAGATTTCCTCGATGTATTCTGCAAACTCAAGGCCAAGGGGCTCCCTCCTCACCGTCCGTATGACTGCGCTATTGACCTGTTACCTGGGACCACTCCCCCTCGCGGCCGTATATATCCACTTACCCAGGCAGAGCATAAAGCGATGGAGGAATACATCCAAGAAGCTCTCACACAGGGTTATATTGTTCCTTCCACTTCCCCGGCGTCGGCTGGCTTCTTCTTTGTCGACAAGAAGGACGGGGGACTACGACCATGCATCGATTACAGAGGGCTCAACCAAATTACCATTAAATATCCTTACCCCCTACCATTAGTACCCTCTGCCCTAGAACAACTTCGCACAGCATGAATTTTTACTAAACTTGACCTGCGCAGCACATATAATCTTATCCGTATCAAGGAGGGAGATGAATGGAAAACTGCATTCAGTACGGCTACGGGACACTACCAATACCGAGTAATGCCTTATGGACTAACCTGTGCTCCCGCAGTCTTTCAATGTTTTATCAACGATGTGTTAAGAGACTTTCTGGGACGTTTTGTGATCGCATACATTGATGACATTTTGACATACTCACCGTCCCTAGAAACCCATGTACAACACACATGTTCGGTACTCGCTAAACTCCGAGAACACCGGCTATACATCAAGGGAGAAAAATGTGAGTTCCATGTAACTAGTGTTACCTTCCTTGGGTATATCATCAGTGATAAAGGGGTTGCCATGGACCAAGCGAAGGTTAAAGCAGTCACGAACTGGCCCGTTCCACACACCATAAAGGAACTTCAGAGGTTTTTAGGTTTTGCTAACTTTTATCGACGATTTGTTCGGGGTTTCAGCTTGGTGGCAGCACCTATGACCTCGCTACTCAGGAACGGAGCCAAAAAATTGGCCTGGAGTAATGCAGCTGAGGAGGCTTTTTGCCAGCTCAAGCAGGCATTCACCACTGCCCCCATTCTGCAACACCCAGATCCCACACAACCATTTGTGGTGGAGGTGGACGCTTCAGAAACAGGGGTTGGGGCCATCTTGTCCCAACGGTCAGGTGAGAAACACAAACTGCACCCTATTGCTTTCTTTTCTAAGAAATTTACTCCCGCAGAATGCAACTATGATGTGGGGAACCGAGAACTTCTCGCCATAAAAATGGCCTTAGAGGAATGGAGGCATTGGCTAGAGGGGGCTAATTACCCATTTCTGGTACTCACTGATCATAAAAACCTGGAATACTTACGTGTGGCCAAACGTCTCAACCCTCGCCAAGCTAGATGGGCACTTTTCTTCAACCGGTTTGACTTTCAAGTATCATATATCCCTGGCTCCAAAAACATCAAGGCTGATGCCCTGTCACGTGTGCATCTCCCCAGGACCAATGGTGGGGAACAGGAAACCATCTTAGCCCCCACCTGCGTGGTTAATGCCATAGATTGGGACTTTGACCAAGAACTAGCTCTCCTTCAGACAGAAGAAAACCCAGACAACTGTCCCCATGGTCGTACGTATGTACCTCAGCAACTACAGGGCAAGCTCATCACGTGGGCACACACCTCCCCTGCCATGGGGCATCCCGGCACCCGTAAAACACACGACCTACTCCGGGTGAAGTACTGGTGGTCCAACATGATTAATGACATTAATAGATTTGTACATTCATGTTCATCATGCGCACAGGCTAAAGTACCACGGACCTTTCCGGCCGGGAAACTCATGCCGCTACCTGTTCCACAACGACCCTGGTCCCACATTGCTGTCGACTTCGTGACTGACCTACCAGAGTCTGAAGGTAATACTATCATCCTTGTTATTTCAGATAGATTTTCTAAGTCCATCCGTCTTTTACCATTCCCCACCTTACCCTGTGCTTTCGATTTAGCAGAAACCCTGTTCCAACAAGTTTTTAGGTTCTTCGGTATTCCAGAAGACATTGTAAGTGATCGGGGGCCTCAGTTCATCTCCCAAGTCTGGCACAACTTCATGGAAAAGTTGGGAGTCACAGTAAGTCTAACCTCTGGGTACCATCCTCAATCCAACGGACAAGTAGAACGAGTTAACCAAGAAATAGGGAGATTTCTAAGGACCTTCTGCAGTCACAATCAGGGTGACTGGGCTAGGTTTCTTCCTTGGGCGGAGTATGCGCAAAACTCTCTTCGTCACTCAGCCACCAAACTTACACCTTTCCAATGTGTTTTAGGTTTCCAACCCCCTCTGTTTCCATGGAACGCTAACCCCACATCTTCCCCAGCTGTCGACGAGTGGTTCACAAGGAGTGAACAGGTCTGGGAAACCACTCACCAACACCTCGAACAGACTGCTGACACCAATAAGCGCTATGCTGACCGCCACAGAATTGCCGCTCTGTCATATCAACAAGGGGATCGAGTATGGCTCTCCACACGTAACCTGAGAGGACTTCTGGGGTGTAAAAAACTCAACGCCCGTTACATCGGCCCTTATCA
>JAQMYM010000011.1:599343-613803 GCA_030014255.1 Parauchenoglanis ngamensis | reverse complement strand
TCGGGACTCAGACACAGTCTCAATGTTTAAATCTAGGCTGAAAACACATTTGTTTAGCCAAGCCTTTTGTTAATAGCTTTCTATTAGGTAAAGGAGCAGATCTGGGGGGTTCTCAGGCATAGAATGTTTTGGTAAACTGGGATGTTTGGATGCTCTCGACCCCCACTCTCGCACGTTCACTCATGTTTGTTGACGGTGGGGCTGGCCGCTTTATGTTCCAGGGGGCCCTCATGTCTGTGTTACCTTCTGGCTCTCCCTTTTAGTTATCCAGTCATAGCAAGTCTTACCAGAGTTCCTGCTTGCACTCAGCACACGATATACTCTGTTCCTTACCGTTAGGTGACAATGACCATACCGAACAATCTGCCTTTTCTCTTCTTTCCCTCTCTGTCTCTCTGTCTGTCTGTTCAGCTGCACATGCTACTCCTGAGACTCCAGTGATCCTGACCCCTTCTGCTTTCCGGACCTGTCTGATAAATCCCGGTGTCCTACTCCTGGTTGGAGTCATCACTTGGAAACCACTTGCTCCTGTCAAATATGGCACCATATAAAGTGCCTCAACATACACCTAGAACTGTGAAGATGCCATTGGACTGCTGTTGAAATGAGCGGTTCTGCTAAAATGGCATAGGACTCAAATCACCACGAACAGTCTTGCACTCTAAACTTGACCCTAGTATTAAAGTGTATTAGTTGTAATTGCGCTATACAGTGTGACCCGAATGAGGATGGGATCCCTTTTGAGTCTGGTTCCTCTCGAGGTTTCTTCCTTTTGCCGTCTCAGGGAGTTTTTCCTGCCGCCGTCACCACAGGCTGCTCATTAGGAATATATATAGATAAATGTATAGATTCATAAGTTTACATTCAGAATTTAGATACTTTTGTGAAGCTGCTTTGTGACAATGTCTGTTGTTAAAAGCGCTATACAAGTAAAACTGAATTGAATTAAATACTGTAAAGCTGCCTGGAAACTGTATGACTGAGTGTATTTTAGAGATAACTGTGTTATCGAGGCCAAAAAAAACCTGTAGATCAAAAATCAGTGAAGACTTATCAGATTTAGGATCATGTAACAGATAGCAAAGACCTATGTCGGATTTGGAAAAGTCATTTTTGTTTTGGAATTGGAAATGTTTATGTATAAAGAGACTTGACTGTTTTTTTTCTTTTGTTAGTATTAATTTTATTATATTTATTATATTTACGATTTTTACGTTACGATTATGAAATGCTTAAAATGAGGAGAATTATCTGCCGAAAAATAAAATAACAACTGTTTCTAGCTTGAAATTAATAGAAAAGGTCTAGAAATCAGTTTAACTCTAATATTTGGTTTATTGTAACTTTCTAATAGGAAACAATAAAGTATACTACTTAAAAGTATGAAAAGTTATTTTCACCTGTTTTAATACATTTGCAACAAAAACTCCAAATCTGGTGTCTTTGATTTCTGTTACGACGTTCTCTTCCGTCTCGCATCACAGCGAATCCGATGTTCCATTGTTTTATTTTTTCTTTAAATGAACAAAAACGGCTCATGCAACAGTCACACACTGCTTCTTTGTGAATGAAGAAAGTTCTCTCTGTGCATTTCAGCATCTATATAACAAAGCTCATTCAGAATGACCAAACTGGCTAATTAAATCCTGATTAGCTGCTGATAACATTCTTGACCTGTTGCGTGTTGTTTATGCATGGGCTGTTCAGCCCGGCTCAGGCTGTGCATTAATGTCGTAGGATCCTGAGAAAGACACTCGATTGGCTGGAACAGCAACATGCAGTGCTGTGACTGCGTGCAGCTTCAACCATCAGTCCAGTTGTGTCTTAGGCACAACCGTAACATAACTTTAAACCACCTCTGAACTTTATATGCTGATTATATGCTTGTTTATGTTGATAATGTTGGACTGGAAAAAAAGATTTCATCGTTACATAGGCAGCCACTATAGTTAATATAAATCTTTGCTTTTGCAAGGGAAAATGATCATGGTCTAGATCTTGGGCTGTTCAACCAACTAAATGAAATGAAAAGAATTCATAATCTAACATTTTATTCTAACATCAGAATTGAATAGAAGTTGATTGATCATGTCATGTCATAGCTCTCAGTACATGAGACTTAAACAGAGATGACACTGTTAGCTAGCTAATTCATTCTTCCTGGCTAAAAACATCATCATCGTTACAACTCTCTTAAAAACGACAGATATGCTGTCACAAAAGGAGGAACATCCATGCACAAATCAGTTCAGAAAAAAAGTATTTAAAATGTCAGACTCGTGTCCTTTGATATTGACTAGGCCAAACCCACCTCCAAGTGTGTGATATGTCTGGAGCTACATTTGATAACAAAACATGACATAAACAAGCAACGAGCAAGCCTGAAATCGCAGGGGGTATTTAAAGCAAATAATTCATGCCGAAGGAGTTCAAATGACACAAAAGTTGGGAACCCTTTGTTCTAGATTAACATCCTTAACTTTCTTACTCTGTAAGTAAAGGAACCTTTAAAAGAGTCCTCATAAAAGCTGAAAGCCGTCAGCGGTTGTAGAAGGGGAGCTTAGCTCTAAACATGAAGGATGTAACGCACGCCTTTGGTCCGAACCAAGTAGTTGGATTTTCCTGTAAACCGTTGCCTTTCCTAACACACGTACATCAACCTCTATGAACCTCAATGAATCACAGAGAAAGCAAGGAATGAATACATTAAATGAACTGGTTCAGATAAACCCGTGCAATTCTGCAGAAGGACACTTCAGCGACTATAACTGATGCAACATCAATAAGAATAAACATATCAGTTATATATGGAACATCCAGCGAGGAATGTGCATCAAGTTGACTACAATGTAAAGTTCTATTCATGAGTCATGCTAATAGAAATAATAGCTTATTGAACAGCAAAATAACACTGGCTTGTTCTTTTAACCCAAATGCTAGGTTACATTCATTATATTTGGTAGTTTAGTTGGGTTTGCAATTATATCTCCATCATCTTGGTTGGCTGCTTTAAGGTAATTGATGTCTGCCTCTTTAATTTTCATAAATAACCCAGTTACTTATTACAATGTGCAGTCATGTCCTGAAATACACTCCAAGTGTTAGCCAATTAAGAACACCTTAAAATAAGTGAATTTTTAAAAAAACATCTTTTCTATTTGTCGTTGCACATTTAATGGAGACAAACGCTGGTAATGCGTGAGAGAATGGATGGATAGATAGCATCCTCATAGCTCTAGAGAGCATGATACTGTTGAGTGCTTTGCAATTCACAGCAAAGATTTGCTCCTTTGGTGAAATACAAGCTAATTTGCTGAGGGTGAGTTGAACGGTGGAAAGAAAAAGCACCTCCAGTAGCAAATTTACTGCTTCTTTGCAATGTCAGGGGACAAAACCGAGACCTGTGATGAATGGCTGGACACATCGTCCTTCAAACAAAGCATTTTTGTGTGTGAGGCAAAGTTATTTTGTGTTTTGTGGATGAAGAAGCATCCCTGGGGTTCTTTAAAATTGTGAACGTGTGCATAACTATGAATCATGGGCAGCTGAAACAGTGTGCTCAGCCTTTAGAAGTCCTTCTGCTGTTTTTGCCTCTTTTTTCTGAAGCCATAGGCAATGGGTAAACGTAATGAAAATGGAAATGAAAATTAGTGAACAGAGAACAAGCAAATATTTTATTGTCTTTCTTCCTATCTGAAAATATTCCTTTTTTTTTCAGACGTTCCTCTCCGTCTGGATCATCTACATCCTTACCCTGAAATTGGTTCTGCAGCTCTATGAATCCAGCAATACCTTCAACAATGTTAATAACTTCCATGTATTATTGCCTCCTCGTGCTTTTAATATTTTTAGTACCTCACTATGATCAGTGAGCGAGCTTCAGAATGGCAAGAGCTATTTATTTGGCTGAATTGTTTAGAATTGGATGATAGCAGAAATTTTTAAGCATTTTGACAGAGGAAATCTTTCACTTTACTTCGCCAGCAACATATGAAGAGGAACAGAACCAGAACAGGAAGGGACATACCTCCAAAATCCGGCCGGAGACGGATGTCATACCCCTTCAACAGTTTGTCCACTGTCGATTTGGCCACAAATATTCCAGATCCAGCAGAATTGCTATGGGCAAACAGATTGTACATACAGTTATTAAAAAATAGCATTGATAAATAAAATAATATTGATAAATGAAAACTAGTGCTTCAATATAAATAGCTATGGACATATTTCCACTTTTGGAGAAAACCTCAACTTGGGGACGGGGTGGAAGATATTGCTATTTCATTTCTGTACTTAAGTGCTATAATACTGAAGTATTATTGAAACTGAATACTTGTACTCTTACTCAAGTAAATTTCAAAGTGGAAACAAAATTTGTTATTCTTTTTAACTTTTTAAAAAAATTAATTTTTACTTACATTTTCATTTTGTCTTTCAAAGTACTTACAAATCTCGAAACACCTTTAGATGTTTATATTTTTTCTCGTATTTATCTATTTTTTTCTTTTTTTCTTAATAAAATATTATCTTTGCAGGAGTTGCTGATTTATACAAAATGAGATATTTCATCAATTCACCGTCAGAGCTAAAGAAGTATGTTGAGCTAAGCTAACATTATTTTGGTAAAGTAAGCTAGTTGTGTTTTTTACTTCAGAACAGTAAATTATTTACATTAGCTTGCTGAATTACTTAGTTAGCTTTGTAAAATGTCTTGTTAAATTAATTATTCCTGAAAGATTTTTAAACATTAGCAAACCAGCAAGCCAGAATCTGGAACTGTGTGAGTTAGCAGGATATTTCTTAACGACCAATTGCTTAACGAACTACATGTCATGCAGGATCTGCTACGATGGTCTCAAGGTCAGCTCGTTTTCATCAGTTCGAAAATATTTACTTTTTACTATTGAATAATTGATGTTTAAATGCAGATACCATTCGACTTTGACAGTGCTCCACACTTCTACTTTTAACTGAATAAGAATTTGGCTATTATAGTTCCCCTACTTTTACTTAAGTACAGTTTCTTGGCACTTTTTCCACCCCTACGTGTGAGGATAATGTTTCATAAACATGCAGTAACATTTATGAGATTCATGCAATGATTTAATCAGTAATATCTGTGACAATCTGAGACATAGATTATATGATTATTAGACACTCTAATAGAATAGTGTAGCTTATATTTCACCTGTCATCAAAACTGTATCAAAGTGTACTGTATAATGATGATAATGGCTACATCGTCTTAAAACAGGGCAACTTATGCAACATAATCTTGTGTGAATATATAGCTCATTTACTCAGTGTTTGTCATGATTGTGGAGATATTCATCTGCAAGGAGCTCGAAAACCAACACTGCAACATGGCCTCGTATTCAGTGCAGCAAAATAATTGGCACATTGTAAATTCGAATCACTTTGGGCTGTTAGCTTGAAAATTGATTCTGATATGATTTAGTTACAATTTGGTGAATATTGAAAGTCCAAACAGCAACACTGCCAAGCAAATGTTAAAACGGAGAATCAACAAAGACAGTCCCAAATATTTATAGTCACTACTTCATGCCTAATATGATGAGGGAAATGCAGCACCACTGATTCAGTCACTTCATTCTGGAAATCCATTGCGTTTACAGCTGAGACCAAACGTCAACAGCAGAAGATGCTCAGGTTGGGGCCTGTGCTGACAAAACACCCGAAATGTTCTGTTTCTTTAATAACCATATGTTATGGAGTCCACTTGTTAGCATCTCCATCCTTTCTGACACATAGCCTAATGGGTGGCTGATTATTGATGAAATGCTTATCGTGTACGCTTACAGGTGGCACAAATATCAGTAGGTTACCAAAGAACCAGATGAGCATCCAAACAGCACAAATGAAGATCAATGTCTGATTGTTTCTTGAACCTGTACTAATAATCAGAAGGCATGATGGTAGCTAGGAGTCCAGAGGTGGGGGAGGACTGAGATATAAACGCATTGATCAGATTTGTCTGCGGCAAAATTACAGCTACAGCTCTTTTGATTTAAGAGAGAGAGAGAGAGAGAGAGAGAGAGAGAGAGAGAGAGAGAGAGATTGAGAGAGAGAGAGAGAGAGAGAAGAAAAAACGTCTTGTGCATTCAGACGCACGTTCACGTCAAAGGCTGGAGACTGCGCTAGTCTCAGTGTCACGTCGCTCTAGGTCTAGGCCGGCCATACGTGTGTGTATACAGAGAATACGTGTAGGCATTTTTACATGAATAAAACGCAAACACACTGTCTATAAAATTATTTTTTAATTATATGGTGCCACTGTTATAGATGATGTGCGCGTCTGGAGACGGAGACGCGCATGTTGCCCGCGCACTCACTGACACACACACACACACACCTCAAGTATTTATGCCATTGGATGGACAAGCATTCACTACACAGTGGCCCCTATCAGTGACTGATCAGCGATGCCCAGTAGCAATAAGCAGCCTGGCGCAATTCATCCAAAACCCTGCGCTTTCAACAAAAATCTCAGATCACCCATCGGTTTTTTTCTTACCATTGTACAAAGCAGACAGACGACAACACTGTCAGAGCAGAGACAATTCCACATATTTTTTCTTGGTGAGGACCCAACATTTCCACAAATCCGTTTATATATATGTACACCTTCAGTAATCCAACCGCCTGTGGTCCGAAACGATAATAGATAAGAAAAAAAAATCCAACACAGGGAACGGAAAGGGGAATAAAATGGGCCAAATCAATCGCTCAAATCAAACCCACTGGATCACATGTGTGTGATTGCTCTGCAACAAAAAAAGAGCAGAGAAGTGGGGTATTTAAAAAAGCTCGTAATTGGTCCCAAGGTGTTTTCCCCGGTTATGGAAATCCGAACAGGTCACAGAGCCGCTCGACCAGCAGCACATCACACATCATGATTACATTTCACTTGAATTCAGAAGTAACGAAAAAAGGGCTCCCTAAGCCCAAAAAAAGCGAAAAAATAAAAAGAAAGGGGAAAAAACGAAAAAAAAAGAAAAGAAGGAAAGAAAAGAAAGAAAAGTGGCGTCTTCTTGTCACTCAGATGAATTAAATCCCGGTCCGAATCTGCGGACGAGCCATGGTTCCGGTGATTTGCTCCACACTATGATTTAAGGATGTTGTCTTTTCCTCCTTCAGCTCTAAAAGATGTTGGAGATTTAGGGAGTGCGGTGGATAAAAAAACAAACAAACAAACAAACAAATAAAAAAAAACCCACGACAATCTACACCAGCATCCCTGCGTAGTGGCTGTTGGATGGACGAGTTCGTTTCTCCGAGTGCGAAAGCGACTGCTGGAGAAAAGCAAAACAATATGCACATTAAAAAATCTGTGATGCGGACGTCAGAGCGTGTAGTAGTCTATGGTTACCCCCTTTTATGAAGTTGAAGAAAGCAAACGCTTGGAGAAGGAAAAAAGCGTCTTATGTAGTCGATCAGAATAAAAAAAGCGTCAAATAGTCCAGGTTTGCGTCCTGCTGGAAACGCGGAGCGACGCCGATCCCCGGTGCGTTATGTGTGTGTTGAGGAGCCCAGCATATTCGGGGAGAAACGGCGGCCGACACACGATGACACACTTCAGCTTGAAGAACGCCTCCACGAGCCGACATGGAGAGAGAGAAAGAAAAAAAGGAAAACAGGAAGGAAATCAAGAGCGGAAAATAGTGCCCAGGCTTACGCTTAGATGGCTGGGTTGGAGAAAAAACGACATCGCGTTTTGTTGTGTTTGGATTTGTTTTGTTCTGTTCTGTGGGTTGTTTTTTTTCCCTCGTTGTGGTCAGTGAGTTAGATTCTAAGGTTTGTCAGGAAAAGAAATAAATAAAAAGCGAAAGATGGAGAGCAGTGTTTGCTGCGCGCGCTGTATCACTGGGGAATGATGCTGCGCGCGCTGCTCGAGTCACCCTGCAACCCATTAAAATGCGCCGGGTGTATCCTGGAGTGCTTTTACACCAGCCACATATTTCAACACAAGGACACACCATGTACATATAAGGAAAGGGAGAGAAGGTGGATACGTTTCCCAGCACGAGTGCATGCCAGCGTGTTATATTTACACAGTCAGACTTTACAGCAGCACATGATCAACAATAATGTTCAGGTCGATTTGGTAAATTCATTTAATAATAATAATAATAATAATAATAATAATAATAATAATAATAATAACATCAAATGCAAACGCACAGACAAAAAAAATGAGTGTTTGTTGTTTTTTCTTCTTTCAGCATAAGATGAGGGTTTCTGCAGAGATCTCTGTGCCGTCCAGTTGCTAGGCAACGCTGCGATCGCTGATGCAGAAGGCCTCGGCACATTTTACAGCAGCTAAAGCAGGACAGCGGGGCCAAATGGCGAATGTATGTTTGCAACATATTCTCCCTTCTCAAAGCTTTTTCCATGTCCTCACTTTGTTGCCGCTTTGGAGCTTTCTCAGTCTCCAGGCTGGTATCGGTGCTACAGATGAGTTTTTTGAGATTATTTGCTTTTATTATAAGCCATATCAGCTTGTTCATATCCAGCGACCATTCCTGATTTGTTTATTGTCTTGTGAAGCACTGGTGAGCCTCGGTGTGGTATGGAGTTACTCTGAGTGTCATGTATGAGCACTCAGTTGAAGTCGATTAAGTCGATAAAGCAGTAAAGCTATTAGAGAGCCATCTTTTATCACTGTCACAACTAATTCCTTTGCTTCATGGGCTTAAATTCATTCGTTTGTTCATTCATTCATCTTCAGGAATGGCTTTATCCTTCTGCTCGTGGTGAATCCCAGGAAGAATGAGGTGGGAATAAAGTCTGGACGGGGCACCAGTCCATCACAGGGTAACCATGAACAAACACATTCACACCCATGGGCAATTTAGGTTAGTCAATCCACTGCCTAGAATATTTTTCTACACGAACATCACGGCGAGAACATGTGAAACTCCGTACAGACAAGGTTACTTGAACCGATTACCCCAGAGCTCTGAGGTGACAGTTCTATCCACTGGCCTTAAATTATTTACATTAAGTCTATTTCTAAGTGCATGAAACCTGAATGCATTTGTCTGAACAGTCATTCTTATTATTAGTGACTCAAAAACCTCAGAGGAGTTTAGTGGAATAAGCCAAAAGCGCTATGCTATTGATTAGAGATAAAGACACAGCTCCTTGTTCAGTACCACGGAAAGCTCGGTGTGGTCAGGACTGCGGAGAGCAATTATTCCCAAAATGTCTGTTCAGCAAACAGGACAGCAATAACTCAAAGTATATGCATTAATTCCCATGCAGACATGTCATCAGTTGGTTGCTCACATTCCCACAGAGTTCACAGTCATCAAGTTTTCAATAATACTGTAATCCTTAAATGAGCATATTACATTGTGTGCACAACCAGCTCAGAATAACTACAGATGCCCGTCTAGGAGTTTACATAAGGTCCTATTCAGGTGTTATTGAGGAGCTGCCACACTTCATTAAACGCTCTCCTTCCCCTTTAACACATGCTCGGTCTATAATAATGTGAGGCTGATAAATGTTTTGGGAATTCTGTGCATCACTGAGTCAAGTGGACATGATAGATTGCAGTACATATAGGAAAAAGTATTAAAACACCTGATCCATAGCGAATGTCAGCGCGCTGTCAGTTGTGTCGATAGTTTGCTAAGGTCTTAATCAGGTGGACATCCTGTTTTCAGTACATTATATTCTGCTCAGGCCATAAGAGCACCATTCTGGCTATGGATAAACCCAATTTATAGCACAGTGTTGTTGATTTCTCAAATCCATTTCATCAGAATAGTTGTAGCTGTTAAAAACCATAAAATAAATACATGTTATTTAGCAAAGAAAACATATATTGCTTGATGCGTTGAAGTTTTCTGTTAGCAGATGTTATGGAAGGACTCTCCAGTGTCAGTTCTTTGCAACAATCACCACGTTTTACAGCATGAGAGTCTTCCAAGTTTCTAACTAGTAACATAAGCTGCATTTTTTTGTCTTATTAATGTTAAGAGAAAGAAAAAAGAGATGCTTGTTACACTAAATGTGTAAACTATAAACTAAAAATGGTTAAAAAGCATGACATGTCATTCATTAATAAATTAAAAATTGTAATTGCTGTAGTATAAAAGGAATAATACACTTGGAGGCATGCTCTTGTGGGAAAATATTCCACCCCAGGATGGTAATGATCCTCTACTTCATGTCATGCCACATCACAGCACCCTGCTGTGGATTATTTTCCTATAACAGCACACCCCATCCTGTTTTATTCCTTATGCATACAAACATGCCCAGTGAGATGAAATCCTATCAGCTGCTGTGACTTCGCTTGGCTGTATTTACACAGTAACTAATAGACAGGTGATGTGTACAGTATGTAGTAACTAATTCCAGGAAAATCATATAAAACCATGTAGCAAAGGGTTGCCTAAGGAAATGACTTGTGAGTGACTATCATAAATAGATAGCTGTCTAATTGTTGATTAGTTTTATCCATATGGTAGCCTTGAAGGGTTGATTAGGCTACTCAGTGTTTGAGAAAGGGAAATTATGTTTATACTGGATAAGAGGAAGTTATGGTTTGATTAATAACTTCGACCAATCTGTTACAGCTGAAATATGATAGTATAATTCTGTGCAACTAAAACATCAACACCTAACAAAGCAAGACTATTTGGGGCGGTGAGAAAGCATGAGACTTCTATAAGGATGATAGGATGCTGAAAAGGTGAAGCAAGTCCATTCCAAATGTATAACTATTAGATAGCTCCATAAATAAACCTTTGGTCCTAATGGTTCCTCATACAGAACCACTCTGCACTTCCCACAAATTATCACTTGATGAGTACACGGTAATATATACACCACTAACATACACCCATATCTGCTTGTGCACGGTAATATATACACCACTAACATACACCCATATCTGCTTGTTGAACATCCCTTTCCTGATTTTCCATTTTTCTATTATAACACACTCTACTCTTCTGTTTGGCTTTGGGTAGAGGTAGCTCAGTGGTTAAGACGTTGGACTCGTGATTGGAAGGTTGTGAGTTCAAATCCCAGCACTGCCAAGCTCTCGCTGATGGGCCCTTGAGCAAGGCCCTTATTAACTCTCAACTGCTCAGTTGTATAACTGGGATATATGTAGGTTGCTCTGGATAAGGGTGTCTGACAAATGACATAAATTTAAGCCTGTAGGTAATGCTCAGGACAATGGGTGTCTTTCCTAAAAAAAAAAAGAAAACATGTATGAATAAAGGAGAGTTAGTTAGCTTGCTAATGTTATGTTTCTTTAAATACAGTTGATAATGGAGGTGGTATTCACTTCAGCACAGATCACATAAGTGTTCCCTGTAAGAATGCCAGTTCATGAATATTCTATAATAATAATAATAAAACTATGCAGCCCCAGTACTGTATATTACACCAAAATAAAAATTAAAATATTGTGTACTAAAACTTTCTAGAAAAAACATTTCTGTCTCTTCACCTTCAGTTTTGACACACCTGGGATGAAAAATAGAGGAACTTGTCTTTCAAATGGATGGTGTGAAAAACGTCTTTGAATTACTACTCAGTACCCCACCTCTTCCTCACACTCCGTACGACCTCGTACTGTCCGTGAGACGCGTCTTTATGGTCATCTCATTACATTAATGTGCTTTACTGAGAGTGCTCGGCTGTCCAGTAACAATTAGCCACCTTAATGAATTAGAATGGCAGTTATGATAGTGATGAATACTGCATGAAATAAAGATTGTAACATTCATTTGGCTGAACCATTTTTTGGAAGGTTAAAAGGGGAAAACAGAAAATGGTGCCAATTGTTCTTGGGTTTGGGGTTGTTTGTTATTTTTCTTTCTTTTTAATCATGGTACAGTTTCCAACTCCATATGTATTATCTGATATATTAAGCTGGAGTATATAGAAAAATCAAACAGAACATTACATTTTTAAACTGTGGAATGTTGTACTTCATCTTCAGTTGTCAAATTTCTGGTGCAATATTATCCACATGCGTAGCTAAGCAATAAAAAAGAGGCGCCATTTAAAAATTCTGAAACCTTAAAGCTATCAAGAGGTTAAAAATTTCCCTATGCTGACTGGTAAAAAAAACAAACACGAAGTGTATGCTTTTTAAAGTGCTACGCAATGTTTTCTTGTTCATTGCCAGCAAATTCTCTTATTGGAAACGCCACTCATTCCGGTTAGAGACGGCTAATTAAGTTTTTTTTCCTTTTCACCTTCCCTTTGGGCTTTCCTGCTTGATATATTGCTTTATGTGTAGGAATGTAGACCTGCAACTGGCTTATTTTTTTGCTGTGGAGATGTGGAACAACTCTCTATGGATTGCAATAATGCTTTAACGTCTCACACCATGTTCAATACAGCTTAGTGTGGGTTTCTTTAAATTATAAAATTTCACATTCAGCGTTGTCTTTGGGTAAAAATATGCTGACAATTTAGAACCGTGGTTCTCAAAGTGGGGTCTGGGAAACAGAGCACGGGAGGTCTGTGATTTTCAAAATTTGTTAGTCACCATTATTCAAGTTACTATGCTTTTAATAATGGAATCTAGAATGCTTCTGTAATGACAAAGTGAGGACATGTAGATAAGTAGGTATACGT
Source organism: Parauchenoglanis ngamensis (assembly GCA_030014255.1). Taxonomy (NCBI): domain Eukaryota; kingdom Metazoa; phylum Chordata; class Actinopteri; order Siluriformes; family Auchenoglanididae; genus Parauchenoglanis; species Parauchenoglanis ngamensis. The sequence continues at coordinate 601,170 of JAQMYM010000011.1, read as the reverse complement.
CGATTTGATAAAAGATCACTATGGTTTTGTCTGCATAGTAATTTAAGGTTAATTACTAAATCATTACACATTTTCTAGTGTATTGATACAGTACAGTAGTTTAGATACAGTAGTTTACTATAGTGATCAGTAGTAAATGAACTACTGTAGTAACACTCGATTATCATTTTCTCTAAGTTGCTAGGGATTAATTAAGGTTTCCCTATTTACAGCTCTTCCAGAAACCCATTAAAGGTGAGCGTCTGGTGTGGATGAGATGGACTTAATGAGGGCTGAATGAGTCCTGGACGCACTGATGGACAGTCTGTACAGACACATTTCCAGACATGTCCCCTCAGTCCAGTTTCAGCAGTCGTCTCCCAGGGAAGCACCATGCTTCCTTCGTGATGTCCAGTCAGACACATTATGACTCACCACCTCATGGTCACCTGACCAGGGCCTCGTGTGCTAATTGGCTGCAATGCTGAGGACACTAGAAGCCCTAGAGGTATAGGTAGTCTTTGTTCCTGCACAAAATGCATGTAAACAAACACATCTAGCCCCCCAAACATAAATATCACATAAGATGTAAGTATTACTAGGTCACTCTGACTTATTTGGTTGGAATTATAATTTACAAATTACATGCTTGATGCATATGTGGCTTTGAGACCTTTTTTCATCCCTCACAGGGACCTAAATCTAAAATATCACCACCCAGCTATCTGAGCTTGTGTGTGTCTGTATATGTATGACATATTTATAACATATTTTTAGTAAAAGGCTCCTGGGTTGTGTTACAGAAAAGTATGTCTTCATGTGATTTAAAAAAAAAGAAAGATTTTGGAAAAGCCACAAATCACTACAACAAAGGCTTTTCAAAGCAAGATGAGGTTGAGCAACAGCTGATTTCGGCTTGAATTTGGAAACTAATATAAGCCTCTTAAATGGGTAGAGATCATACTAAAGATCCAGAAGGCCAAAACTTGTATTGTAGATACAAGCATCTTGATGGTACTTTTAGCATAGTATTTGAGGATGCATTAAAAATAATATTGACTACACTCTCCCAGGAGTTCCAGATGTGATCTCACTACAGGTTTTGACACACCAAACATATTTCTGTGGCTCCTTTCTTTGTAATGAAGAGATTATAACACTGTAAAGACACAAAACAAAGCATAGCAAAACCCTTTCCTGGGCCCCGGGTTAGAGCAGTGTGTGTGTGTGTGTGTGTGTGTGTGTGTGTGTGTGTGTGTGTGTGTGTGGTCAACATTGGACTTTACTACCATTATGGTTACTATTTCGTCCCACAGATAAAACAGATAAAGCAGCATATTATAAACCCCACTCATAGACATGGACCATCTTATCATCAAATAACAGTTCTCAAGAAACATGCTTATGAATAGAATATTTCAAGTACAGATATCAGATACACTGATAGTCATACAGTCATAGAGAAATGCCTGGGAGTGTTTTTCTGCCTATAGATTTTATATATTGACCTTTGGAAAGACAAACAGGGCCTCAGTGATAAACAGCTATGGTGCTTTGAGTGTGTGTGTGTGTGTGTGTGTGTGTGTGTGTGTAAGGTAACAGACTTGTAATGCATGTACCTTGTACATATCCTCATATTTTAGAAAGAGGACATTGGAATCCATGCGATGTTCCCAGAATTCCTGCACATGCTCAAACCAGGAGCCATATCCTACTGCAGAGAGACATGGGTGAGAGAGAGACAGAGAGAGAGGGACAGGGAGAGAAAGACAGAAAGAGAGAGAAAGAGAGAGAGAGAGAGAGAGAGAGAGAGAGAGAGAGAGAGAGAGAGAGAGAGAGAGAGAGAGA
>JAQMYM010000011.1:529564-570609 GCA_030014255.1 Parauchenoglanis ngamensis | reverse complement strand
TCTCTAGAGGTTTGTCCGTTCTGGGCTACTGTAGCGGCGCAACATGGCGGCTCCGTAGAGGTGGACCCGCCCCCTGTAGATATAAAGGGCTCGTTCTAAACTTACGAAAATGCAACAATTTGAAGTTACAAGTAAGTATAAACTATTAAAACATGAATTCCAGATATTTTGTGTGTCTTGATTATCATGGTAATGTCATGATAGTTGTTCAATGTAAACAAATTTATGATGTGCTCATAATGGAGTCACAAACAGGAAGAACACTTACTCATGCTGTGTTAATTAGTAACTTTATGTTAAACATATAGTTGACAACAATAACCTACATAATAATATTTTATCAGATATATTTTAGTTTTTGGGTTTGTTACATTTCAAGACAAAAAATCATAAAATCAGAATATACAGAATAAAGTTGACACAGTGCTTCTGTGAGTCAAAACATGAGTCCTTGAAACATGAAATATCTTTACATTTTAATATATGATTTTCCAGTAAGATTTATGTTATAATAGCAGCAAAATAAATAATAGAGATATGTTCCCTTATGCATAGGCTCTATAAAAAAATACATATTTCTTTTGTGAATTTTGATTTTATTTTGTAGCTCAGCCTCCTGTTTGTATCTGTTTAGAACACAATATCTGTTCTAAATAATGTATTTGTATTCGGTTACATCATTAACAACTCTATAATAAATGTAATGATGTGTGCATGTTAGAAACATTAGCAATGCTAGAGCAGAGATGCCCTGCATACAACACACTGGCCATCTACAGCAATCTGCTGATTTCACATCTGGCATCTTAGCACATTAGCATTGTTATACTACAAACATTTTTGTCAGAGCTCATTTAGATGACAATGCTACGTTCTATGTCATTCTTTGTGCTGCAAACTCTCCTCTAACAACATTATCTGAGTATTATGTATACACAAATGCCAGTTACAGCTAACCTGATCTCTTCTGCTCCAGCGAGTCATAGAGACTGTGTCTGATTTCCAGTACAACAGCACACCAGTTGGTTTGCTGAGGTAAGAGCAGCTCAATCCAGTCTTGAATTAAGGGAGGAAGGTGGGGAGAGGAGAGGTGGGTGAGTGGAAGGAAGGAGAAGCAAGGCAGATCGAAAACAGCAGGGCTAGATTAGTATGCCAAGGGGGAAATGTGGCAGGCGTGAGAATTCACCCTGAACACTTGCGCTTCAGCAGCATCATATTATGCCAGTGCAAACTTGACAACAATATAGGCATGAAGGTAAATAAGGTGACATGATGCTTGAGCAAGAGGAATGAAAGACAGACAGAATGAGAGAGAGGAACAGAGAGAGAAAGAAACCACACACGAGCATGTGTCTATTTGACTTGGGCTTTTGATAGTGTTGTCATGGCGACCGGGAGCCAATTTCCAGAGCGTCGTCATCACTATGACTGCTCCTGTGGAAACGTAAGGATAAAAATAGATGCAGAGGCCAGATGAACAAAGGGCTATTTCAAAGAACACAAGGGAGGGAGCAAGAAGGAGGGAGTATGGGAGAAGAAAGATGAAGGAAAAAGAAAGACAGATGGACAGATGCTGGTAAACGCCAAGCAAGCAGCGATTTTAAAATGGTGGCACTTTGATTGACGTGGTGTGTGGGCAAGGAAACCCCTCAGTTAGTGAGGTTTAGTTTAAAGCAACAGCGCCGTCTCGGTTGCATGAGGGCTTCCTCTTGAGCCTGCACCCCCAAAACACACACACACACACACACACACACACACACACCCTGTACTGACCAATCACCAGATTTAAATGCCTTCTGACATAAAAAGATGCTAGGCCTGCTAATAAGTAATAAAATAGTCCACTTAGCACCCTATATAATTTAATGATGAATAAAAAAGTTATTAGCATTGTACATGAGAATGAGGTCATGCAATCTTGCCCCTGCATGCTTTCATTCGTTAGTTAGCTGCATTAATATTTATAAAATGAGATATACTTAAAATGTTTAGATTGCTTTATTTTGCTCCTTTCCTACTTCTTGTATGTTTACAGCCAGCATGAGGTCCTAGACAGCTTTACAGCATAAATTTTTGTACCAAGCCGATGCTAGATCAGCACTCTTGGGGCATTTTCGTCCCCTGAGGTTGCCACTGTAATCACGTACAAGCCTCATACTCCCTCAGCATCACTGTAATTTAATTAACCGTGAAGATCTGTAATTACAAATGTATGTGTAGATATTCTTGCTTGTTCCCTGTTGTCCTCATATAAAGGTCTAATGGCACTTCAGGATTTGGACCTGATCCAAGGCCAGTGTCTGTGAACGTCTGAGGTGTTTTTATTTCAAAGGGTAGGCTGCTTGACCTTTTTAGTGTACATAAAAAGAGAAAGGCTACCACTATGTGCTGCCTGAAACTTATTCCATGGCATTTCAGTTTAAAAGAGCATTAATGGAACTCTATTTTACATCTTATTACAGTACTGCAGTACATGGCTGACAGTAGTAGTACTTTTTTAGTATAAATAAATCATAGCACTTTAAAAAAATTAAATATTCAACTTTGCTACATTTATTTTTGATCAGCATTACAGAGTAAAAATAATAATAATGCGTTTATAAAATCAATTTCGAGACCCTATCAAACACTAAATGTTTATTCCGCAGCAGCAATGTCTGAGACAGTGGAGACAGAAGAGCATTTATCAGCTATCTTCTGTTTCAGATGCTTCAGCATGATAATGATCTGCAAATAATATTACATGAGCCAAAGCGCATTTCACAGCTCAACATCCAATCAGCAGGAATATGTACAGGTAAGCTATAAGCTAGCTGACTGAGCTAGTCTTGCGCCAGCCAGATCTTTTCATGTTTTACAATATGAAAGCTCTATAATAAACTTAAAATGTCATTTTGTTGTTCAGTAGCAATTGTATGTTTTGTTAAAAATATATGTAAATGTTGCTACAGGCTGTAGATAAGGCTATAGATAACACTCAGTATAATGTGTAAGCAGCAACTTTGCTAGTGAGCTAGAAATGTATGAACTAACTAAAGCTAGCTAGCTAACAAGCTAAAGAAAACTAGCAAGCTATTGAAACCCCAACAAATTATCTAGCCAGCTAATATTACCTTTCAGTATATACTGTTGCTAATGGAGGTGTATGTAAAAATATTCTTGAATCTCAATTCACGTACCTCTGACAATTGAGACATCAGACAAGTTATATACTTTTACATGAGTCATTTTCTTGATCACTACTTTTACCTTTATTTAAATGAATTATTACAGCAGTAGCAGAACTTTTACTCAAGTCAGTGTGTCTACAATAGTCTAGAAGCCTGAGACAGCCTGATCTGAGATCAGCCATATGAGGCCAAGGTGTTTTGAGTACAGATCCTGGTGTTGGTAGAAGCTCCTCAGGGACACGCTGGAGTCCAGGGTGAGGCAGCTGGCTTGGCTGTTTTGGTGTTGTGCTAATGGGATGCCCAAAACCCATCTGTTGTTGTCCTCCGCATGTCCCCCATGCCTCTATGCCCACCCCAAAAGTTTCCACAGGCCCACCTGGGTCTAACGGGAGCGCCTCAGCCATGGCTAATGCTACGCATGTCTGGAAATCATGTGTGTCTATATAAGGAAACATGGTCTGCATGTTCATGGAAAGACAGAGCCACCGGGGCAGGGATGCTTTTTATTTAGTGTGCCTTGTGACAAGAAGACATGTTTTTTGTTGTTGTTGTTGTTGTTCTTGTTGTTGTTGTTGTCTATTTTGGCATATTAAAGCAGTACTGTTTTTAATACAGCTGAAATGCTCATTATAGGTCTTGATAAAGGCTACCAGAAATGCACTAAATTATGCCTTTGGGGAGAAAATAGAACATAGTAATTATGTACAGTTATAGGGATGGCCATTATTTTTCAGCATGTTGCGGGTTTTTTTTTTTATCTTAGCATGTTCTGGTCAAATTAATATGCATGGGAGCACAGCAGAGGAAAATCAGTCTATAAGTTGAGAAATCGAAGAAATCCTATAAAGCTAAAGCAGAAGAATTCAGCCTGTGTGGTATCTATGATAAATACATACATATATAAATATAGTTTATCTTTTTAGATGTGTAATTAATGCTAGAGAAATCAAGATAAATAAATAAACACATTGTGGTTGTACATATTAGAAACCATACTTCTGACATTTAGAGCTATGGATTTTGATTTTTTCTTAACTGACCTATATTCTGTTAAATTTATATTATAGAACAAACCATAAAAGTGATTTTATTATCGACTAGCGTGCCATTTGAGTTCTTTTGGACTTTCCCCCCACATTAATTAATTTGGGAGGCAATATTCAATCAAATAAAGGTCAGCAATTATAGGAAGCTGTACAATGTAGTAAATTACATATTTTAGAAGGAGCAATAATTAATGCTGCTTCATGATTTATCATGATACTAATAATATTAACCTAAAGGTCATAACATAGATCAAGTGTGTTATGACCTTTCAGTGTTAGTTAAGGGTTTCTGTCCAACATGGAGGTCTGGAGAGTTGGACCTGATCTTGTATCTCTGTAAATTTACAGAGGTCGGTGTTCGCTGAAGTGCACGTCAAAGACGCCTGGAGTTATGATGCTGGTCCTGATGTGGGTGCTCCACTTTCTCTTCTTCAGCATTAATGGACTAGAGTCTCTCTCTCGCTCTCTCGCTCTCTCTCTCTCTCTCTCGCTCTCTCTCTCCTCTCTCCCTGCTTGAACAGTGTCCCCTGCTGGTCGATTTTCTTTTCAACGACCACGTGAGCGAAATAAATGATTTGAGGTTTGCTGGCCGGGTTAAAGGCTTTAGGCACACAGGCAGTTCAGATTCCAGCTGTTTGGCCAATTAATTATGTGGTATTGTTTCATAATCCATGCTGAAGCATTACCTGATTTCTATATTTAAATTCTATTGTATAAACTATATGTTATTCATTCACCGTCACAAAGATATCCCTATTTTCCTATTGAATATACTATTTACTATATTGTACATATTTGATTCAAAATCCAAAAGCTCCTGTTTATGTGTTTTAATCCGTAGAGAAGCGGCATGCATGTATGCAGTGCAGTACCCCTTACATCCTGCAGGGTGTCTCCAACATCCGTCCTGTGTCAGGAGTGCATCCGTCACTCTCTTGCCACCCATCTTACTCTCCTCCTGGACACACACAGACCTGCAGGCACTTTGTCCTGGGATGTGAGCGAGAAGGAAAAGAAAGAAAGATGTTTCAGATTTTCCTGCCAGGGTATAACCGGAGTTAGAAAGGACGAAAGAGGATGAATTTTGAAGGGGTAATGCGTAAAGAGGTTTTAGAATAGAAAAAATTAAAGGAACAACAGATGTAAAGGAGAAAGGAGACCACGAGCTAAAGGTATGATTAAGTGTTAAGATAATGGACAAAAAGATAGACGCATCAAAATATTCTTAAGTCTGTTCGGTCTGTGAAGATGAGTGATCACCGAGCTGTCTGTCCACAGGCAAGAGACAGAAATCCTTCCTCCAATTTGGAATGAAGACTCCAAGGACACCGAGTGCCAAAGGGGATGTGCAGCACTGATTAAAGGGAGGAAAAGGTGCAGTACAGTGTAGGATCGAGGAAATAAACAGGTTCAGGTGCTGAAGACAAGACTCAAGCTGTGCTGCAGGATTAAAGACGTTACTTTAAATGAACTCTTGAGCAACTGTACAAAGCCTACTCACTAGTCAGCAATTTCTCTACACCTACTGGAATAAATACCTAGCAAACACTCAACATCAAACTTTATTCAAATGTGAATGAAGCTATGATTTGTCACTTATTTCTACTTTGTAGTAGAATTAAAGCCACACAGAGCTCATTTTGGTCAGTAAAGCACAAACGTAACCCTACTTCAGTTTCCACATATCTGACTATGACCCATGATGCATCAATTATTAAATAAACGCAGGACGACTAGCGGAATGAATCGGCACCATTTCTGACTCGTAGTCCACCCTTCAATCCTGTCCCATGCAAATGCATCAACTAGTAACATAAAATTTCTTGTCTACAGTTCAAGCGAATGCCAAGTAGTATGAGAATCCATCACAGTACTAATATATTACATCAGTAAGCAGGTCAAAATCATTATAAATATCGATTTCTCTGAATAATGATTCAGCATTGTAATAAAACAGGCTCTCTTTCCATTTCAAATGCCTTATGGGCTTGAGGGTAAAGGAGCAGAATATAAAAAAGTATGTGCTCACAAGCTCTATTGCATATATCCATGATTATTTTACAAAGTCCTAAAAAATTCATGCCTGACATTAATGAACAAGATTCCAGTATTTAACTTACTTGCCTGCAGGGCCGTATGGAGGGACTTTTACGCTAATGTCAGAAAAGTCTAGCTCAGTGATCGAACTGGTTTAACAATTGAAATGTCACTCAGGCCTGTGTGCCTTATGGGGTGATTACCTGTATAGATCTTATTGACTGATTGATCGTGTGGTGTGGTGCTGGCATAAGTGTATCACAGACCCCCTCCCCCAACTGTTTTGGCCAAAGAAACAGCTTTATTTTCTACACTGACATGCAAGTCACATGCTGAAAGACATTCAAATTGAATTTTGTGTAATTTAATTAAACCCTGTGGTGATTTTTTTGTCAGTCGTGGAAAGAGTACAAAAGACACTGAGTTGATTAAAAGTAAAAGTAATGATCAAGAAAATTAGTCAGGCAAGAGTAACGAACTTGTCTGGTGAAGTAATTACTTTACAAATTACTTTTTTAAACAAGTGACACAACTAATCCAGAAATGTTCTATATTCGAGGAACACATTTTTAACAAGGATGTTAATTAACCAAGTGAGCTAAGTTGAATTAAACAACATCTCCATTATCAACAACATATAAAGAATGGTAGCATAAACTGGCTAGCTAACTTAGACAAATACTGTTGTTGTTTTTTTTTTAGCTAGCTAGCTCATAGTAATTCATACACGTATAGTTAGCGATCTAGCAAAGTCACCACTTACACATCATCCTGAGCATTACCTATAGGCTATAGGAGCACTTAAATATCATTTAACACAACATGCACTCCATACTGAACATTGATGTTTAATACAGAGTATTCATACTGTAGAACATCAAAAGATCTGGCTAGTGCTAGCCTAGCTCAATCAGCTAGCTAACGGCTTACCTGTTCATGTTTCCACCGCTTAGAAATTTCCAGATCTCCTGGGTTTTGGCTCACCTAATATAATTTGCAGATCATTATCACACTGAAGCATTTAAAACTGACGGTAGCTTATAAACTGGGTCAGAGATGCTCGTCTGTCTCCACTGTCTCAGACATTGCTGCAGCTAAAATTAAATATTTTTCGACTGAAGAGTAGACTTTCACCAGGAAACTGCTTTATTTCGATTAGGAATTGAAATATTTAAAATTTGCATACTTAACTTGGCTTACAGTCAATAAGGGAATGGCTACCAGTCAAGCTGGTCAAATGGATTCTTTTAGTCTGTAATGGTGATTTAATAAATGTAGTGTAGTTGAATATTTGAGTTAAAGCATTACAACTTAATTACACTCCAAAATAGCCATTAAAGTGAACCATGTACTCAAGTACGATAACGCGAGTTTGTTTAATTTATTTTGCTCTCCAATGCCTTCCAATTAATAGGAAGCCCAAGAAAAGAATTGTCCCAATCTGAATACATCTCATGTCTTTGAATTCTCCAGCATATGATACAGCCACTTTCAATTTAGTAATATGAGCCTGGCAAGCCAAAATAAACTGATCTAATAGAAACTAATTACTTGTGTGACTTAATGAAATATGAAGACAGCTTTGAGATAAGAGTCCTAGTCTCACATGCTAACACTATTACATGAACATATTTAAAAGGCATACATTTCCATGTTTATATGTGCACTGATATATTCCTAATTCCCTCAGTTGTGATCACAGGTTGTCATCCTGACCTTGCAGAGTGAGTTTAGTTGACATCCTGTCTCAGCAGAGGAAATTGGGTTACATGACAGCTGCTGGAACGATTCCTCCACCTTCCACCTAATTAACTTGGCTTCCGCTGTGGGTCAGATTTGTGAGTGGGGTCGTGTATGGCGAGCCCTGGATATTCACAGATGACGGCTAATACTTTTTGATATACCGTTTTAATAGGATTTACATGAGAGATGATAGGAGCTGTAGTGTGAGAGTTCCACTGGTGCTGAAGTTGTCATGTCCCATAAGCACTACAACCTACTAGATATAAATTTTTAAGCATGCTCTTGGACGTTTTATTTAATGAGGTGAAAATTGCCATTCAGTAAGTGTCTATTATAAGTGAAATGGCTGCGCAGAGAACACTACGGGTGCAGATCGAGTGTTGAACTTTTTATTATTTTCGGTCACACCCCTTGCATGGCACATTATAACTTTAATGGAAAAAAAACAACTTTCCATCTTGCTTTTCATATTTGAGGTTCTGCACAGTCTCACATGAAAACACAAATACACGTTCAGAGACAAAGAGAGAACATAAAGAGGCAATCAGAAATAAGGTACACGTGTGTTGCTGTATAGTATCTACTATTACTATGTTGGAGATGTGCTGTCTTCAAGTGATTTTGGGCAGTAAAATTGACAAAGTGAGTATCATCATTTTCGTTATTGTATCCTCAATGACAAGAGGTTTACTTAGCTTTACTGAAAGAAAATGGCGTAAAGTAAAAAAAAAAAATTACCACTTAAATCTTACCATCTGCTGCAGGCATCACGTTCAAGACTTTGCGTTATTCACACACTCTCAACTCGACTCATAGAAAAAATACAAGTTGTAATTACGACATTGTACTGCCATTCAAGTAAGCTCACCTCTTAATTACAATGTTCCCGGTAGGATTTAAAGGCCTAACTCCACCCCTTGGGGTTTTGGTTCTGCAGTCAGGGGTACTCATCGCCACATATCCCCTCCCACCATAGCCAGGGCTCCCATACTTGGGGTCACAACTTCACTTGATTTACAAATGGGGTTCTGAGAGAAGCTTCTCTCTCTTACTTCATTTCATTCATTAATTTTGCAAATTTATATTGGTATGATACTCTGAAGATGGATTTTGTTCACTGCTAGTTTTAAATGTCATTAGGAGTTACATTCAAACAAGCCACATTTATAACCTGAATGTTCTTTTTATTTTATTCTCTTTGAACATGAACATCCTTATACTGAAACGTTTATTGAATATGAATTTATAAGGAACAACAATAAGGAGAATCAAAACATCAAAGTTTGGGGTCGCAGAAAAAAATGTATAATGTCAGTTTGCCCAAAAAATTTTGAACCCCTGAGCAATAGTCTTCCGATAAACCACACCCACTAATGAGCGCATGCCAGCAGAATTGGCTGCAAATAATACGGTTATGCCGCATCAGTTAAAACACTCTCAAGAGTTACTCAGTAGCCTTCTTACAAATCTGTTTCCTGATTTTGTTTCAAATGTTATTTGTAATTTGAACCCATCTGAAAGTTTTGCTAATGTCTTTCTCACAGGGTTATCTGTGAGAGCATTGATTGGTCCAATCATTCAGTGATGGACTGCATTCACCAATTACATCCATCAAAGGGATTCGTATCTGCAGCACTCAGACTCTAATCTGATCTAATTTTGGCCCATGGCTGTATACAGTTCCCTCCATGACCGCAGAGTTAATCAATGCACTTTTCCTCCACATTGCTACAAGCGACACATTCTTGGCTCCACCACCTCACCACTGGGAAAGGGTCACTTATACCTGACACTTAATCTTTCCCCTCTGCATTTAATTGTGCAGAATTCCTTTGAATTCCACCTCGGTTTCAATCCACTATCATCCTGAGGCATGTTAGGTGCTTTGTGGTGACAAGGCGTTAGGGCGTAAGGGACAATCGCTATTCAGCAGGGCTTGTGGATGGCACATTCTGACACATCCAGGTTATGACATACTTTTTCTCCTAGTTTAGACAGTTATGGAGTTTACTTTACCCAGTGAGGAATTACACACAGACACAGAAAGACCTCGTATTTCCCCACTGTTAGTTATATGGGGCGATCGTCTCGGCACTTCTGGGACTCCTCATCAGAGAGATTGTTTTGCTGCACATTGACCTGGCCTTTCCTCACACTGTGCTTTGCACACATTTCTCTTTTCTTCCCCACTCATCCATGCATCAATTGTCTTGTTCTCTTTCAGAGTTGAGTGAACTTTAAAGTAAAACCGAAGTCTAATTTCAGATGTTCTCAGCCATTTGTCCGTCCTCCCCAAATTCACCTGACAACATTCACTGAATTAAATCTACCTCTGAGTTATATTTGTTTTCCATGGCATATTATAATGTAACTTATAAAAGTTGCCACAGGTCTGTTTGTTATGATTGAGGTGATTTATGACCGAACCCCCACCCCCCCTCCCCATTCTAGGCTTTCTTGAAAATAAATTTGTGCTTAAACTGCTGAATTGAAAAGATTCCCGAATATATTACTTCTAACTAATGTGTATGTCAGTGGCGGACGCATGGTTATCAGTTGTGGCAAATGGCAATAAATTATTTAGTGCTCAGAAATTTAGCATATCACCCAGGTTGAGAGAAAACAGCTTTGAGCAGCATAATGTATGCTGAGATAAGATTTACCAGGAAGGCTTTGCTAATCAATCATCAACCACTACCAATCAGAATAAACCAGCTTGGAATAATATGAAATCCATTCTGAACTGTATTCTCTGCTCCTTGTATTTTAAAGTGATGTTAAACTTCAAGCTTCAAGGTTTGTTCTCCTGGTTTAATTTGAGAATTCAGTGGACAACACTAGAAGAAAAATGGCAGTTAGTTTTTTTCAAATTATTGGTAACAATATTTACAATTCATTTTCAAACAACAGACTGTATTTGATAATGGTGAAAGGCCATAATATAATCTCATGGTTACTGCCACTCTACAGATCAGTCTGAAAAAGCACTTCTGTTGTCTATACTTTTGTCTTATCTGTCTGTTTGCAGTTCCTATGAGTTCCAACTAACTCTGCTAATCCTGATAAGGGCATTCAGACACCTCGGGATTCTGCAGTGGTGATGCGTCCATAGTTGCAGGTGAGGTCCCACCGTATACATCAGCAAATCTTCATAAAGCTTAATGTTTGTCATGTATACACAGTGGTTGCACTGATTCCATCACATTCTCTAGATGTTGCTCACTGTGCTCACTGCGATATTTAGCCCCATAGGTTTATAATTTCACCTAGTGGTCAAAAACGGGAACTGTAACAACCGCCGATCAATAGAGGCCCATTAAGGCAATCGTGCTGCTTCATGCTCACTTTTTATTGCAAATTAGACTAGTTTGAAACTCTGCCGGTGCTAAAAACGTGTTTTATAGCAAATAATTGAAATTAAATCTAATACATTCCTACAAAGTGTAAGTTCAAACATGTGTATGTATGTACAGAACCATTTCTGTTGTAATATATACATATATATATATATATTTTGCAAAGGTTGGGAGTAGGAAAGGGGGATTATGGAGTGGATAATATCTGCCATGATGAATTTGTTTCCCATGCAAAGGTGCAGAAATGTGTCTCCCTTTTCCATTGCCCACATTATTTGGGCTATTTTGGGTTTCAGGTCTTTTATGTGTTTTTATTTAAAATAAAGTTTTTGGAAATTTTGTCGAAACCTGGCAGAGAGAGAAATCTAAGTATGGGCCCACCAACCTGTCCTAGGAGTTTAAGGTTTAAGGGTTTAACCTGTCCTAAGAGGTTAAACTAAACAAATAGTGCAACACGACAATACCATGAAATGTTACACTTAATTTGTAAGTGTAATAATGAATTGCAGCATGGGTGTTTGAAAAGAATGAGAGTATGTGGAAAACGGGGTGTGCAGGGTGGACAATGTGTTTATAGTGCTTGATGTTTGATGTGGTCATGAGCCTGTGGGAAAGTATTTATTATCAAAAATAGTTTCACTGAGAGAAGTGAATTTGAGAAATTCATATGCTGCTTATTCAGCATGTTGTGCTAAGTGCCTAGTTTATACCATCCAAACAACTTAATACATTATTTACATCCCATCAGCTTTTTCCAGTGCTGTATACTTACAGTACATTTCAGTAGTAGTTTATAGATCTCTCTTTCTGTGTGTATGTATGTTTAGTTTAGTATTCCAGCTGCATTTGTCTAGATGATTACATGATCTTGTGAGAAAGCACAGACGAGATGAGAGAATGGCTCTAAGTTTCTGGTTGTGTTGAATTGATGCACACACTGCTTGGAGGAATGAAATAGGCTAAGGATAATCATAAACATAATAATAACAGAGAGTATGATTAGGACAGAGGAAGAAAAGAAGTCTCTAAATAACAAAGGAAATTCAATGAATGCCAAAAATAACAGGAAATCAGCTTGTGCTTTGTGACCTTCTGCTAATCTCAGGGTGGATTCGCTAAGGTCCTTGGCTTAATCATAAGCCATGTGGAATACTGAAGAACGACAGAAAAAAAGAGCACATTTTCTGGTCTAATTTTCCTTTTCTGCTGCGTTTAATGACATTGTTACTGTGGCAAATTGGTGTGGGAATTTATCTGTTTGTGTTTCTCTGTGGGTATTTTTATGCCGAATGTGCATATTTACTATAACACACACATACACGTGTAAACTTGTGTGGGTGCATCCATGTCAATATTTGCATAAATCTCACTGATCTGTATCTGCACACATTTCTGCGTATGCCAGGATATCTCTTTTTGACTGTGGGGAAGAGAAAGCAGACAGCAACAAGCCAGAAGCAGTAAATCCCGACAGGAAGAAAGCCAAAACCAGGCTATCTTGAAGGACTGCAGCAAGAAACAATTTGCATAAGCTTCTCTTTCATCTGAGGGAGGCACAGCAGAAGTTTTAGGAGTTTTCAGCTTTTTTTATGTTTTCACCATTTGAATTATCAGAGAAATGTCCTGTTCTTGCACTACTCTCTGTGATTTGAACTCTTTTCTATTTTCTATATGTCCTACCTTGTACACAGTTGTTTCCTGGGAAATTATGGCACTTTTTACCTGTCCTGCTAACTGTGCAAAAGGGATGTCTAGCTCTGGCCCAAGGGACTTGTTTTTATGAAATTGCCACTGCCTTTCATGGCACAGGTCACTTAGTTTAAATGAGGAGAGAATAGCCATTTGTCAGTAGGCTGCGGTATAACTGCATGGTTGCTGAAGTGGCTCATTAGAACCAGCCCTAGATTTTCAAAAGAAGGAAGCCTAATAGCATCTCACATGGACTTGGCCACTAATCGCCTAATTTATGGTGGAAAGTGTTTGGGCAATTTCTTGGCATACGTCTTGTTAAATAATTCAGATTACATCAATGCTGGGACCCATTATAACTTATAGTTTTGGCCTATTCATTTGTATGCAAATTTGGACGTATGCAATATATAAGTCTTTTATGCAGGTTATGGAGAAATGTCCAGTTATGAGTGCTGGCCAATGATGGAGAATTCTTTTGAAGCACACAACATTATGAACTTTTTAGCATTTATAAATCTAAAAATAATTCATCAAAATATCATATTGTCTTTTGATATTTTTTGAAGTAAAAATATGTTATTTTAATTTCTTCTTACAGGTTTGTTTAAAAATAATTCAAAGAATCTAAATTATGTACAATTTAAAGGTTTGTATGAACTTAGGACAAAAGGATAATTAGTTTGCTAGGTTTCATATGTTTATACTTATTGTGAGGTACAATATACATGTTTATACAGTATGTATGCATTGTTTATATTAGAAGAAATATCCTGTTTCTTTGGCAAGTTTGCTTATGCTTACTATGCCTAAGTTTTATTACATACATTGATACATACACAAATAGATAGATAGATAGACAGACAGACATGTCAATTTTGCCTGGGTTGAAGAATTCTGTCCCTGGTTAAGAATTGTTGTTGTTTGTGTGCGTGTGTGTGTGTGTGTGTGTGTGTGCGTGTGTGTGTGTGTGTGTGTGTGTGTGTGTGTGCGTGTGCAATGTCTAATTCCCGTAGTGACTTGTCTTTGCCAGTACACCGTGAGAATGTGTGTGTGTGTTTGTGCATGCTGTGCATTGCTGCAGCTGTCCAGCTGAAGGAAATCTGTGTCAATTGTGAAATTTTTGCGTGATAGATGGGCTCTGTGTGTGTGTGTGTGTGTGTGTGTGTGTGTGTGTGTGTGTGTGTGTGTGTCTCAGAGGCACATATTACCATAAATGATCATAAATTATGAATATTTATTTGCATACTGTAATGCACTGGACTCAAGACAAAGTTCAGGATCCATATGCAATAAGGCTTTATCGACAGTACCAATAAACAATCCAAAATCCAAAGTAGTAGAGCAGAGTCAAAACACAATTAAGCATCAAACAACAGAACGAAAGAATAATTCAAAATATTAGTCAAATAAACAGGCAAAACATGTAGACACATTCAGTTGGTGTGATAGTCACTTTGTGATAAGCTACTGAAAACTCTTAGCTCATATACGAATGTGAATTTGGGAAATGAACAGGAAATTGGGGTCAGGGATTGGATCTGAACTCAGGACACCACGATGCCTGCTGATGGTAATGTCCTAGTATAAGTTTTAATCATCAGTAATAATGTTTGGGTATCACTGCTCATATTTCTTGAACTATAATCATGACATCAATCTTAGTGCAGGCTAATTTATTTCATAATGAATCATTCTGATATAATCTGACACATTCTCCATCAAAGTCTTTATCAGGAGAAGAAATCTACCTCTCACATATATCTAGTTTTAGATATATGCAAGTGTATTTCCTACAGTAACTGTCTACAGTTGTAAATGCACATGATTCCATGGGTGGCGATATTAAAATCTTATGGAACTAATGAACGAGTGTAAGTAGTCTAAAACATGTCCTCAAACAAGAACCATTAGGTGGTGTTTAATCTCACTGAATGTACAGTATGTAGTTAATATCTTGCTTGTTTTAATGAAACAGAAATAGTAGTAATCCTTGAGTATGATTAATACTTGAGTGTGATCATGTTTAGGCAAAGCATGTCTTTAAAATGATTAATGTTCTTAATGTTGTCAATATTAGGATCTGTATGTGGAAAACACACACACACACACACACACACACACACACACACACACACACACTCACACACACTTTAATTTAACATATTTGTCTGTGGAGAAAAAACAGCATTCCAATCAGCAGCTTCTTGTGAGCATAGCTTTTGGTGTTGAAGGATGACATGAATAATAACAAAGCCTCAAACAAAATTAAGTTGAGAGATTTTCACACTTGATTTATATTAGCTATAGGCTACTATCTAGTGAATTTTTAGAGTAGCCCCAAAATAGGTAGTTGAGAGTTGAAAACATATGGTCATGTAGCACACAGTCTAGTTCCAATCACAATCTGAGAATATATATATTACTATATAAATAATTCTGTACATTATAGACTCCCCTTGCTAGACGAATTAGTTTGCTAGTAATGTTAATGTACGCTCTAGTCCTTCTTGTTACTACATTGTATGCTTCAAATACCCTTAAAATATACACTGATCAGTCATAACAGTAAAACTACCTGATTAATGTTGTGTAGGTCCTCCTTGTGCTGCCAGAACAGCTCTGACCTGTTGATGTATGGACTCCACAAGGTGTGCTGTGGTATCTGGCACCAAGACGTTAGCAGCACATCCTTTAAGTCCTGCAAGGTGCAAGGTGGGGGTCCGTGGATCAGACTTGTTTGTCCAGCGCGTGTCACAGATGCGTGATCAAACTGAGATGTGGGGAAATTTGAGGTCATGTCAACACCTTGAACTCTTTGTCATGTTCCTCAAACCATTCCTGAACAATCTTTGTGTGTGGCAAGGTACATTATCCTGCCATTAGGGAATACCGTTGCCATGGGTGTACTTGGTCTGTAATAATGTTTATGTAGGTGGTACATGTCAACGTAATGTCCACATGAATACAAGGACCCAAGATTTCCGAACGGAACATCACAGTTCACAGCATCAAACTGCCTCTGCCGACTTTCCTTCTTCCCACAGTGCATCCTGGTGCCATCTCTTCCCCAGGTAAGTGACTCACACACCCCGCTCTTCCACATGATGTAGAAGAAACGTGATACATCAGACCAGATAGATAGATATTCAGAATTTATATAGCTGCTTTGTGGCATTGTCTGTTGTTAAAAGCACTATACAAATAAAATTGAACTGAAAATTGCTCAGATCCTCACAGTTACCCATTTTTCCTGCTTCCAGCAAATGAATCTCAGGAACCTTCATTTGATGCCTAATATATCCCTTGCTTTGACAGGTGCCACTGTAACGAGATAATCAATGTTATTCACTTCACCTGTCAGTGGTTTTAATGTTATGCCTGATCAGTGTACTTTGACTATGCTTGGATTATTGCCAAAGTGTAATCAGTTGATTTGGTAACAGCAAGAACAGATAGACGGATTGATGCACCAATGGTAATAATCTTAGTTAGGCAATAAATGGGCCAGGAGCTCCTGAACATGAATGTGTAACATCTCATTTCAGACATTTAACTTTGCTGTGACCTTAAACCTGTTTGGATCATTTCAAAATATAATCAGTTCATCTGCTGGTTCCAGGGATAAGTCCCTATAAATCCTACAAACAACTCACACTTGAGATACCACAGCAAGGAGAATCTCTGACAACCTGAAAACATAATACCAGAGGCATAATTAGCAACTTTGGCATTGTGATATAAAATCAATGAATTGTTAATGTCACTTAAAGTTTGTTCCTTGAAGGAAATCTTGGCCTTTAAATATTTGCCTCTGAGTCTATGATCATTTGCTTAAGTTTTATGCTCATTCATGTATTCTGTTTTATATTCTTCATGACAGATTTTTACCCATGGCTGTTTTTTGAATTCCATGTGTTTTGGTATGGTGGGCCTTTGTGACAGAAAATACCAAGTTCAGAGGTGATAAGACTGTTAGCCGTAGAACTGCTCCTATGTTATCACTTGCTTCTAGCTTATCTCCTCCCTCTCACTCTCTTTGCTCTTCACATAAGCTGGCCTCGCCATCCTGAGAATAAGCTGTGCAAACTTTCTGAAGTTATATGTCTGTTAGTGAAAAAGCGGATCTAAAGAGAATCCAAGCATGCGAATAAACAGTGAGATCCTGAAGGTCACACAAGTCCTCCTCCGAATGTTTGACCACTTGGTGCCGTGACCTGGATGGCAAACACCTTTGTGGTGAGTTACAGTGTTTGCACACCTCTGTTAAAATTGAAGGTTTTTGTGAATGAAGCTAAAAATTAAACAAAGATAAATGATGTCAGAACTTTAGGTAAAAAGCTAAAATAACCTGGTTGCACACACTTCTTAATGGAGCATGTGACTGTGCTCAGAATTAATCAATCATCATTTCATTGTCAAAAAATATTGATCATGAGACATACAAAAAACCTTTTTGGATGCCAAAAAACAAGTCAGCTTATCACCCAAAGAACACCGTATCCATGGTGAAGCATGGTGGTGGCAGCATTATGCTATTGGACTGCTTCTCTTCAGCTGGCAATGGGGATCTAGTCAAGATATAGGAAATCATGGATAGCTTCAAATGCAAATCTATTTTGGCACAAACTCTACAGGCCTCTGTAAGGCAGCTACAGATGAATAAAAATCTTCACCCTTTTGCACGATAACAACCCAAACCCATGGCCCCTTTTATTTTTCTTCATTTTTGTTGTTGCTGTCTTGTTACCTCATCACAACAACTGAAGGCCTAGATCCTGTGAATTTAGGGGCATATTCATGGAAGCATCCTAACTATTAAAGCAGCACCTTAGTTAAGGGAGGCACAGAAGTGTAGTAATATATGTTTGTGCAGGTGTTATAGCTCCCTCTTGTTTGAAGTGATTCACATTCTGCCTTGCTAAAATGCTCTAAAATTGCTATATGTACAGTAGGGTATTTGGAACAAAATGTTTTTATTGTCCTGTATAAAGTATGTGGAAATAGATAAATGTTCTCTATTGTGTGTGTCAAGGTTCTTCCTTCTCTCAGCCTCAATACATCCTTCAACAAATGAGTATTATGGAAAAATTCCCTCACTACAGTCCTATGATCTTAGCTTTCTTTCTCTGTGCATTCATCACCACTCTCTCCTTCTACTTATCTGCCAAAGCCCTGCAGGTTGTTGAAGACTTGAAACCCATCGGCTTGATAGCCTGGTACCAGCACCTCAAGTGCTGAAGCCAGCAATAATTTGAGTGCTCCCATTCTCTTGTCTGTATCATGAGTGTTGACAGGGTCACAGTGATGATCCTGTTAGCTTTTTTTCTGATTCAACCCAACTATCTGTGCAAATTGCTGAGAGCCTAGTCAGGAAAAGGCAGCAGCTTCAACACAGGCCTGCCAGATGGATGACAGTGTATCATGGAAGCCAAATCTGTGGTTCAGTTATTTTCAGAAGGCAAAAGCAAGCAGAGTCAGTACACATGTTATGCTCAGCAGATGTGTAGGCCAGAGAGAGAGAGGGAGAGAGAGGGAGAGAGAGAGAGAGAGAGAGCTTCATAGTGTAAAGACCTGAGGCAAAAAGAAAAGAAATCACACCATTTGCAGTCGTACACCACCCACAGTGCTGGCCTGCAGCTGGAGTCATTACATTTTCACTTGCCATGCTACAAAACCGCATATTCACATGTCTCTCCAAACATAATGCAAATAAGAAGTAGTATCATGAGCAATATCAGGTGCTACTTACATAATTTATGCTGATGTGATTATGAACAACACCTTAGGGATTTTGTTTCTGGCAAGTACAGGTTCACTCCCAGCACCAGACAAGCTCTGGAGTCCACACTTTGTTCCTGAGCACCAGATATTGTCTGTGCAGTGATGGATCCATGCTGTATGTTTAGGGTACTTTAGGCTTGGCTACCGTGTTCTGCGCAGTTATACACTGCAACCCTAACCAGGAAAAAAAGCAGTTTCCTGAAGATGAATGAATAAATGAGTTACACGTACATCTACTGTATCTGTCCAGTAATAACTATTACATGACCATTAGTTTCAAATTATCTGACAGGCTAAGGGAAGGTAATTCAGTAAAAAAAAACAGTTACAAATAATCTGTTCTCTGAATATACTGAATATATAAAAATGTTTTTTTTGTTCGTTTTTTTTTTCTTTATGAGCAGAAAAGATGTTTTTGTGTTCTTGTCCAGTGTTCCATATTCCCCTGTTTAGTTGGAAACTGGTTAGGACGAAATAAAAGGATGGGTAATAATGTTCATTACACATGATTGTCTACTCTGCATACAAATCACACATTGAGTGAAAAATTTTGTTCATTTTCCTTTTTATTTTTTTGTTCCTTGTAACATTTCCAATTCCTGTCAGAGATATCCTGCACTAGCTTTAATGTTGCTGTAAAATGTAAAAAGGAGTACTCTTTCCCAAAGGGGATTAAGATTATATGTAACCTATCAATCTTTGTCAGCCACTAACAATTTCGGTCTCTTAAATAAGGCATAAAATGAGCTGGTTTAGTTGGTGCTCAAAATGTATTCCAAGTAATGTGAAAACAAGAGCTAAAACATCATTTAGATCTCATGAAATTGCCTGGGAGGCATGTGGAGGAAAACAGGTATTTTGAAAGAGATAGAGAGCAGAGCAAGAGATGGGGGGGTATAAAGATGGGTTTATTCAGATTAAATAAATAGCATTATGCTACATAACAAACTTTAAGAGATATAAAACAAGCCTGACTTTTCTGACATCACATGATATCACAGTGAGATCAAGTAAGGTTTTTCTTAAGGTCTTTCTTTTTTCTTTTCTTTCTTCCTGTCTTAGAATTGAGAGGCTCTCCTTTTTATTTCCTCTTTTCAATGAAAATGCATCTCCTTCCACTAAAAAGCCTGCAATAAAAGCTATGGCAATGAAACCAAAGACTACACCGAGCCATAGTACATGCCGAACTGCCACAGCATATATCATGAAAGGAGAAAAACTATGATCACAGAAATGGGCAAGGGAGAGTTCAGCTATTATTCAGCTGATTGGAATTTAATATAAGCTAATCTTTTTTCATCTAATGAAAGCTGTGGTTAATTATGAAGGAGAGTGGCACAAAGATGAATCACTTTGCTGTCATTCTAATTTTAAGAACCATTTTGCATAGATGAAAGCCCTTACAATTTGTAGTTCTGTCGTTCTTGATAACTCCATATTGAACTGCATTAAAGGTTGTACAGTATCTGATGGAATAGAAGTTTCCTCTTGTACAAACGACCCCCCTTTACAATCACATATCATTGAGTTCATACAATATGTTCTGATTATAGACAGCAGATCTAATTTACAATATTAAAGCAATCATTTTAGCTGCAACCCTGTGGAATTCACATATGTTGCATCAATGTGCATCCACATCTGCGTAAGACTGCATAGCTTTGTGTCCGCATGCAAACTCAATCAGTAGCTCAATTATGGGACATTCAGAAGTGTGAGTTAGCGTAGCACCTTCTGGCTTTTTTCTGTAATTGCATCTCAGACTATCCTCTAGGAGGATCCATTAATCATGGTGAGCAATTCTCTGACATGAATCTCAACTTTCTCTGCTGCTGCCAAGGCGTGATTAGTGGCTAACCTCAGGGCATGCGCTGGCGCCCTGTCAAACTGCTGATATGCAGATGAGCTGTCAAGTATGAACTGAAGATAAATTTAGACACAATAGCACTTTTTTTTTTAATCAAATTAACCACATTCATTGAATATTTATTCACACTTGGTTACTCCATGCTAACACCGGTAAGATGCTGTCAGACTTGACAATTGTATAAATGTATTTTTTAACAAAGTAATCACATTCACTGAATATCTATTTACATGTTCGCATGGAATAACCAAAGCTGATTCAGAATTCTGCTGAATGAATTTCTTACTAATAACACCTAGCTTCAGGGATTACTGCTAGGAATTAATTTTGGCTAATTTGGTTAATGTACTACAGTAAATAAATAGCAACACAAATGAGATGGTTGGGTTTTTTTCTGGGTCCACAGTGTAGAGTGTGAATAATATATTAGATATATTTATATAAGTTGGAATATTTGCATCACGGCCATTCCCACCCTAATGCAATAGAAGACCATGTTCTATTTGCTGTTTTGATGAACTGTGTGGCCTGCACTGATCCTGTGCACCTCCGGCTGTGTAGACTGGTTGTACCAACACCAAAGCTTTCAGTTTTGTGTACCAAAGTACAAAAAAAAACCAACAGAAATTTTGTATTTTGCAGATTACAGCTAGTCATTCTCAAAATGCACCCCTGTGGCACTTCTGTTGCCCAGTATTCAATGCATTATCACAAAGAACCACCTTCTCTGTCAAGAGAAAACAACTTGTGCTGCTTTTGGCAGCTACCACAGGTTTTGTTCTTCATCATGGGCATAGGAAAAAAACAGATAACCACTGTGTTTTTACTCACTGTGAGTCCCTGCAAAGAGAAAATAGAAGTGTAACATAACTTCACTAAAAACTGTGACAAGCTTCACAGGATATTTGTCGTTTCTGGCAAGTAGAGTACCAATGTTGAATTGCAAGATTGTATTGATTAATTATACCTGGGAGAGTGCCTGGTTAGGTGAAGACCAAAAATCCATATCCTTATCGCCACAACATTGGAAAGAATTTTTTTGGAAGGTCCTGTTATCAACCAGAGCAGCCAGAATATCTCTCTGGTATGAAGGCTGTTCCTCTCTCCTCCTCTAAAGATGAGATTAATAGGCATTTAGAAACCTGAGTATGTTAAGATATGAATTCCAGCTACACAGTTCTTCGAAGCTCAACAGCTTCTCTATCAGGCAAAACAGCAGATGTCTGAATGAAATTAAATTGTAGATATGACTGGCTTCAGAACAAGCCCATTTATCATACTCAACAGCAATGACAAATCACTCGTTTTACCACAATTACCCTATTTTCTCTATGGTTTGTGTCTACCTGAACTTTGGCTAATGAACCTGCCAATTTTTACCATTCAAAACAGCTGCCCAGAAGCCTATTTTGCTCGGAGAGGTGAGGATCACAAATAGTTGACATTGATATTATTGTTTCTGTGTTCTCATAAGATATGGTCTCTATTCAGAATGGCATATGTTCTGTGAAAACATTTCTTGGCACCATCAAGTCAATTTGGCTCATTTACTGTAATGTTGCCTTCTAAAATCATCCCAACTCAATTGGCAACTAAAAGTACAATTCAGGCTCAATAGCAATTTAACTAATAGCAACACTTGTTCTATTTCACCAAGTTCTTTTTTGTATTCGAAGTCCAATACACTGCTTCTACCTGCTTGGCATCCTCAACCAGGCAGAATAAATTATTTGGAAGGCTGAAATGAATTGTTTAATTTCTTTTCTAGCTTCAGGCATTTTGGCATACATTTTAAGTGTTTCCGAGCCTGATGAGGTTTTTTTTTTTGCAAATGCTAAGTCATGCTGAATTTCAAATGCAGAATTTTCTAAGAAATACCTCCAAACAATGCCCCACTGTGCCCTACAAAGACCTTTTATCCAGCTATGAGGCTAGCTACTTTCGTAAATAAGCTTCTCAGAAGAAAAACCCTCAACAATACAAAAATTAACAGTAATGAACAAACACTCAGACTTAAAACACGTGTGGGCAACCAAGAAACCC
Organism: Parauchenoglanis ngamensis; assembly: GCA_030014255.1. Taxonomy (NCBI): domain Eukaryota; kingdom Metazoa; phylum Chordata; class Actinopteri; order Siluriformes; family Auchenoglanididae; genus Parauchenoglanis; species Parauchenoglanis ngamensis. The sequence goes on along the minus strand of JAQMYM010000011.1, from coordinate 547,874 downwards.
GTCAAGAAGAGTCCAATTCCAGGCTTGTACCATGTTTCCTCTGTTTCTGTAATAGATGGCCATGGATACCTATTTCTTCCTGATTCCTTTGTGTCTGCTAAGCATATTCCTTATCATCTGATGCACAAACAATATCAAGCCAAACACCAGTGATCTGGAAATCTAATCATATCTGTGCGGATGAATTAAACTGTCTAACAGAACATATTGTAGAATATTGGGTGAATGCTATGCAATTGTTCAACATATAGCTTTATATTTTATATAGCTACTGCAAACCATGACTGTGGAAGAGGAGACTATCTTCTCTACTAATAAAAAATGTTCCTATATGCCTATAGGAACAACAAATCTTTTAAATTTGTCAAGTACAATAGCACACAAAATTTCTTTCCATTGTATTCTAAAGTAAGCAACAGTATGGCACAACAATGATATTTTTTCCTGTTGGAGAATGTTTCTGAGCATAAGGCTTTAAAAAAATAATAACAATAATACTGATGGATGACTCTGTATTGTATATCACATCTTAGCATTCTCTTGGTAACTCTCTTGGTAATAATGATGGCTGGTAGCTTAAATTTTACAGGTAATATTTTGCTGAAATATTTAAGCTAAAGCTTTTTCATTTTTACTTTCCAAACCACTATGACTTAATTAAAGATATTAACAGAGTGATTTGTGTAATCTTTTAATGCAAACATCAATATTAACAGTAGTTTACTCTTCTGTGGTCATACAGTATCTGAATGATGATGATACTGATAATGAATTTGGGCATTTTTTCAAGTCCTATTACTGAACTTTGGTTTGCATTTGATGTAATGAATAAATATGCTACAAATAAAGTTTTAAAACTCTTTCATTGAGGATGCAAGTAAAAACCTAAACCAATGAAATATGTCCCAATTCCCTTATATCAAAATTTGTTGTTTTTTTAAATGTGCTTTAGAAATAAACATGACTTGACTTACTAGGACTTAATATACCACAATGTTGTAAAAATGGTAATCTTACGAGAAGGAATACAAATAAAGCATGCTTCAGCATGATAATGACCTGCAAAGTATGTGAGCCAGTGGAGATATTGGCATTTCCTTTAACAGCAAACCCTTTGGAGATATCTGCATTTCATGGCTCAACATTCAACCTGTGGAAGGTAAGGTAAGCCAGGTAAGCCATTAGCTAGCTGTGGAAGCTAGACTGGTGCTAGCCAGATCTTTGGTATTTACAGTATGATTGATGTTTGATGTTTTGATCACTTGTTGCATTAAATATAGCTACTGGCGCATACACACAGGAGGAGACTAGCAACAATGTGGTGAACAGAGACCACGCAATATCAATGAAATGATTCCAGGTGAAACAATAGTTGACGGCATAAAGTGGGTGGGTTCTGAGTTAAACTAATCTAAACTTTGAGATGATGAGATTGAGGCGACTAGCAATGGGAGCAAAGTATAACTAACCAATAAATATACAGGAGTGTAACCAGAGTCTTGGATGTCCACTTGCGACCAACTTTCAGTTACAAATTTATGGGTGACAAGCAAATAGTTTGCTGTGTGTATGCCCCTTAAGTGCTCCTACAGCCTACAGGTGATTCTCAGGACAACATCAAAAGGGTATCTTTGTTAGATAGCTAGAAACATGTAAGAATTAAACCTTCCCAGAATCCAATCTGTTGTTTTTGTTTTGAAAGCATATGAGGGATACTCTGCTAGCGCGCCATGCAGCAAAACCTCCGCAAATTAACTGTTAATGATCCTTTTGAAACCCATCATGAATTTTTTCTTCATCCATGTGTCATACGTGGAAGCTTTGAACAAAATGTGCCTCGTCTTTTCTTTCATTCGCAGCTGCGTGCGCGACGGCCGAGGCTGGATTGAGTCTGTTACACACAGAATAACTATATGAGAAGGGAATGGACCAGTCAAAAGAATTGAAAATAAAGATAGGCTACTTTAAAAAAATGTTTTAAATATCACACTACAGTTTAAGATCTATGGCCAAGGATGTCACCGGATTGTTGCAGATTGTTTTTGGAATATTGATGGTATTGAAAACAGTGACTTGCTACTTGGCGTAGAGGATTCTGGGATGTGTGAGCTGGCCCTTTTAGCATGAAACTACCACCCCCAACAGCAAGTGGCCAGATTAGCTATCCAGCTAACATTGTCTTTATTTATTATATAAAAAAGACTACTAGAACTGAATTAGAAAATTTTGCATTAGTTGTCAGTTATAGACGTCATTTTTTGAGGTAAATTTTCACCAGAGGACATGTTTATTTGAGTAATTTTCTTTTACCACTTTTACTTTTAATCACGTCAGTGTGTTTTGACTCTTTCCACAACTCAATGAAAACTTACCCAATGTAGAAATTATAATGATAATAATAATATTTTAAAAATCCCAATATATCTAAATGAATCCTACTTTATAAACATGGATAGGCTACCAGTTCGCTGGCTGAATTTCAAACCCCCTTCTGCGGTCCATGTAGTCCACTACTTAGTGTGCAACATGTATTATTTAATGTACTAAACAGTGTAGCCATACACGGAGCAGAAAGCCGTTTGGGATTTAGCTTCGTGATATGTGACTGAAGAAGCCCTCCTCGCGCAGATTTTTTTCCCGCCAGCACCAATGTGCGCGCGCCGGGAGAAGGGGGCGGGAAGGTTGGTTTGAGAGACGCAGGCTCGCGACGCTAACGGCTTTCTCTCCCCTCCTCACTGCAGCCCACTCACCTCAGCGTCTTTAGCAAATACTCACTTCACTGGAAGTAAAATCAAAAATTTGTCTGGAAACGAAACGATTTGCGCGGAAGTGGGAAAAGAGAGAGAGTGAGACTCGCTGTCAGGTGCGTCAAAGCTGAAGAAAAGTCCGAAGTAGGTCGAAAAATCAGAAGAAGAAGAAGAAGAAGAAGAAGCGACGTTTATCTGTACTGAGGTAATTTTTCCCCTCATATAGAACGTTAATGACACTTGTCTCAGAATGTCTTTCTGAGGTAAAAAACATAATCCTTAAAACGTTAAAGGGAAATAGCGTAATGTTTCATTCATGAGAAAGGACGTGTGTGTGTGTGTGTGTGTGTGTGTGTGTCATACAGTTGGTTTTTTTGTTGAAGGTTTAACAGGTCTCCTTCGCCTGCTGCAGAAGTGCAGTCCTGAGGTGAATCCGTAGCTCAGTCAATCCCATTCAAATTTCCTCATTACAATAATCAAAAAAGGTAGGAGAAGACATAGACAGTTAAGTTTCCCATTTCTTTACATCTTACTGGTTGATTGATTGTTTGATGTTGAAGGAAAATCCAATAAAAGAGCAAATTGGACGCATCACACATCACACTGACGTTTTAATCAGTTCAGATTAGTTTTAACACCTGTTCACGTTAACATTTGTATTTGAATGTCATTTTACTTAAGGATCATAAATCGGTCTACTGATACTGTTATTGTAATCTGAGAAGACTCCAAACATAGCCTGTGTGGGTATTTAAATGAGAAATATTAGCTAATATTAGATAAATAGATTTAGATTTGAAATCAGATTTAATTTTGTTTATTGGATGCTGTCCATAATGTCAGGAATTTAAAAAAAAAAAAAAAAAAAGGAAGAAGAAAATAGAGAATAAATGCACTAATTCACTTATTAGCAGTTTCAGTGTGACTCACTATATCACTGTCGTATAGATAAGAATGAAGGGGAACCAGTTGTTTTTGTATTTATTTTATTCCTGCGATCAGTGGTGAAGCAGAACTACCCGAGTATCCAGCTCTCGAGAATGCGTGAGTGCTTGTGTGTGTGTGTGTGTGTGTGTGTTCGGGTAGAGGGGGTTGTATATTAGAGAGAGAGAGCGAGAGAATGAGATTTAGCTTTTCAACCCAGTGTAGAACATGCTTCATGACATTGTCTGTTGCCTTTTGTGTCCGCCCCCCCAAAACCAGGCATGAACCTGTGAACTCGCTTCCAAGCAAATTTTCACTGTGCATTTTTTAAATTCCATCCCATGAAAAAAAAAATCTGTACTCTCAAATGCTTTCATTGCAAAAGACCTTGAATAAAGACAGAAAAAAAGCCCAAAACAAAACAACCCTGAGCAAAATCAATTGCCTGAGAAATGAGAGAACATTCTGCCAGGCTCATCTCGGTGACTGTGCACAGAACAACAAAGAAGCGTGTAGAAAAGGAAAAAAAACACATTTCGCTTTCCCGTATAGATAAACACATGGGAAACGGAGTGGAACAGATTAATGATTTGAAGCCACAGGATCTACAGTCAAGGCCGTGGGGGAACGGAGGCGGTGGCAGGTGAGGAACGAGTCAGGTTAAATGCTGGACGCCGGAGGTCTGCAGGCTCAGGGGAGCCATTTACAGCCGCCTCATGTGACTCAGTTCCAAATTGAACGTTTCCTGGATTTTAGCACCTAATGTAGCTGGGTAGGGTATATGAGGTATTTCCGACTTGTTTACTGAAAGTGAGAAATACACAGCGAACTGAGAGAGAGCCTGGGTCTCTGCCTGGGGTGCCTCTTTTGGACAGGGTCAAGTTTTCTAAAAGCATCCAACACAAAGATTGTCATTAAATGGCAGTGCAAGTGTCACATTGAATGCTCTCGTAGCCAATTTACATGATCTTAAGTTTTCGATGCTATGGGAAACTTAGTCTAATTAATTTACTTTGAGGTTTTCTGTTATCTCTGGAAAACTATTAAAAACCACAAACACTTTTAAAAACAGCGTCTGGAAACACTAATATAGTAGATTACACCTAGAAAATCGCTTCAAATCCATAGGTGATAGCCAGATAGCTATGTCCCGGGCGGGGGGTGGGGGCATGTATAGCTATGTATCGGGGGTTGGGTTTGGGTTAACGATACAGTGCATTGTATTATTTGAGACAAGGCTCTTGATTCTATACCTATATGCCTATGTATGTGGACAGAATATTCAACAGACCACCTAATAAAGTAGTAATAAAACAGCGCTTATATTACATGACATAGTGAACATTTAAACTTCATCAAGTCCACAGTCCCTCTTCTATTTATTGAATTAGTAAAGGCCATCGACTGTATAAAAAATGGATGCCGTGCTCCTGTTCACTCCCATTCTATAGGATTGAAGCCAAAATACCTCCACCATGTTGTCCAATGTCTAATGTTAATGGTAGTGTGTGTTCATTGAGGAACAAATGGCTTTTGCACAAATTTTGATAGCTGCCTTGATGGAGGCTGTATGGCTACATAACTAGTGTGATTACACTGAGCTTTTCCTATTACACCTCTTGATGTTTCAAACATTTGTAGTACAAATGGCTAACTGTTTGTATTGTTTTATAGTAGAATAATGTTGTTAAAACCATGTTCTGGGGGAAGATAAAAAATGTGCAGATATCTGGATATGCATAGCAGTTTGAATTAGATACTGTAGATGGACAGTTTAGATGAGAAAAATGACATGGGAAACAGGCTGTTTTCCATTGAAACACATGGCGATGGGCGGGGTTAAAAATTGTACTCCAGCTAGCCAGCAGGGGCGTGATAGAGCAGACCTGTGGGGGCTTCACTTTTTAGAGATGAAACACCGTCCATTTTTTATACAGTATGTGGTAGAGAATATAGGGGTTTTAAAAAACCACATGCTTCTGCTAAACATGCTGTTTTTCACAAGCTAATCTACTGCTATACTATTGTACTAACATATAAGCTTGGGAAACAAGCAATGGCTATATTCATCTGCAAATGGGAACTGGAAAATTCCCTGAAAACTTTTACCGACTTCTTGGTAAGTTACAACACTGACACTAGTTAGTGGTTGACCAAAATCAAATGTGTACAATACACCAGCACCAATACCACAAACCTATGCTTAATACAAAACATACACATGCATGCATAAGAACACACATCAGTCTCTGCTGCGTTCATGTGGCCTTTTCTCACTGATTTTATCCAAGATGAAGAAATCGCCATGGCGATTGGGAAGTTCATTTTTTATAGTGGCGAATGCAGGATTCAAAAACACACCTAGGGCTGCAGAGAGCTACGTGAGAGCTAGATAGAATTTTGTGTCATTTTATCCCCACTGTCTATTTATTCATTTATTCACCTTGTGCCGTTGTTTTAGCATTTTTCGTCCAGTATCTGTTTAAAAGCCTATGTGCAAAGTGAATGAATAACAAAACAAAATGAAAAAGTTGTTCATGGCTCACTGAGATTTCTACTTCACTGAAAAAAGTGCTTCAAGATGCATAGCCAAAGTTAATTGCGCTCCTTGAGAACACTGTATTTCATGAATTCTATTATCCATGAAGACATTTAGGCATTTAGATATTTACTAGCCCAGTGTAAATGCAATCATTTCAGCATTCGTCTGAAATCTAAATATCTTCTTTGGTAGTCTCTGTGGAGAAGATGCTTATTGGATCTTACTCTCAAGGATTTTCACCAGACTTTTGTTTTCTTTCTCTTTGATTCTGTCTCTTTATAGTGTTTCGTTTTCAGGTCTTACTGTTGTTGTAGACCTACAGAGTAAACTCCCCCCATTATTCATCTCTGTAGCTCAAAAGTGGTTTGAATTAATGACTGGGCCACAGTTCCTCCTGTTAGGATTGTTTAAACACAGTCCCTCTGTGTTTGTACCAAAAATTTTTTCCTTGTGATATGGTAAGCACAACAAGAAGACAACAGCATAAGGTCCATGCTGTATGTCTGTCTGTCAGTCTGTCTGTCTATCTTTCTGTCTCTCTTTCTCTCTGTCTTTCTCTAACAAATAAAACATATGATAGCTGTGAGATATATAACACTTCTTACTACACTTATATAACACTTATTACTACAGCAATGCAAAACAAAATCCAAAACCAGCACAAATGTGAGCTGTTCATGTGATGTGCAATCACCACAGCATTATCACAACACAAAAAACAAATCTGACAACACACCATTATTTATGGAAACAGTCACACCGAAAAAAAATGTTTTCTTTCTGTGATTTGAGAAGGTGGCAATCACATTTCTAATACATTAGAGAATAAAACCTGCATGTGTTTGTCTTAAAACCACAATTGCTTAGATGCAACACATCTGCTGTGGGGTTGAGGAGAGAGGCTGTTTTTAATTTTTTTTCCCCATATTTTATTTTCAATGGTTTTCTTGAAAGAATCTGGAAGTATATGTAGTTGACGTTCTTGACACATGACATTGACACATGTTGCATCAGCTGTCCAATACAAAACAACAAAAAATATTTTTCCGCAATCTAATTTATTGTATGGTTTCCAGCATCAGAGAAGTGTGGAGCCAATTCTGTGCTTTATTAAGTAAACATGTCATGGATATGTCTGTATTGGACCTTCAAGAAGTTAATAACATGCGATACCTCTATAAAAACAAATAAACTTGTTTAAGCTTAATATGCATGTGCTTACTTTTCACCTGGGTAATTTGAATGCCCCATGGTGGCTGCACCATTCAATATGTCTCTCATTTTAACACATCAAGTTAAACAAACACAGAGGCCCTGTTTACACTGGGTTTTAAAATGGGTCTTGAGCATTCAGGTCACAAATGAACTGCCAAGACACATCGCTGTTTACACCTGTGTTTATCATGCGCGTCCAAGGTGTCCAGCGGACCACTTTTGTTCATATTTCGTTACTGCCTACATAACTTCTGCTAGAAGGTCAAAGGTCCATGCGCAAAATTATATTAAAATGTTAAACCTGCAACATACCTTAATTATTTTCTTGCACTCCAACATCAGCGCTCCTCTCCATTTTTTCTAGCGTGTTGCACTATTACTAAAACAACCACCGCATCCAGCGTTATTGACGTATTTTCCTGTTACCTCCCTGTTGCGGACGCATTGGGACACATTAGTGTTTACTCTACATAGGTATGTGGTTAAATGCGTCTCAGACCACCTCGACAAGTGGTTTGAGTGAATGTGTCTTGAATGTGTCTTGGAGGTCACAAGGTTTACCCTTGTATTTAGCGCCGTCCAGTTGTGATCATTTCACCCAAGACACATTTTAATACCAAGTGTAAACGGGGTCTGAGATTTCTGGATCCTTGTTTTAGCTTGAGTTCTCTAGCCTTTTCCAGAGTTGAGGGCATATAATAGCAAGGCTGTATAAAATTTCCTGCATTTGTGTTATCTGGTTTGGTCTCGTGTTGGCTTGGCTTGTTTTCTCATTTTGGGTTTGGTTTTGTGTCCTTAAATTTGGTTTTGTGTTATGGTAATTTTGTAAATTTGTGTTATCTCTCAGCCGCTGTAAATACATGAGAAAATGCACTCATCCATTCAATTCCAGTTACAGTGATAACATTTGTTAAAATATAGAATACCTGACATGATATGCCATCTAAAATTTGTCTTCAACATTCTGGGAACATGGCAGAATATACAAAATTACATGGTTAGCATTGAGCTTAAATCCACAACGTACCAAACTAAAAGGCATGTCAGCTCTGAGAAGGATTAATCAGGGCTCTCAGACGTGCTACTGTTTCTTGGCAGTAACTTTGACGGTGTGTTCTTGGCTGAGTGTCTTCCCCCACAGAATCCCCTTTTCCAAAAATTGCTTGGTTCAGAAAAATAATGGATTGGTTTATTCATTTTGAAGATGGAGAGGCTCGTACAAGGTGGCGGTTATGTGACAGGCGATTTTCAGATTCAGTACTGGAACGTGTCATTTCCTCAGACAGAGCGAGAATTCCGTCTTTATACACCATCAAGGATTCTCCATCACTAAGAGTCAGTAAAAGGCTCTTGTTAATCTCTTCACAGTTGTCTATATTTAGTTAGCTCGCTAAGCTACTGTCAGGTTTGTTTAGATCGGGTGGGGGGTGCGGCGCATCTCAAATGCTGTTGGCAGTTGTGTAACTTAGTCAAGCACTTCAACACAATGTCACTCTTCCTGTTTCAGAAGGCCATTTCATGAGGACTAGAAGGGTTCTCTGGTGGTGCTCTATGGGAGAACCCTAATGGGTACATCTCTATCAGAGAAGTTCCAAGTAGAATTTCTGAAATCACATAGCTACTTTCACAGTAGGGAGAACGATTAGGATCCAGGTGAAAAAAATTCCAGACTTACATATCCAAAAGACACAATCAAAGGCCAGAAGGAAGGAAAGGTGGTGTCTGAAAATCTGGCTAAATGTATCCCCAGATGACTCAGCAGTCTCCTTCTAAACCTCCGGAAATTTGCAATCTGAGCTCAGCACACAGGGGGAAAATAAATGCAGAAAGAAGCGACTGTATGGCAGTTGCACTTTCATGTTTATGTATGTCTCAGGTGAGTACTGGCCAGGTCATGTCAGGCTCCGAAATGCTAATTTGGAAGGGGGAAAAAGGTCTCTCATCTTTCAGTAGAAAGCAATAAAGAAGCTTTGGAATCTGTTCCCTCGCAGCGGGGCTGTGTGAAAGCCTTGCCATACTTGTTTTGACAAATGTTACTTTATTGTTCCACATTTCAGCACTGATTGAGCACAACCATTTCCTAGCTTTCATCTTTTGAAGTCGAAATAGAGGAATAGAGGGACTGCATAACTACAGCCATTAGCATACAGCACAATACAATACAATAGATGTCATCAGGATATTTTAAAGGCTGTCCTGGTTTGGAGATGATGCAAGCTTCAGTCACTGGAAGGATAGAGGTAAACTAGGTAAGGTTTTTAACCGAAAGTCTCCTCAACCTTAACAGGTAGAAGCAGCGAAGGAACAGGGTTAATAAATAGGAAGGAGAGGCTTGGCTTTGTCCACTTCCCTGCATTCGTAGTGTAGTTTGCCTCTTACCGGTGTGGCATAAGGACTGCGCTTGTCGTTGTAGGCATGAACCGTCTGTCCAGCCTTTTTAGTTCTGATGAGAATAAAAATATTAGCCAGCACATAACTTATTAGAATTCATGATTTACCTTTGTTTAAAAATGCATTCTAATATTGCTTATAAAGTGAAAAAAGGTGAAAATTCGTCACTCAATGTATGTTACATGCTAGAATTAGTTTTAACTTTGTTAGCACATCAGCAGTAACTGTACTGTAGCTGTAGCTATACTGTAGCTATGTAGACTCCCCAGAGGCACCAAACAAATATCACACTGATTAGTGCATTAGTGCTTGTTTGAAAAGTGTCTGTTTGATTTATGTCACATGTCAAGCTTGGTAGTAGCTATCAGCAAATTAGCAAACCGTGCTATAGCTACAGACACTCTACAGAGACACTAGCAATCTCTGTGACTCCCTTCCAAGCTTTTATTTTTCTTCATAACCTTTCTATACTTATTTAATGACAGTTCGAATATAACAAGATATGATGGAACATCGGTTATGTTTTTTCTTCTTCATTTGTTCAAGTCAAGCAGGAACAAAAGTTGTGAGAAGGGAAATTAAATAATGTTGCACTATACAAGCCTTACAGTTGGTCCAAGGAATCATTTGAGACAGTCATTTGGATTTGTCACTTTGCAGAGTCATAACTAATTTGCATAAAATTGAGAAAATCTTTGCGTGGTTGCTTGCTGCTGTTGCTGAAATCGCTGCTTCATATCACACACATACATAGAAAAATGAACAGTTGGCTGTCGCTTTGTTGCTTGCTAGTGTGACCGCAGTGTTATGACTCACAATTCATACTGAAATTCATTTGCCCTCATGACCTGCGTTCACTGTGCTTTGTCCTGCAGCTTTGCCAGAGCTTACTGTAAAATCACAGAGAACGAGCAAACACGAACAAGTGAAGAGTAATAATTAGCTCATTATTATATAGCTTAACAGCTGTCTTGATTTCCAAACATGGCCTATTCGAGCATGTCATTCTTTTCTTCCTGCTTCTTTAAGCTTTCTAGCTGAATGATTGTAGATGCGCAAGGGGAAAAGAATAAATAATAGTCTTGTGAAGTCACAGATAAGCATTAATTCTAGGTTGGGCAAATTGAGGCCATAATGTCACAGCTCTCCTGTAGCTTAACGTCATCGTCTTCTTTGCTCTGTCTACGGCTGCTGACTCTCAGGCATTAATGACCTCGATTTGTGGCGGAAAAAATAAAGCTGGGTTTCTCTCTCTCTCTCTCTCTCGCTCTCTTTGTCTCTTTCTCACAGTTCTATCCAAGCCTGGCTTACGATTAGCCAGATCTCATCTCGTTTTCTCCTCCTGCCTTGTGGGTGCTGTCTCATCAGCCCCGTGTTGAGCTCTCTGTACTCATTTTCCCCTTGTCAAAGCGAGATAGTGAGCCAAGTCAACTTTTTAACTGCTGTGTGTTCGCTATTAATCATTACTCACCTCATAATTTTAATTAGAGTCAGTTGTGATTGGAGGGAAACCAGACGGATTGCTAATCATCTCAATAGGTGCTAAGCAGACTGAGAAGCAGAGCCACAAATTGCGTATTCTATTGATCGTTTATGAAGGAGGAGAAACACGAGGGACGATCGATTAAAGAACAGCAGGATTATCAAATGGAGACCTCTGGAAGTGACGTGGGTGTCACAGTTCTGACATCTAGCTGATTATTTACAGATGGTGGAGCAACATCATTGTGGTCTGATGAGGGCCAGAAGCAACCTGTGAAATATTGCTACAGCATCAGATTTAATGCATACCGACATTGAAATGATGATATTGATAAACCAGGAGTCCCACGGGAGCCTGAGCATGATTTGTTGATGAGCTTTGTGACAGTCGTCCATAAGGTAATATTTGAAAATTGAAAAATCCTCGCTGCTTGCTATTCCTGATATATTCATATACGTATAGGTGGCCAAATGACAGGAGATCATATTAAACAAGATGGAGAGAGCTTAATTTCTGAGTCCATGGAGATTTTCAGTCATGAAACAGCTACATCTATGCTAATAATATTCTAGTCTCTTGTAATTCAACACTTATTTTAATATTGTAAAATATATATATCCTAATATACCTTCAGTTATCTATATACAAGCCTTTAATAATATGTTAATTTTTTAATTTAAGTGCTATAATAATAGTTTTCTTAGCAAAACAACATAGAAGAGTTCTTATTTAGTGTCAAAACTAGGCTATCATTAGTGGTGAGAACATCTGGCTGCAATTTATCTTGCATAGTTATCTTTATTAAGCATCCAGTTGAAGAATCATGGTCATTAAAATACTACCATATACACCAATCAGCTAAAACATTGAGAGGTGAAGTGAATAACATTGATTGTCTTGTTACAGTGGTCTGTGGTAGCTCAGTGATTCAGACATTGGACTAGTGATTGGCAGGTCATGAGTTCAAATCCTGTCAAGCTGCCACTGCTGGGCCCTTGAGCAAGGCCCTAACCCTAACCCTTAACCTTCACTGCTCACTTGTATAGAATAAGATGTATGTAAGTCACGTCTAAGTGCGTCTGCCAAATGTAAATATACAGTGGCACCTGTGAAGGGGTGGGATATATTAGGCAGGAAATGAATGATCAGTTCCTGAAGTTATTGTGTTGGAAACAGGAAAAATGGGTATCTTCAAAATGGTAGGTCTTCTGGGGTGTTCCTGGTATGCAGTGGTTAGTACCTACCAAAAGTGGTATAAGGAAGGACAACTGGTGAACCAGTGAAAGGGTCATGGGCATCCAAGGCTCACTGATGTGCTTGGGGAATGAAGGTTAGCCCGTCTGGTCTGATCCCACAGAAGAACAAATGCTGGTTATTATAGAAAGGTGTCAGAACACACAGTGCAACGCAGCCTACCAGTCAGAGTGTTGACCCCTATCCACTGCCGAAAGCTCCTACAATGGCATGAGCATCAGAACGCTACCATGGAGCAATAGAAGAAGGTGGCCTGGTCTGATGAGTCATGTTTTCTTTTTTTGATGGGTGCGTGTGCGTCGCTTGCCTGGGGAAGAGATGGCACCAGGATATACTACGGGAAGAAGAAAGTCAGCGGAGGCAGTGCGATGCTCTGGGCAATATTCATTCATGTGGATGTTACTTTGACACATACCACCTACCTTAACATTGTTGCAGACCAAGTACAGCCCTTCTTGGCAATGGTATTCCTTAATGGCAGAGTAATGCGCACTGCCACACTGCAAAAATTGTTCAGGATTGGTTTGAGGAACATGACATAGAGGTCAAGGTGTTGGCTTGGCCTCCAAATTCCCCAGATTTCAATCCAATGTGCTGGAACACAAGTGGACCTACACAATATTAGGCAGATGGTTTTAAAGTTAGGGCTGATCGATGCGGATGAGGAGTTTTATTGACTGCAGTGTCAACATCAGCATCGCTTGTTCTTCGTGTGAGGTGTTGTTGTTTCATAGGAGACAAAAACTGGTAAAAACTCCAACAGTGAATATTTAGTCCATGAAAAAACTGAATTTAGAAGAAATGTAATTGATACTAGTTTTGCATGAAGAGTGCATGTGCTCATCACATGTGATGCTGGTGTTTCTCGTGCATGATGACTGTTTAATGCCACTGAAATGTTCAAAAGTTAAGCAAATGAATGGAATTATGTCACGTATGGAAGGCGGACACGGATGCATGTGCGGAAAGTTCTTTAATAAAAGTGCATCACAGACAAACATCATGAGGGTTAAGTAACATGAGTGAAGCAGGATAACAACATGAATGTGAAGCACAGAGGATAAGTAGGGGTTTACGAACGACAAGGAGTGCTGTACAGTTGTGGCTTAAATAGTAGTGTTAATAGTGCTTAAACAAGGTTCTGGTGCTTGTAATCATGTGACTGGGTGTGTGTGTGCTGGCTGATGGGTGCTGTATCCCTGCGCCATCTCGGTGCCTACATGACACATTAAATATAGTAGTTAACTGAATCATTAGTTTATTAACTTTCTACATTTTTAAAGTAGCATTGAGGATTTTAATTTTAAGTCTGAATTCATGTAAAATGCCTGTGCTCATGTTGGAAAGCCTAAGCAAAGTATTTTTTATTTTATTTAAATACAGTCCATCCATACACTGTGTACAGTTACTTGTTATTTACATTTATATTTGTAGATGTAGACTAGCATCTATTAAGAACAAAAATCTGTCTGTGCGTATGTCCAAAGCTGAATAAACCTTTTAACAATACGTTTTATTGCTATTCCCTAAAATATCAGCTACTGTACTGTTCTCTGGAGCTCCAGTGCAGGAAGAAAGCACTTCCAGACATGTTTTTAACTTTACAGTTACTTATTTCCACATCATGCTTCTTGTCATTCTTTAGACAGCTTGTCATTTTTGCTTCTTGTGAAGATTGTTTTGCAAAATTTAAGTCTGACCTAAATCATAAGTCTCATGTTGACATCTATTGTGGTTCTTACTAGTACAAAACCAGTAGACTGACATGTTCTTTTGTGTGTAATCTTTTCAGCAGACTCAGTGAAGGGGGTTAATTATACAGAGGTGTATTGTAGTACTCTGTCTTCTAGTGTATAGAGTAGTTAATAAGTATTGTTATTCATAATTATTTAAACACTAGTACCTAATAGTCTAAAGATATTATGTGTTAATATCAGTGTGTTAAAATGTAAAAAGTATGTAAGAATAGTGGGAAGGCTTTGCGTCCATCTTTACTCTTTGCACGATTTAGCCAACATAGGAAATAGCACCATGCTTCATGTTCAACATAGATGATTGCAATCATCTAAAACCATTTGGGAAAGAAAGTAGAAGCATTTCATGAGATTTTCCTTGGTCAGAATTGGTCTGCGGTGGTACCTACCTGAACCATACTTTCAATGTACGGATACAAATATCAACATGTCTAATATCACTAACAAATATAAACTTAACGTTATCAAATCGACTAAGAACAGTTTTATTTTGTGTTATTCATTCGGAGCTTGCTACTATTTTGTGGAACAAAAACAAACTTGGTGTAACGTAAAATGAACGTAATGCTAGACTAATTATTTAACTATCATTAGCCAGCTAATTCATGCAAACAACCTGACATAAGACAACTAGCTTGTTCTATCTGAATACATTTTCTTTCCACTTATGCAATCGGAAAATGAACACTTAGAGACAAGATTATGACAAAAAGCGTCATAAGTCCCTAAAGGTGCGCTCAAATATCAAACAAAAACACTACTAATGATAATTAGTTAAGGGGATAGTTAAGTTTGTTTCTGCATTTTCACCTGATGTTGTCTGAAATTTCACTGCTGCGTTATTCTTTTAAAAATTTCTATTGTGAAAAAACAGTATTTTAATTCCTCCATTAAATTTCACATCCTATTAATTCATATTTTTATGTAATTCCAAAACAAACACTACCAGAAGAAACTGCTGTTCGGCATATTATTTCAGATTGAACTGTGAGTGCTATGGTTTCTTAATCCTGACTTGAATAAACAGACTTCTCACATCTCATCCAAAAAAAACCAATTATTTATAGGATACTCTAAGAGGCATCTTTTAATGTTCTAAATGTTCTAAATTGTCTCATGTTCAGGTTCATCTAACTGGCACCCTAATGTTCAATACTAAAGCCTTCTAAAAGATCATTATTGATAATGTTTGCTCTCAGATCTACTTGAACAATAATTTCCACTGCTTACTGCTGAAGAAATTCTCACCATGTCCCATCATCTCTTCAGAGAATCTAACAACCTGGTTGATCTCTGAGTCATCAAAGGTCCTGAATTGCCTTATGATAAGAGCGGCCAATGTATCCCACCCCAGCCACCAGTTTTCTTTTAAGCTCCACTGGCTTAGCCTGAACCCTGACTGGATGATGGCTATGATGTTGTAAGTGTTTCATAAATGTGGTTTTTGACATGGGAGTAGCAAAGCTACCCCCATCTGCCCTCAAACCGTCAGCCTGTCATCCTTCACAGACTGCCGTGATTGAAGCTCTGCTGATGCAGCGGTGTTGGCAGGTCATGTACTGAAAGCATTTTCTATGGGGTTGAAATGTTATTCTTCACAGTGTACTTTGGTTCTGTATCAGAAACTAAAGCACTGCCCCTTGGAGACCTTTGCCTCTGATGTGTTGCTCTCTTTTTGCTCTATTTCTATTATGTAATTGTATTTTACCCTGCTCTCAGCCTCAGCATATGTCACTGACCTGGCATTGTCCTCGAAACTGGTGTTTGTGTGTGTGTACTTTAATTCACTTAAACTTTTCAGTCAAAAAATATGCAAGCAGATAATAAGCATGAACAGCAGTTTATATGAAGGATGATTTAATTCAGAAGACTAGTTTCCAGTCACTGGTTTGCAGGTTCTACGAAAATAACTGTGACAAATGCAAGCGCTTGTTCAGTGAATTAGTCAGGGGAAATCCCCTTAACCACTCAGGATTATATGTCACCCCTGATTAAGACAGCAAAAAAATATGTTGCACTAAATTGTTCGTAGTCCTGTCTAATTATTATCTGGATGCTCAATAAAAAGTGTTCAAACAAAATCTGTTGTATCCAGCTAACTTTATATTTCTAAAATGTTATTCAGGTCTAATGGACATCTCTTTGACAAAGGTCATCTTGGGATGCATCCATCCATCCGTTCATCCATACATCCAACCTTACAATCATTTATTTATTCTCCTGATGGGGGTTGCAGTTGCAAAAGCTTGAGAAGGTCAGAACAGACTTTTGTACCCCTAGCCTGCAGGCGCCTGCTAGTCCATGTAAGTATGTCCATCACATGCCTGCTGCCTTCCTGTCCACCTGACCTCTACCTGTCATCTTGTAGGTGGTGAATCCAAAAGATGGCCCCACCTTTCCAGGGTGGCCAGAAAAACAGGTTCTCTTGTGTGGATACCACCCTCATGCCTGGCTCTAAGGGTGGGTCCTAGTAACCCCAAACTTCAGCAGGATACACATTGCCATTTTTGCACCATTCTTCGCAGTCTTTAGGATCACTTTTGTCTGACCGTTAAGATCTGTTCATCAAGGGTGGTCCTACTGGGAATATTAAGGTCCTGGTACCGTAGCCCTAAGGTTCAACAGAGGAGCCTTGGAATACTCAGACTATAAAGACACGTCTGGTTTGAATAACTAGTGCATAACTCAGTTCTTCTGGCTAGCTAAATGCAATTGTTAATGCTAGCTTTCTCTGATTGGTAAGACTAAGATAACTCTTGATCAAACCTTTCTTCTTGAGGCCTCTCACTTTGATTCTTTAGCATTGACAGTGAGATCAAGTTTGCACTCTAAGTTTTTCTTATTTCATTTCTCCATTTGAGGAGTTTGAAGTTTGGACAGATGGTGCTTAAATTCTGCTTTTATGCTACCCCACTACTATGCGCAATAAAACTTTAAAACATATTCAGATGGTTATCTGTGCCAAACACACACATACATTTCTTTTGCACAGATGTGATTTGTTTGTTTGGATGAATTTGTCTTATCACATGCGACAATACTGTCACACTTTATAGTCTTGTTTGGCCGTACTTTTCACTTTTTACTTACATTTTTAATCACCTTAACTTACGAATGTGATTGAAATCAGCATCAAGACTATGAAATACGTTAACAGAGGCACTGAGTCGTAATTAAATAACTACATTTTGTCATCGTAGAGCACATTTTTGGGTTTTAGCATAGCTCCGAGTGTGAGAATTTCGGTACCTCAGTCGTACGTTGATAGAATCATTTATCAGTCTGAAAAAATAATAATGCTATATGGGCATAATAGTTTATTACAGTGAGGGTGAAACATTATGCTCAGATTTTTCATTACTTTAAAAGTCTGATGTCATGAGAATTTGTAGATGCTTGGAAAAAAAAGAAAGTTTATTTAAATTACAAAAAATATAGTTTATCAGTTATATTCCATTGTTATTAATGCTTATGGTCTGGACCATATGATTTATTTGCTTGCAGAACCTGTAGACGATTTACTCTTAGTCATAAGAACCAGCTGTGACAGGATGTCAGTCGGATCTTCCTTCAGATTTATGATAATAGACTTTCCCAACAGATCTACACCCAGCAGTGTACAAAATATACCGTATACAGGGAGTTCTGCATTTTCCAGCGTTATCACTCGTAAACCTGTCTGAGAGACTGCTTCATATAATCAGCATTTGTTTAAGCTTCTGGAGGAAAGTGAATGGAGGGAATGATGAAGTGAGTTCCATTCTGAATCAAGGCACAGAAAAGACAACTCTTTTCTCTGAAAAGAGTTTCCAATCTGCACCTCCAGGCTCCTTTATTTATTTTAATCTCTATTCACCATTGTGAAAAATGCACAACAATGGGTCTGTGTTCTACAGACTGTCAAGAATGTGAGAGCCGATAATATTGACACAGGAGCTATCTGCTTTTCTTCTAAACCCCAATTGAACTCCTCACACCAACCCCCCCCCCCCCTTTAAAC
>JAQMYM010000011.1:501026-529464 GCA_030014255.1 Parauchenoglanis ngamensis | reverse complement strand
CGCCTCTCGCCCCAAGATGCTGGGATTGGCTCCAGCTTCCCCGCGACCCAGACGGATAAAGCGCTATAGATGATGGATGGACGGATGGATGGACTTCTGGCATGACAGATACTGAAAGAATGCTTGAAAGAGAAGCTGTGCTTCACAAAATGTCAACATTGCCAAAAATTATGTATTTTGTTTGTAATTGACGCTGTTGTGGATGTAATTTACATTTGTTCAGTTTCGTTATTTCCATTTCCATCCGTGGTCAGATAATAATTCAGTTTTTGACGTTTGCTGACTGTTTTCTTTCCCCAGACCACTTATGCAAATGCATTTCAATATTTAAGATTTAATTGGACTGTAATTAGACTTGAGCAGATTGTTTTCTGCTGAGGTTCGCTCTTTGGGAAGATTACGATTATATATACAAATGAAACTGGGGGATTTGAGTCATGGTTCTGTCTTCTGAATACATTATTTTCCCCCTATAAGTCATTGACATAGAGATGAGGAATAAGGGATGGGCGTTAAGAGCACAGGAGGAGAAAGAAGATGAAGAGAAAAAAGACTGGAATGCTTGAGATAGAAAATCACAGAGTGCTTCCTTCAAGGATATCATTGAATAGACTGTGAGAGAAGATCTTGAGAGGGTTTGAGGTGGAGGGGGGAAAGTCAATTTTTTATTTGCAGCGGTGATGTGGTGGTAATGAAGAGGAATGAAACAGCTGCCGCTACGGCCCGCTGTCCTTTAGTGCCTCAGCCACAGAATGAAGCAAATACCCAATGCCTTGACACACCTCACATGAAACCAGATGGGGACACATATGTCTCATGTCTGGCAGTGGACAGCCATTTTATGTCCACTGCAGTATCACAGGATTGACTGTCTCCATGGGGATCCCAGCAATCCACTCTATAGGTGGCCTAAATATCGATTATGGTGGTTTGCTCTTTTTCTCTCTTGGAGATATAATGTAGACTACTGTGACAAAAAGTATTCATTTCTCACTAAAAGGTCCTGGCAGAGCTAACATTTTTTCATTAGGTTTAATAACCAAAAGCACACATTGTTAAGGCTGAATTGAAGCCACGAATCTAAATGTAAGCTGTTACTCTTGAATATTCATCTATTCATTTACCTTTAGCAGCCTCTTTATCCTGATAGGAGCCAGTCCTGGTATTCCGCCAGTCACGCACATACATTCACACCTAGGGGCAATTTAATGGACCCTATCTGCATGTTTTTGGAAACTGGGAGGACAAGAAATCTGGGATACTTTAGAATAAAACAACTTTAAACATAAACGTCCTTGACTGATTTATGTCATTCAGTAGGATGCAGCACTTAAAGAGCCGTTGAGGAAGCTAGTAAAGAATTTGTCATGCCTTATTGGTTGTAATGCCGTGGTGATTATGGGGTAGCAGCACAGATTCAGTGCAGAAGTGTTATCCTTCTTGTCCTCTCTCTTCCTCTTTCTCAACTCCACCAATACATTATCCATTATTTGCACTGTTTCTTTGTGGTTCACGTCGGTCTTCGTAGGAATGTTATAAATGTTTCGCTATTCTATATATGTGTTGGGATTGCATATGCGTAGTAGTAAGCCTGGTGAGTCTTATGATCCTGCTAATAAACACCCTGTTTGTGTTAGCAGTGCTGCCTAATTCAAAAGACAAGAACCAAAAAAAAGCACCAGGCTTTAATTAACTCAGATATGATAATGGAAATGTCAGTTCATAGAGAAGCATGCCATGGCATCTGTCCTCCCAATCAAACTGACATTAACTCCTATTGTCCCACTTGTTCTGGTTTCCTTGGCTCTGGGTACATTATCTCCCCCACACACAAATGTAAGAAGTCATGTCGTGTATGTCCTCGTCAATGGAAGAGGCCTACATGTCTGGGTACTTATTAAAATCACTAGGCCTCTTTGCTGAGGGACAGCACTTATTGGCTGCTGCTTAGTGAAGCAGAGGAGATGATGGGTTTCTAATGATATGTCCTTGTGCAGTGTGTGTTGTGAAACAACAAATTGCCAGCTAATTAAGTATGTATCAACGTTGCTGGCCCCTGACACAAGTCCCCTCCTCACTTCCGTAAGGCCAATTTTCATCATGTGTTAATTGCCCCTTGTCCGCGAACAAGGCCCTCTAACATTGACATTAGCTTTTTGATTAACATTACCTTATAAAGTGCATGAGGTCATCTCAAGAATTTACTGTAGCAGTTACACAATCTCAGCAGCTGCATGCCACTCAGCAGACCTTGGTTATGAATGCATGTGAGCCTTAATTTAGTGGTACATGTACCCCTTGGCAAGGTCAGCACGCAGCAATGTAAGACTTAAACAAACAAAAGTGCAGCTTTTTAGCTGAAGGACCCCCACCTAGAGCTGCTTTTACTTCAAGTAAAGGCCACTATGTGGTGCTCAGTGAGGTCAGTGATGTTGGGCCGGGAATAGAACATGTCCGAAAATTCAGCTTGGACAAACTCGGTGAAAATAATAGTCATTTTGCACAAATTCTAAAGCATTTCTTAAAGTGCTCCACTAACTCATTGGTGTTGCAGGTTTTACATTCTCATTCAGGTTACTTACATTTCCAGCAATTCGTAATGTGTCTCGTACTGTACATGACATGAATGATGTGCATTGATTTGTCAGGATCTCTTTAGGGATCCCTGCCTGTGAGATGATGCAAAACAGTGCAGAGACCATGCACAGAGGCACTGCTTCAGGATTCTGCATCACATAGTCCAATAAAACGAAGTGGTACCCTCATGCTGACCAGTCCATGCCAATTTTGGTAGCGGAAGTGGACGCAAATGCAGATTTTGAGTGGCTGGAGGATTCACTATTAATTGACAGTAAGATCACACTGTACATCACTGAGTGAATGTCTGGCCAATATATATGAGCCATGGGGCTGTAATAAAGCAGTTCCACCTGTATTCAGTCATGGCAAAATGTAGATAAGTTAACATGAATCCAGCTTGCATGTTCTCCCCTCTGATTGTTGCCAGCTAATTGAAACCCTCTTATCTGTCAGTCTCACATGATCGATAAGATATACACACGTAGTGGTGCCAGAGGATAACCCACCAAAGCCTGATATGTACCCCCTTGAATACTGATAGGCACTTGCCTCTTGTGGAGCCTCAGGCTCCGGATTTGGGGATGACCTTTGGATTACAGAGACCCTGAGGTCCATCTCCATTTGAGAAGACCCATCCATCTCCATTTAAGGAAAGCCAGAGCAGAAGAGCCCCAGCCGGAGCACCTCTGGATTCTTTTTATACAGAGCCAGCATTGGCCTTGACCCAGAATAAGTGATGATGGGGCCTGTGTTCTCTGGGCGTGCTAATGCAGATATGTTGTCCTCAGTCAACCGGATTGCATTTACCAGAGTCACGCTGGTGGCACTGTACCCACTCTGCTGTCCCTGGCCAGAATCGGATGATGAATTGCATCATCAATTTTGTATTGTTGTTGTGTTTATGTCTCTTTAGTGTTCTGTCACTACAATACCCAGTATATATTAAACAAATCTGCCTTAAAGTTAAAGCAGTTTTTGCAGCTATGGAAAAGTATGTAGCCAGCACTTCATATCGAAAAACAGAAAGATATGAATGCAGTTATCGGGATCTTCAAGATTGCAAATAATAACCTTCCTGTGTCTAAGTAACATACATCCTAATTGTACCTTAAATTCAGGTATGTCAATAACAAGGGATTTTCTAAGCAATTTAATAGCAAAACAATATGGAGACATTGTGTCATTAGTGTAGGAAGTGAGTACATGCTTACAGAATGACATGTTGTAGAGAGGGAAAGCTCATTAGTATTTTACAATTTTTGCATATTTATGAGTGCGTTGTCGGATTCTTCAGCACTAATTATGTAGGGTCAGTCCTGACAAAGCCCTTGATTTGATTTGTGGATGCTCATTATGTCATCAGCTTTCACGTTCACCTTCTCCATTGTGCCTCTTGTTTCACTGGGGAGTCATGACCCTAGCAAGAGTTAATTGTGCTGATTTAAAATAATTAGGGAAGGGAAGGTTAACTGCATATTTAAACTACCATTCTCGACTCATGAGATTTATTTTTCAGTCAAAATCCAAAATAATGATTGCTTTCGAGCTGTATCTAACAATGCGGCTGCATTTTCTCGTCATCTTGGACTTCCATTTTGTCACTCATTCATTCAACCAAGTACACACATGTATACACACTTGGTGAATTTACAGATGCACATACTTGGTGAATCACTTGCAGACTCTACTAATAGTTGGATAAATGAGTGAGTTTTTCAGTCTCAGGAAACTGGATGTATTGGCAGGTTGAAGGTGAGAGAAAGTTGCACCAGGCTCTTTAATGTTTACTTCTTGTTACAGGCAGTTATATATTTTAGATTTTATAGTTATATATATCTCTCCTAGAAAGTTGATCTGGGGAGATTTGTAGTGGCTGTGGCACTCACTGGAGGAGCAGCAAGAGCACAAATTGTTCCAAGTATAAGAGATCAAAGATGCAGACTTATATCAAGCGGTTGTTCCCTCTGTATTCTCCTCTGTTTATTGTCCGCATCACCAGCACTTCCTCCCTTGCCTTTGTTTTGCCATATCCATTTGTCTACCTGTTCTTCCCCTCTTGTATTGCTTCTGCCTGACTCATCTTCTCTTATATCATCTCTAACAGGCCAAACTTGTCACCCTCTAACCTTTACTTTATCTCACACTTCTCCTCACTCTTTAGGGCTGTAGCAGGGCACCGAGAGCCTCTTCCTGATGACAGCAAGGACAACATCACCATTTTTACTCGGATTTTGGACCGCTTGCTGGACGGCTACGACAACAGGCTGCGGCCTGGTCTAGGAGGTCAGCCGCAAATTTGTGTCCTGATTCTTCTTCATTTCCTCCCTACTGTCCACTTTGTGGCTTAACAGTAGCACGTTGATGGATTGGTGTAATGACCCAGCTGTGGTTCAACTCCCTGCCGATTGATCACAGCACAACTCCCACTCTGAAACACACATCCATAGCAGACTGCCATTTTAAAACAATTAAATTGTTTTTATCATGACTGTGCAATTTATGTAAATTAACAACAGCAGAGAAAAGAAGTAAAGTAGCACAGGGCAAAACTCTCTTTAGATTACTCACAACTCCAAAGGAGACGTGATCATTATAGCTTTCTGATGATGTGATTTAAGTGTTCATGGAGAGAATTTCCAGAAAAAAAATCGTATGGGAAGTTATCATGAGTTTATTTAACTCACAGATCCATCAAATCCCCTTCTTACCCTGTTATACACATATAACCTTTAAAATGCCAGTCAGGAGCTTTGTTTAATTAGCTCTTCTGACACAAATATCTGTCTGCCTATCTGTCTTTCTGTCTTTCCATCTACCGCTTTCTCTCTATATATAAACAAGAAGAGTAATAATAGCTCCAGTGCCCACATTCTCCAGAAGGACATTGTTTTCCAATTTTCCAATCAGCCGATCATGTGTCAGCGTAGTGCATAAGATCAAGTGGAAACAAGTCAAGAGAGTGAAGACTGGAAATATGTCATCTAATCTTTTTCCATCTGTCCAGTTTGATGCTGTTGTAGCCGATTCGTAGCATTCCGAGATGCTTTTCTGCTCAAAAGGGTTGTAAAGAGTGGTTAGCTTTGACTCCTCTTATCAACAAGCCACATGTTCCTGCAGAACTGGATGTTTTTCGTACCATTCTGTATAAACTCTCAGACCATTGTGTGTGAAAATCCCATCTCGTAACGGTCAAACTCACTGAGATGTAGACATGAACTGAAACCTAACACCTGTATGTCCATGCTTTTGTGCATCACGGTACTTCTGCCACATGATTGGCTGATCGGAGGATTGCTTGAATGAGCACTAGTCTATTGACAGTGAGTGTATATACACAGTATCCTACAAATGTTAGACTAATCAAATCAAATGTAGATATCAAATTAAAATATCTGTTTGGGGGGAGGGGGGGTAATACGTATGCACGGCATTGTACAACAAGGGATTTGTTTACCTCCTTTGTTCCCTTCTTAAGCACTGCCTGTGCTGCCTTTTATGGTAATGATCTTAGCAGATGAGGCATGATAAAAACATTAAACGAAACCAAAGCAAACACTAGCTTACACTTCTCACATTTCTTGCTTTTCCGTTTTCTTTTTTCTTTTTTTTTTTTTTTTACAATTTCTCATTAGTCTGCTGCTGTGGTAGCAACCCACTCAGTCATTAGGAACATTGTTCAGACTTTCTTCCGTGATACATTTCCTCTCCGTTTTACGCTGAGAAATTTCAGAAATTAGAACAGCATAACATTCTGTAATTATTTCTTTTTAATATCTGTGCTTTTATTTCTCTTTTTTTGTCTGATCAGAGAGTGTGACTGAAGTTAGGACCAACATCTACGTCACCAGTTTTGGACCGGTTTCAGATACAGACATGGTAAGACATGGTTTTGTTGTCTGATACTTTTGTTTATATATATATCTGTTCTATCTTGTAAAATATTTGCGACTAGAAACAAATACTTGTATTTGTAAAAATTGAGATGTTTCTACTTGGCTTTAAAATGAAGTCAGTGCATATTTGCTTGTCAGATACTGCATGGAGGAAAAGACACAATGCCGAGATTTTTTTTTTCTTTTATCCTTCTGTCTGTCCTGGTGAACACACGAGTGTGATGTTTTGTTATAGGACCATCTAAGAGAGAAGGTAATTGGTAACAAGGCAGGACGAAAGGAAATGTATGCATCTTAATCATACACACAATTGGCTCTGGTACGCAAGATGAATCACCACAGCTGTGTGGCAGCACTTTGTATTCAGGATGAGACCTAATGGTGAGAAGAAAACTGTACACTCTGTCACGTTATATGGAGCGTAAAATGATACTTGAATTACAAAGCAATAATTAGCCAGGTTAACATTAACATTAATCAGCCTGTGAGTCTGAGATGCAAATAAGGCATGTGTGTATCCTTGTGATTTTTTTTGGTTTGTATGTTTGTACCATCTTTCCAGAACCATTTAAAAGGAGGCTGATTAGCATGGTATTATATACGATCCTCAGCTATTAGATTAGAGCCGCGTTTGAATTTCCATATGTTTTCCTCTTGAGTGTTGATGGAACTCTAACAGAATGTAGCACAACATCAGATCCACCAATATTCCAAAGTTTACATCCCAGTGAGGTTGAATCCATGATTAGAATGCGCTAGTTCTGATACGTCGACATGTTGGGCGAATTCTCAGCGTACTCTAATGCTGGCGATAACGGACAAACAGAAAAAATTGTTGTTTAACAAAGAAAACCAAATCATCAGTGATATGGGGAAGGTTCCTGGTAGATGTTTCTGTAACGTTTATGGAAGGAGTCTCCTGTGTCAGAGACAGTGGAGTTTACGCTTTACAGTTTCTCTCTAACTGGTGTTTTGTCTCATGAACTGTTTGAGAGAGAAAAAAGTAAAGGCTGGTGAGGGAACTTTAAATTAGGACTTGACGACAAGGCAAAAATATAATATTGTAATACATTAAGATATTTCTATGATACATGATATATTTTACACTATTTAGGTTTGTTAACAGTACCATTTCTATTGTGAAATGAGAAAAAATACATCTACTTTATGTATTTTAAACATATTAAGTGTAAACACACACAACATTATCATCCCAAAACAAAATTTTTCCCAAAATTTTACATTACACGATTTTCCCACCATGATAACGAGAGGATGTTGATCTGGAACCTTGGAGTGATAAATTAAAAATTGCAATTGTTAGCAAATCTCTGTGGTGTAAGAGGAATAAAACATTTCAAGGTGGGTTATTTTTGTCCATCATGTGTTTTTCTTATCATAAACATTATATTATGAATGTGCAGCCTTGTGGAGCCATTACGTTATTCTATACAGGAAGAAACAACAAGAAGATTAAGTGAAACAAGGACAAAATTGCAGGTAACAAGTATTCTGTGAGTGAGTGCATCATTTTTTGTTGTTAAGTAGATGAATATTTCTAAATTTATGAGACCAAATGGGATGCTTGCGAATGTAGGCTATTTCTGCATCACCTTTATTTTCTCTTTTTGTTCTTTTATTTTTCGGATCTTCTTTTCTCTATTGCCACTATCTTGGTCATTATGACCACTTCCATTACACTAACATTTTATTTCTATTTTCTACTCTCCCCTATCTTCTGGCCCTATTTTCTCTCCTATGTTCTCGCCTGCTCCCGTCAGTCCTTTTAGCCCTTCCTTTCGCCCCCAAACCCCCACCCTTGGTCCTTTATTTGTTTATTTTGTTAGCACCCTTCAGTTATTGCATCATTCTGCCTCACTCGCTCATGCTGCCTTCTTGCAAGCTTTGTGTCTGATGACTCTGGAGTGTTGAAATTGACACGAGTCTAATCTAACCTAGGTGCTATGTTGAGCCTTGTGCATGCTGAGGGTGGCAGAGGCTCGCCAGTCAGAGGCTCGCCCCAAGAGCCCGGCTAATTCTTGGCTTGTTTCAAATATGCACTGTAGAGCAAAGCCACTGCTGACATCAGGAGGTTTAATGTCTCCAGGGATGGAACTGAATTTTTTTTTACAAAGATCTTTATTGCAAGAAAAAGAAGCAGGGTCAGTATTTTCCCATTTTCCTTAAACTTTACTTGATTACGCTTATAATTCCCAAAAAAAACCCCACATATGTTTCTTTTTATTATAGTATAGTTTCTCTCTAAATTATTCTGTATGAACTCTAAATGAAGTGACAATCATTATATTAAAATAGACTTTCTGACAACAAAGTGCTGCATAATAAGCCTGGATAGCTATTCTTGAGTAAGCAATGTCTGTCAACATCCATCACAATTGTGACCTTCCTCAGGATATACACTCCCCGTCCACTTTACTAGGAACTAGGATCTGCTCCTTCATGCAATTATCCAACCCGATGCATGAAATCCTGCAGATACAAGTTTCAGTTTTTGTTCACATCCAGCATCAGAATGGGGTGAGCTCAGTGATTTTGTTGGTGCCAGATTAAGTATTTCAGAAATCTCCTGGGATTGCATGTAGCACAGCAGAATGAAAAAAAACCACCCAGAGCTGTCAATGGAGAATGGGGATGACAGGAAGCCTTATAATCACCCTTTACAACTGTGGTGAGCAGAAAAGCATCTCAGACCTTGAGACAGATGAGCTGTGACAGCTGAAGAAAACACTGGGCTCCTGTGTTGGCAGGATCTGTGGCCACAGTGGCAGAGGCTCACCCACACTCGACACTGAACTATGAAAGCGACTGAGATCACATTTTTCCCCTAATCAAGCGTCCGGTGAGAGTATAAGCCGAACTGGTATTTTAACAGATTCCAAAGATAAAGCAAGGCGGAGTTGGAGGTAGGTTAACGGTTTACTGCAGTTGTTACTGAGACTGTTTGAAAAGTGAAAAATGTTCTTCTGATGAACTGGATTTGTTTTTCACTCTTATAGTAGACAAGTCTTAAAATATTAACCGGTGAAGTCTAATACGTGGCATCCACAGAATTGGCATTGTGTTGCCATGGCTACAAGTCATTATGCTGACTGATGTAAATCCAAGCTGTTTAATTGCAAGGCACTTAGGACTTCGAGTGTCCCCCATGAATGACTTTTTATTAAACATCTCCTGCTTGTTTACTGCTGCTAGCCAGTCTTCTATCTCTAATGATCTTTCATTTCCTTCTGAGAAAAATAAAACATTTATGCCGGTTAGCGAACTACAGGTTCAGTTATGAATACACTGCGGTTTCTAACATCATCGATAGATTGTCGGGATCTGTCATAAATGTATCAGGTGTATTATTTTTCCTCGTACTAACGATCCTCCCTTCATCGATGACAGACGTCCATGAGTGTGTTAATCAATACAAGGTGATGATGAAATGTTAGCGTTGGAAATTATGGGCTGGTTTCAATAGTGAACGTTGTTCCAGTTGTAGAGGTGAATATTTTCAAAGATCAGTTCACTATGAAAAATTAAAATAAAACTACCTAAAGTCAAAATAATAAAATGCTACAAAAGAGAGCGAGAGAAAAGAGAGAAAAAAACAACCTCTTTGATGTGTGAATAGGAAAGTTGCGGCGTGCACATCTCCTTCTTTCATTCTCCAAAGAGCAATTTTCTTTGTTATGGACCATGATAATGACCGTAGCACCTGCCGGAATTAAATCTGGATAAAATCAGTAATCAAGTTGACGAGGCTTCAAGATTAAAACGGTATTTCTTACTAAACGCCTCCGTTATCATATCTGCTAAATTACATAAAATGCACAGCTCAGCTGTACAGAAAAGTAGCACAAAAGATGGCGCCAATTTTAGTTCTCTCATAACACTGGAGCATCGCACCTTTGTTAACACTCGAGCATTACACTCTGATTAGCTTCCCTTTGGAAATCGCTGCTGGTTATGGGGATTGTAATTGTTTAATTGTAATAGCTTTACAACCCCTTGCCACTATTACATCTTGGATAATGGCTTGTAAGGTCGGGGTCCATAATATCTGTGCAGTAACCATGCTGTTAGTTATTGTGATAGAAAGCTCTCTACGAGAACCTTTGCCATTTAAGCGATATCCAAAGCTCAGGCAGCGGCAGGGATCTTGAAAATTTTCTGTCCTCATCTGCAACATGTGCAGTCTCCCATTAGCAGATTTGGAGAAATATTTTCTTAAAGAATTTCCCCTCCTTTCCGAACAGCCAGCTCACGGAATAATCGGGAATAATTGCTTCTTCATGTCAGAATCAGAAAGTTCAAATTGCTGAACTGTTTGGAAAAGATCAGTGTAATGGAAAATTGCTTATACTGATTGTGTTGTCGCATTCTGACGCTGTCTGAATCAGTACTGGAAATGAGACGGAAATGCTATTTCACACCCTTCCTGTTCTGTTCCATTATATTTCACTTAAATCTTTTTAATGCCTTGTGCAATATTGATTTTTTTCCCTACTTACATTTTACCATTTTAAATTGAACTCTCTTAACCAATAGACTAAAACTAAAGCCAGGAAAGCGAGCATTTCCACCATTTTAGGTGTAAGGACGGTGTAATAATATTTCCAGCTGTGTGAAATCATGAAAACTCAGCTGGACGGTGATTCTTAAGTAATGTGCAATAAACAGTGAAAAAAAGATGAAATTTTGGATATGATTTTACGAGTCGTGTGTCTAATGTTCACCTGCTCGTCATGCAACATAATTAATATGAAAAAAGTATTTAACCACATCACCATTAACATTATTTGTGAAGTGTTAGATTTGACAATGTTGTAGTCCTTTCAAATTTTTTTAGGTAAAACATTTCCTTTTTTTAATCTAAGAGAATCTAAGAGTGCTGTTTTTGACCATTTTTGAACAACATTTTTCACCAATATCCCTAATAAGAAATACACTGATGTCAACTATACACTTGCCTAGTGTTGGCGAACACATACTGAAATTTTATTTCATTCTAACCAACTCAAGGCGGAGGTTCCAGTTAATATCAGAGACTTCACAACACCTAAGCAAATCACTCCAGACTCATATGTCGATTGGATGATCTCACGTTTAGCGCACTCTGATGTTAAATTGCTCCAGTGAAAAATGCATGATTGGCAGGTGTGCTAATATACTACACTATACTATATTATACTGTAAAATAATATAATGTAATCAGATGTAAGTGGCACTGAATATTGTGGCAGTGTAGAGATGAGTAACTGTTATATTGTGCAAGCCTAAAGTCTAACCACTTAAGATGAATTAGTTTTCTTGGTAGACTCAGGTACAACAAATTATTAACCTACATTATAACATTATAACATCAGCTGTGTGTCTTCTGTCTGCTTTATTTCTACACAACATGCCTTGTGAACAACTAAGTACCAACACAATTTGTGCGGTAGTTTGCATCCTGTTTGTTGCTGTTGCACTCGCTTGTGTCATTCTCGCACAGGCTGTGCCCTGCAGATAAGCGCCGTGATGCGGCTGACTTCACCGCTCAGAGAAACAGGCCAGCGAGCTCAGACAGTGCACTTCATCCTCTCTGACTGCGCAGGCGAAGATATTCAAAACCCCCTTCAATTAGACACGAAGCCAAAATGGCCGTGCTTAACAGATTTGCTGGGATGCGTGGCAATATTGATGGAAAGAAACAAGCGGGCTGTGCAGTCTTTTGGGATGCACTCGCTAAAATACTGAGGGATTTTTAAAAATATAGAGATGCTAAAAGACTGATTAGTAATTGCTAAAATACAGCATGCAGCACATTAAACAAACACATTGCCTGAGCAAATTAAACGGTAGACTGATAACGCTTCTTTTTAATTAATTGTGCAATGCTACAGTGGATCTGAATACAGTTACATCAACACCTTGGGGAATTACTAATTTGTGAGAGGAGCCATGCTTTAATTGCTAGTTGATAAAGAATATAGACCCCTGCATTATATAAAGTAGAACCGAAAAAAAAGATTAGATTGTGTAGTTTGTCTCTGCCAAGCCTGAACACATTTAGGTGAAAAACCCCCACTGAGCATTGGTGAAAACAAATCAAAACCTCACACTGAATTGCGTATTGTCCTGAAGCTCTTACTCACGTACGACAGTGAAAATAAGGAATAGTGTGTTAGACCAAGACCACATAAAATACATTTATTAGTGAGAACACTTAACTGTTAATGTTGTGGAATGTCCATGAGGGACGTTAGTTCCTGTTCTTGCTTACGTTAAAGCAGCTATAAACAGACATTCCCTCACCAGCCTCTCTTTTTGCTCTCTATTGAAATTATTACAAAAAAAATGCAGCTTGTCAAGACTGCAAAACGTAAACCCCTCTGTCTTGAAGATTACTGACTGGAAACAAAGCGCTGACACTGGAGACTCCTTCCTTTGTTGTTAAATAACCATTTCCTAACAAAGTTTCATGATATCAGTGATTATTGGTTTTACCGTGTTAAACATCACGCTTTTTTAAAAGTCTTGGATAAAGAATAGCATCCGCCGTAGAAACATCCCTCTGAATGAACTGTCACTGTAGAGACTTCTTCTACTACTACTACATGTTAGGAAGTTTGCATTAATATATAAAATTTGTATAATTTATGTATCACTGAATTTTAAAGGCACATATGGATTTTCCCAGGTTTCTAAAGGTGCCAATTAACGTGTTTTAAACTCAAATGGCTCAAGCTAACATAAATGGTAAGACAAAATGTCAGCAATATCGTGTTTATCTCCTGACACCACGGAAACAAATGCTTCCTTCAGAGGCTGTCTAGACGAGCTGAAGCATGAGGAGTCACTGGGTTTATCACAACACGCGAGGTCTGCCCTTCCTCCATGCCAACACCACACACTCCTGAGAAATTAGGTCAGTGGCCATCGCTCCATAAAGGCAGGAGACGAGGGAAGCCCCCCAGCAATATTCCGCCTTTTTCCTGTTTGCATTTTCTGTCCTAAATTAGCGAAACAAAGTTCAGCATGCACAGCTGGAAGCGAAGTCCACTTGGTCATGCATGAATTAGCTGATGCACGTTGCTTTTGATCTTTAAATTAATCCCACTTCGAGGCAGCGCTCATTTGACAGCTTTCACGTAACGAACCATGCCTCACATGCTTTCCTATTAAAAGAAGAGAAAGCACGAATTAGCCACTGGCTGTCAGACTCGGTGCCTGGAATTGATTCTTTTATGAAAGTGGGCCTGCAAAGAAAATGTCACCAGGTTGAGAAATATATGGTTCTGGTGAAGAGTAGAGATGCTCACTAAAAACTTTTGAGCTAAAAACAGCTAGTAACAATAATAAGGGTGGATGACAAATAAAGGGTGGCACCTTCCCAACGTTGGGTTATTTTTAACCTTGCATTAGGTAGGCACCTTTACCTTGACCAGTGGTCACCAACAATGTTCCTGGAGATCTACCTTCCTGCAGGTGTTATCTCCAATCAAAATCTAACACAACTCTTTTAGCTGATCAAGAACAAGAAAAGGCCTTGATTGGATGGTCAGATGGGCAGATTATGGTTGGAGTTAAAGTCTTCAGGGAGGAAGATCTCCAGGTAGAATCTCTGGTGACCACTGACCAAACTGCGGGTTTAGAAATTACTGAACCATTAATTTTACTTTTACAGTTAAGACCCATTGGTTGGGTTAAAAGAACGGCCAAAAAAAAAGTGTTTTTGCTGAGTTAATCATGTTGAATGAAGAGACTTCATTTTTGTCAGAACACTTTCTGCCCTTTAGGCCATTACATTTGAGTTGCTTTTTTTTTTTTGGACAAGTGCTTTCACTAAGCTTTCCTCTATATAACGAGCACTTAATTATGCTAATCATCCATAATTATTCAAATAATTCAAAAGTTGAAAATATTCAATAAGAAAAGGTAGAACAGAAAATCAAACTTATAGGGAGAAACCCTCTGAAGCAGTAGCATTTAATTATTATTATTATTATTATTATTTGCAATGACCAAAGAATTAGCTGTACATTTGCATAAAAATGCAAGCTACTACAAAAGCATGTTCTCATTCTGTATCTTTGATAGCGAGGAAATACTGAAGGGACTTTAGTAAGCGCTCAGCATGGGGACAGAAAGTACCCCTTCCTCTTGTGCTTTTTGGACTTTTTATCTACACACTGAGTGGCTCAGAGGACTTGCGAGATGCTTTGAGGATTAGCTTAGAGCAGAGCCGCACAAAAGTGTTTGATAATCGACACAAAAAGAGAGATGCTGGAATAGACATAACAGCGATGCTGAGAACAGCGTTTATGTCACCATGGTACAAGTCCGTCTTCAGCATGTTGCCTCTGGGAGCCATTCGAAAGAGCACGTTTTTATTTTACTGGCACTGACTCTGAAACGGGGTTAGGTATTAATTATATCTGAATTTGAATTAAACACAGGACATTTAAGCAAAATGCAAAATACCAAGATCCCTGGGGCTTCTCAGGATAGAAGAGTGATTCAGTTTGTAGGGCGTATTTGGTCACACCTCATATGGTAAGAGACCAGTGTGATACGTCATGGTCCACAGATACATGTAAGTGCGATTTCATTCATTAAAACCATTTTTCACAGATACAAAAGAAAGTTTAAATATGAACAAAGGAAAATTAGCCTTTAAAGAACCAGATCTTCTGAACTAAAGACCTACATT
This sequence comes from Parauchenoglanis ngamensis, assembly GCA_030014255.1. Taxonomy (NCBI): domain Eukaryota; kingdom Metazoa; phylum Chordata; class Actinopteri; order Siluriformes; family Auchenoglanididae; genus Parauchenoglanis; species Parauchenoglanis ngamensis. The sequence continues at coordinate 514,290 of JAQMYM010000011.1, read as the reverse complement.
CAACATTTGTGGAGGCTTATCATTGGTTATTTATTATAGACGCCCTACTGATACCCTGGGGTAGGACCCTCTTTCCTCTCAGAAGAACCTTCAGATGTTCTTCATCCACAATGTGTTTGAAACATTAACTTGAGGTTCTGGTCTTTCTCACCACGATTGCATGATATTATGTTCATCTTTCATTCTGCCACATCCTACAGATGTTGTACTGGATTCAGATCCGGTGACCGAGAAGGCCGTTGAAATGCCCTGAGCTCACGTCATGTTCATAAAACCATTCTGAGACAACGTTGTGACATTATCATGAAGGAAATAACGTCACAAAATGATAAATTGCATCCATAAAGTGATGCCAGTAGTCAGCAGTGACACTCAGGCAGGTTGTGGGGTTCCAGTGATGCTCGATTGGCATTAAAGGGTCCAACATGTGCCAAGAAAACATTCCCCACTCCATCACCACCAGCTTGAACTGCTGACACAAGGCTGGACCGGGTCCATAGATTCACCACCTTATTGTAGTCTTGCAGTCAGAACTGTCCGATGTTGGTTCCCACTGCGGGAGTAGAACCTGATATGGGCCGCTGCTGAAGCCCGTCCACCTCAAGGTTTGGCATGTTGAGATGCTTTTCTGCTCACCACCGTTGTAAAGAGTGGATATTAGAGTTATCACATCCTTCCTGTCAGCTCTGGCTGTTCTCATCCGAACTCTCTCATCAACAGGAGTTTCTGCCCACAGAACCGGATGCTTTTTGTTTTTCCACACATTTCCGTGTAAACTCTAGAGATGAAAAAGGGTGAAAATCCCCGGAGACCAGTTTTCAGTTTTGTTCAGTACTCAGAGCAGCCCATCTGGCACCAGCACCCATGCCACAGGAGCCTTGTTGTTCAGAATTAATTCATTTCCCCAAAATACTTCAACTTTACACTTATATGATCTCTTCATAAGCTGATCAAAGGCATTTTAAAGGTAAAATGGATTGCATAAAGTTAAAAAGCTTTACTGGGACCCTCTGATTTAGCATTTGGTACTGCATATTTAGTAAAGACGTTATTGTAATACTATGCAAAATATGCAGTACATTCAAAAATGATTTGGAGCTAAAAAAACAGGGCAGGTTCAAGACATGAAAATAGGCAATTACCATAAAACTATAAAATACGTTCTTGCTCAGTTATCAAACTCTTTTGCATCGCAGAATCACAAAATACAGTGAAGTGCCATGAATATATATTTTTAGAAACTTATATGCAATATAGTACCTGCATTACCATTTCTTTACATTATGTTTGCATCAGCAGCACAAGCGTCCGGTTCTCCACCGTCAGAATGATTTGTTGTTTTAACTTTAACATTTTTATTATCTCAGTACTATTTTTACGGGTTTACTGGCACTTAAATAGGTTTATGCTCCACTATTTTTAGGGTTGATGTGGTGAGGAGATTGTAATTAGATTATTTGATGATTAATGTGTTAGTGTATTTATTCCACAAAGATTGAACTATAATGGCTTAGGTACAGAAAGAGTACGAATTTCAAAGATAGAAGATTTTATTTCAACACAGTAAACTACAAAACAGTCTTATAAAACTGTGCAGTTGGGCTGTGAATAAAAAAAAACCCTGATGTGTCTCACATAAAACCTTGTAAATCTCATCAGGACAATTAGCTTCATATTGCAATCCTCATTCTCTCACGTCCTCAAATGGCAAGGGTACAACTTTATCTGAAATATAGTCTGATGTTCGTTATTACGGAAAATAGCTGAAGGTCCATGGAAACGAACATTTCTGTTACATTTGCATTAGTTTAAATACAGCTATAGAAAAATACATTAAGTGCATCGGATTTTTTGGGTTAAAACAGATGTTTAGTGAAATTGTGCACTGTATGTGTACTAATGTTATTGATTTTTCATAGACAGCACACTTGTTTCAACTGGATACACTTTATCCATCTTAAAAAAAAAACCCTTCTAAATTTCGTATCTAGTTTCTTGTTCCGTCTGGAAGCCATTATAGCTATCAGGGATGCACGTGGGAAGCTTTCTGTGTAACTATGTGTTATATAAGACAAGGCAAGAGTTAAACTGATGCAGGAAACAAATGTATTCTATTTAAGCGGATTCTTGCAGTTATGATTTTATTTGTAATTCATATGAGCTGTTATATGTATCCCTTTTATATGAGTTCCATTAAAAACTCCTGAGTGACTTCAGGGGGAAAAAAATAACCCAAGGTCATTTGAGCATTGCAGCATTCATAGCACAGCCTCATCTTCATTTTCTCTCTCTCTCTCTCTAAAATGCTGAAAACTCTCCATTCACGGTAGACACTCAGGAAAGCCTGAGTGGATGATCAGTCAGTTTAAAGTTAGATGTTTCCACGGCATCTCCCTGACAATATGGAGAGAAAATGTTAAAATGGCTTATTTTATACTACGGAGTGGCAGCTGAGGAAACGTTTCCATACAAGTATAATCTTTTGAAGTGTGCCTTAAGGGTCGCTCATCAACAAGCCTGTAAGAAAAAGCTCGGCGATGTTTTGAAGTAAAAGGTCAGGCGAGAATCTTGACTAATCAAGGCCAGCCGTTTTGGAGAATGAAGTGTGGAGGAGAGCTAGTCGTGGCTCGTCCTAGCTTAGAGGGCATTTAATCAGATGTGTAGAGAAAGTCACCATCAGGGGTGGAAACAGTGCTGAGAAATCCTGCTTAAGTGAAAGTGTAGATAATGTGTCGAAATCATTCTCGGTTTAAAATGGAAGCCAAAAATGTGCTTGCGTTCAAGTCGAAAAGTCATTTCTTTTAAATGTACTGAAATGTTAAATATAATGTAAGTAAGCAATATTGGCCATTTGATTGCTAGCCAGTTGATGTTAGCTGTTGGAATCCGTGCTAATCTACCCTGGTGTTAGCAAAGAAACCAGGCTAACTTTAGCCCATTAAAATGAGCAAGTTAGCTAACCTTACTTCAACATGCTTCATACCTTCTAGGGAGGTAAAGAGTCGCCTTCTTCATATGAGTCTTTATTTACTCCGGTTTACTGAAACATTTTACTGAGGTAGGTGATATTTTTCTTGGAAATGTAAATAACATTTAAGTAATGCCAAAATAATGTTTACGTGTAGCAATAAAGTACAATTTCTCCAGCGTTTTCCACTCCTGGTCATCCAAGTCATCTTTTTTTTTTCTTTTTTAAAGAAAAGCGCCACCCTGATTAAATCTTTCTCTGTCTTTCAGGAGTACACAATCGACGTGTTCTTCCGGCAGAGCTGGAGGGATGAGAGGCTGAAGTTTGACGGACCCATGCAGGTTCTCCCACTCAACAACCTTCTGGCCAGCAAGATCTGGACTCCGGATACCTTCTTCCACAACGGGAAAAAGTCGGTGGCTCACAACATGACTACTCCTAATAAACTCCTGCGTCTGGTGGACAACGGGACCCTGCTGTACACTATGAGGTGTGTCCTGGCCCTGATAACTTCATTTGTTTGATTGTAAACTTTACATTTTGTTATAGCGCATCACTTATTGCACTATATCACTTTTTTATTTTTGCTTTAGCAGCCATGGATGTGAAATATGGTCTGGAAAACCTGCGGTTCTGAATTTGTTTTTAACAAATAACCAAAAATGCATTTTTGACTCAAATTCTTTTTTTTTATTTCCCAACCTTTTTTACTTTGAATATTTGTGAATATGTGAACTTACTTGTTTAGCTATTAGATAAATCTACCCAAACTGAATAACCAAGATTATTTGACACCTATGACCACAATCAAATAAACTTCTATGACTACACACACACACACACACACACACACAGATATGTAGATTAATTTACACTTAAGGCTGAATTATACTCACATATGAGTAAGTGTAGAAATACTCAGGATGGTTGTTCTGCATATCCTGTGGCAGTTAAAGTAGGTACCGGAAGCCAAATGTTCAAAGTCTATAAAATATGAGGAGATCACAGTTATTTATTGCGACTAAGTACCAAATTAAGCCTCAGAAAAGATCAGCTTAATATCTTTTTACGGTTCCTGAGATATAGAGGGGTCCAGGAACCACCCCTGCTGGGCCGACTGTAAAGTAACCAAAACATGCGGTTTTTGAAAGGCAATAAAAAGAAGCAATGGAGCCATGTTTTGATTTTATTTCCTAGCCTATCCTTCCCTATAGTATTCAGAACTGAAGCTTCAGGACTGTAGAAAGTCTAGTTACAAATTTATTGCCTTTTAAAAATGGCATTTCTGCTCATTTCCACTTGGCCTTGCAAGCAAAACTAGCATTTTTAGAGCCTCGCTACAAAGAGGAAAAGCCTTACCCAAGCAAGCTGACATATTTCTTTTAATCACATTAGTGGGGACAGTCAGTCTAATGTTTGTGTAATAATAAGAGTGTTGAGCATCAAATTTAGGAGATATCTTTCGCCAAATGTGCTTTCAGGGCCTTTTTTCACCATTGCCAAAAAAAAAATGCCAAAATTGCCAACTTTTCAAAAACTTGTCAAACGTTTAATTTCCGAGATAGTTCAACTTAATTTGTTAGCCAAGGGTATTTTGACCTGAAAAATCAGGAGAAGACATCATTTTTTCCATATCTATAAAGGTTTCCTGGCTAGACTCAGGTGGATTGGGAGAGAATACGAATTAGCTGAAGCCAATTTGGGAGAATTGAACCATCAGTTACTGTTGGTTGTAAAGAAGGTGCCATTACTTCTTAGTCCAATAGAGCTTAAATACCTTGTAGTCAGCATAGAAATCTTGTACTTACTGTATATGCCATTTAAAAAGTTGATAACGACCCCAAAATTCAAGCACTTTTTAATTTTTTAGAGCACAATTACTGTGCATGCAAGTGAGAAATTGAATTCCATGGGTCAATTTTTATATTAAACATGTGTTCCCACAACTGTATGCTATCACTCGGCAAAGATGTCATAATTAATAAATCTGTATGGCATGTGAGACGGCCGCGTGTCATCGCGCCCAAAATGATCCCCGATGGTGAAACCGGCGTGAGATCACTGCCTTTTATATGAGAGTGCAGATACGAGGCGATGACGAGGGCGCAGAAACAACAGTTTACTGTTTTAAATTACACTTAATGTTGCTTACTTTTGTCTTGATTCTGCTGTACTGTAATGAGCAGCGAGCTTTTTCAGGAGCAGAAAACCGAGACGCGCGCAGGAGACAGTGACTCGAGCGCAGGGCGGCGTGCTGCGTTTCAATATTTAACGCCTCGTCATATGAATGCACCGTTATGCTGCGAGGAATTCGTTATGATAAATCACTGCGCCGCATCACCGTGGATCCAGGAGTTCTGATACATATCGTTTTAGAAAGTGTATTTTTTGTACTTTAACGTGCTACCCGGTACGTGGGGGCATTTTTTTGGTTCTGGTTGAATCTTTCCAGCAAAATGATGCAATGATGAACTGGAAATATTGTATTCTTTGATAATTGTTCATAGGCAAGTGAGATATGTATGGAAATGTGAGGTTTAATATGCAAATAATGATTCTGGACCAAGAATGCAGGCCACAAAGCGCGGCTGAATTGTTTCTGCTCTGGCCCCGGTCCGAGCATTAACGCAGCGTTGACGCATTAGCATAATTAGTGAAAGTGATAAAATAAGGTTTTATTAAATTATTTATTTTTTGACTATTAGTACATTAAATGACATTTTTAAGCCCCAGGTGTGTTTGTAAAGGACTTCCATCAATCTTCTTTGGGGTATTTGTATCATTCACATGTGAAAAGCTTTACCTGGTGAAATTCTGTTTAACCAATTAACAAGTTTTCACTAATTGCATGCATGGCTGTTGTTTTCCCGCAGTGCTGGCATGGGTTTGTCGGTACCTATTTTAGATGCTTGTGCACATCCTCAGAAATGAATGCTAAGCATCCGTACAGTGCAATACCAACATAAACAGTGTGGGGGCACTACAGCGGACTGAACAAACTAGCATTTGTGTCTCAAATCGTTTCCTTGAGTCTGATTCCAGGCCGTTATCGAGTACTAATACTAACCTATTAATGTTAGTGTTTGAATTTTAAAAACCTCTTGTGGCGTTGAAAAGGTCTGTTTTGCGAACCAGTCTTTTCCAGGTTAGTAAATAGCTACGACACCAATCACAATGAGGGCAGAAGGTTTTATAGAGCAGTAGAGCTTGTCAGTGTGTTTAACATGAAGTCGCTGGAGTTTTTTAAGAAATTGACCTGGGAATCTGACAGACGTGGATGATTTCTGCAGTGATTTTAATACTCCAGATGTACATAAAGAGTCAAACTCACAGAAGCCCGAACTCATGATCCTTAAACCAGAAACGGAGAAAAAATCCTCATTTTTCTGTCCCAGGTTTTATCTTTTTAAACATAAGCAGGGAAGAATCTGTATCACACAAGCCTAATGCAAAATGTGATGACATTAATAACAAATCACATAGAGGAATGTCTGTTAGAGGCCAGTTAGGTTTCAGAGTAATGCCTTTTCAGCAGTGATGCTTAAGTAGACCTCAGAAGGAGTTGGATGCTGGAAGCCCCGGGTCCAGACTTAGTGCTGTGAAATGAAAAGCGCTTGAAGAATGAATTAAAGAATTGAATTGTGACTGGAATGGCCAGCAGCCGTCCAGAGCGATGTGCCCATCTGCTGTAAAAAGAGCAGCGCAATTCAAGTCTATTGACCTTTATAATGTACCCTAGGGGCTTTCTGTACACACACTGTGTGAAAGGACAGTCTGAGTCAGTGGCAGCCATTCGTCTGCCCTCAAATTTGATTTTTGTCCTGGATTTTAGAAATGACCTTCAACCAGATGATGAGCAAACTACATTAACATATCCTGCCAGTCAAAAGTTATAGAATGCACTATATTCTACCAAATCATCTTCTGTATTAAATAACCTAATTTTACCATTTTAGCTGAAGGTCGTAGTTTTTTGGTACAAATTTTGTCTTCGGTGCTGCTTTTATGGCTTCCGCATTATTGCATTAGATTTCCAAGTATTACTTTTCCGCCTTTCCAGATGAAAATGACGGTTCTGCTTGCAAATATAGAAGCCAGTGGGACGAAGCATCCAGATGAAGATGATTATAAAAACGTAGCAGCTGAACTTACTTGAGACTGCTGCTGCAGTTATAAAAAAAGGCAGGAGAACGTGTTGTCATGCCAGGTACTGGCTTTGTTTAGTTCATTGCGGTGTGCTGCTTTTTAAAACCAGTGGAATGGAAAATTTACACTTAAAAATGCCCAGATGGGACTGGTGATATTGTTGAATTGCTCTGCGCAATTTCTGCAGTAAGGCATTTTTAAGTAGTAGTTTAATCCTAAAATATCATGAAATATCATCTCGGTGCAAAGCACTTAGCGGTGAGCTCGGCGGTCAGACCCGACTCAGCTCCTGGTATTACTGACTTATCAAGTCACACTCGAACAGGCGTTCAGATGAAAGAAGTCATTCATTCTCAAGCACTTATTGTTGCTAGGTTACAAAAACGACCATAATCTTCTAACACTTCCTTCGCATTCCTTCGTCGTGAATTTCAAGTCCCGATTTCCTTTGGAAAGGTTAGCTAAAACGGTCCTGGCATTGGCGGCAGCTCTCGGGGGACATGGGAATTGATATACCTTCAAAAAGAAGCGTCTGGGTGCAAGAGATAAACCGTACAAGAAAGTGCTGATAGTGTAAATCCCACCCATTCTTGATTTTGATTGGTCAGTGAGAGAGAAGTGACATGGATGAGCTCAGCAGTGTTCCCTGACCGCAGCAGGAAGAAAAGGCCGCACGCTGAGGACGTTTCTGTGCCGAGGATGTTGCGCACGGTCAACACTGAACTTCGTAGGATCTGTATAGAAAACAGATGCTGCCAGTGCAAAAAACACATTTCTTGGACACAGGCACTTAATACGCTAGCAGGGTTTTAAAATAGTCCTTCTCTCTACCGTCATCATCATTCCCTAGTTAACTGTAGGCCTGCCACAGATTCTGAACAAAGTCGGTCACATACCGATTGGAGAATTGCTCCCTATCCTGATTCAGTGGTATCATCACATATCGAATAGTTGCCTTAAGAATCGAAATTATCCGGTATAAGCCTGAGCTTTACACCCCTAATGTGTAATGCTATAAGCAGTAATGCTTTACATTAATTAGCAATTTGCAGTAACACACCATAATTTGTCACTTTTAAGTATATATATATATATATAAATAGTGTTTTTGAACATGGGCTTTGCTGCTAATGGAGTCAGAGTGTAGGACCTGCTTCGCTGTCGTCGTGTAGAGTGTGATGGGACTCTCTTCTCTTTCAGCCTGGAGTTGATGTTCCTGAGCTCCTAGTCAGGGTTTAGAACAACGTTAGAATTAGCACGCTGGGCAGTTGTGAGCCGGAGCACCGCAGAGCAGAGGGACATTGATGTTTTTGACAGTTATGCATACAGACATGATTGTGTTCTTGATGCCCGTGATGTATGTACCACCTCTTTTCATTTTGCGTGCAGGAGTTTTAAACTGCCTGCTTGATTTACTGTCATATTAAAATGAGACAGATAGAGTGGGTGGGTAGAATATAGCACTTCATGGTTCGACGGCTGCACCGGCTGTAATTCCTCCTAAGATAAGGGTTTTGTTTTGTCTCGGACTGTTAAACGGGACTGGACTCTTTAGTTTATACCTTTTATTGGGCTTTTTTTTTTTTTGCAACGTCGTCATCAACAATATTTTTCCGTTGCATATTAAAAATTGCTCTTTGAAAACATTCACAACCTATGCTTAATACGAGCAGTTTCATAACCCGATAGAGTGACACACTGATGGCGCGAATAGCATTAAGTCACTGCGGTAAAGAACCTCTAGATCAATAAACGTGTTAGCGTTTATTGCACGTGGGGTCACTTGATTTGCAAATGGGGTCATGAAGGAAACACACAACCTCCTGTTTTGTTCCACTGATTTATTTTACAAATTAAGATCAGAATTGATGGATTTTGTGTGCTGATATTTTTAGACGTTACTCGGTATCACGTGCATGAGTAAATTAGTATGGTCCATGTTATTTTCATCTTTTTTCACCGTGCTGACATGCTGCGCTAGAATAGTTCGGTTCACAGATTTCGATCTGAGATGCGGATCATGACAGCAATCACAACAACAGCGGGGAAGAAAAGTTCAGAGATGAAAAGCTCATCAGTGCGTTTTAGCATGAAGTATTTTACAGTCTGACTTTAAAACCTGACATGCCATCCAGTGAATGTCGCATTTATGTCGTAGAATTCACAAAAACAATACTGCTTGCATTGCCAGTGCTTGTGTACATGCAGATAAAAGCCATGTGTGAAGTATAAACCAGGCTTCGGTGCTCGGCGCCGGGCCGAATCCCAACACCCCGGCGTGGATCACTGTCCTATAACAGCACAGCACTTGGCTGGTGAGTCAGTGTGAGGAATTTCCCATCACTTTTTAGTCATTTATGTTACACATATGTATGTAACTGACATGATAAAATATTCAAATGTTACAGTAGTCCTATAGTAGTCCCTTAAATCTGGAATTTAAAGAAATCCTACTGTTGTAAATGTTTGGGGTGACGGAAAATTCATAACGTATATCCGGGGTCTTTTTGTCCAAAGAGTTTGGGAACCCCTGGCCTAACCCTAACCCTAACCCTAACCCTAACCCTGGGTGTAACGGTATTAGCCGAGCTATTTAATGAGTATCAGACGGTGTTGGAGGCAGATGACAGTGCAACATTCAGGTGATTATATTACATTGACAAAAATTGTCACTTGTCAAAAGACTGACACCAAAACCAGCAAACGTCAATTTCCCGGAATTATTAGCCTGTCTCCATAGCAACATAAATGTCAACTTATCCTCATTTACACACACGTGCGTGTCATTAACACCGTACATACGCCTCCACCCGAAAGGTTTTGCACACAGACCTAGCAAAATGTTACTAAGCAATCCAGAAAGAAAAGCTAACTGTTTGTAGAACTCGTTAACGTCTCGCTCTCAGATGGTAATGAGACTTTAAATGAGTGCTTCATTAAATGCAGGAGCATTTGGAGGGTAAGCCCCTTAAGCTTATGTAATAAAAATCCCATAGACAGTGTTAAGTGTTAACTGTAAAACATAAATGTTTGCTGTGCTACAAGTGCCTAATGAGAGCGATAAAGATTTTGGCCTTTGGACCAGATCTTAATTGTCATCATTTTTAGTAAACACTTTATCCTGGTCTTAGTCAGTGTGAGGCAGGAATGACACACCCTGGAAGGTGTTTCACCACATCCGTCACGGCACACCTGGGGCTTGTGGGAGGTGGGAGGAAACCGGAAGTATCTTCTTTTCAGCTTTTTAGAAAAGTCCAGTTTTCTCATCGCCTGAACCCTTTGCCTGTTGGCGGTAATCGATTGTTGCGTTGTCATTTTTTATTATTCGCATGCGATTATTTATAAACGAGCCCTGCTCTCGTGTCTGCAAATTCATCACGTACATTATAGGATGTAAAGGCAAACCTACACGTGGCGCACGCCATTTTACAGCTTAATTTTATTGAAAAGGAGGAAAAATGTAAAATTCCGTATAAATATTAAGGATTGAATACAAGATATCATGATATTGTTATTATATCGATATATTGCGCATTTCTACGAACAATACGTTTATGTATTAAGATAAACTATGATAAAGTAGATCTTTATTCATCCTGAAGGAAATTCTTCTGTCGGTGATTAAAAACTCAGTAGAGTAATAATAAGGCGGATTACACTGAAACACTGAGATCGTCTTAAACTTAAACACTTAACTTAACTCTGTGACTCAAAAAGCTCGTTCCTAAGTGATGCAAAGCACAAACATTCTGTACAACAACAAAAAAGAGTTGGGAAAATGGAAACCAGTAGAGTTTTGCTCTTGTAGGGCGAGGAAAGTAACAATAAATAAATATATATATATATAAAAAGAGAAAAGCTTGTTCAGTTTGGTTCCAGTGCATTTTCATGAAGAAGAATAACATCATTTCTTACAGGAGCTGTGTGTGTGCGTGTTCCTGGGGTTTTTTTGTCTTGTTTCTCCAGGATGTAGTGATATTCGTTAGAAGACATGTCGTACAGCTCTGGTGATTTGACATGGGGATGATGAATCTCTCCGTGGTGTCCACTGTTCCGCTCTTCTTGTCGTTTCAGACATCGCACCCCTGTAAGAATCCTACCGCTTCGATTGCTCAAAACACCTGGAACTTTCCTAGGATACACTCAGCTGACGCCGATGAGCATCACGTTACCCTCGGAAACACGAATCACGTTCAACTTAAACCAATGCTCTGCTTAACGTTAGCGGTGTCAAGGGTTCCGCTGCAGAACCATAGCACGCAATGGCAAATCTGCAAATATGAAACATCCGTGTATGAAAAATTTGTTCCTGTTCACAGCAAGTGGGCATTTGTGTTATTTCATGAGGTCATGTGGTACAACGTCACTGGCCTAATAAAGCGCAATAGCGGTTTTATGCAGCGGAGAGCAAACAATGTAGAAGTGAATCAAGTTCTTGAATCAAATTTCTTTGAGAAAGAATCTAAATCACAAGTTTAATATTATATATTGGGCCGCCGTCGTGACGGTTTGTCAGGTTGGAGCCAGAGAAAAAGCTCTCCGTGTCTTGGCAGGCGTTTGATGACCTTTGTTAGCGAATTAAAGAGGAGTTTGTGTACAGCATGGCTCTGGACTCTGTTCTGTACCACCTCAGCCCGCGCTCTTCCTGCTTTTCTTTTTCCTTTTTTTTCCTTCAGTACAGGAATGTCATCAGCCATGTTTGTCTGTCTAGCGAAGGTGAAAAGGAGCATGTCATCAGAAAGACAATTGAGCCACAGCCAGGTGCCCTAAGCCTATTTCTCTGCATTAAAGCATGTCACAATAGACGCTAACACTGCAGCATTCCTAAACAGAGCTGACAGACACTGAAGAAATTCTTATTACTGTTATAATTTGTCATGACAGGCTCAGTCTAGACTCAATTTGTGTGAATGACCATTTAACAGTTGAGGTAGGTCTGTGTGAGAGAAGCAGTGGATTTAAACCGTAAGGATTATGAATATTGGCCATGGCATGAGTTGATGCTTGAGTGCAAAAGATGTTGTTCTCAGAGGCTCAAAAAACTGTTATATCCCATGCTTGAGAGAGTATATATCTATATTTATAAATACTATAGGAGTGTTCCATGTTTGGGTTTTGGTGCACTGGACACGTTTGGTACACTCACTCCATTTATTCCATGCATGACTTGTTAATTGAGACATGAGAGATTCACGGCTGTTTCACCCCTAAGCATCACTCCAGCTTCCCTGATTATGGAGCGCAGTCATGCATAGTGAATGGGAATTAAACACGTGAGACTTTTAAAACGTGACCCATTATTATTTCCCCTTTGTTGCGTTCTCAGGCCTCAGTTTACGTTAACACACTTCACTAATCCTAAAAGTACTCTGACTCAAAAATCGAAGGAAATTAATCCATACGTTCAGCATCTCAAGGGAAATGATACGGCATCAGCTAAGTAAAATTGTCTGCGGTACCATCTTAACATGCTTTGGGATTTCCCTTGTTAAAGTAATGCTAAATGTGCAACTGTAAGCACTTCTGCTGATTTGAGATGAAGAAGGATGAGGAGGGAAAAAAAATCAATATGCCAAGACGCTACAACAGCAACAACAACAAAACATTGGGGTTTATTTAAGTAAAAAAAGACAGCGTCCTCCTGCTGATTACATACAGACCTCCCACATGGGATCGACTACCGTTTAGCTTTGCGCCTTCACTGGACGTGCATGCCCAGTCCGGATTTGAGGAACTGCTGTAATTAATGTTTAAAGAGATGTTGGATAAACTGTTTACATCTGAAAGCTATCACTACAAAATGCGAAATAAGGATGAAAGTTTGTTCATCAATACAACGAGCGCATTTGGGAAAACGTTTAGCCCTTGTGGGCAAAACTGGTATAGAATGCTAATGATTGGCCAATTAGCCTTCGATTCTATTCGAATCGAACGTTGGTGTGTTTCCATCCTTGGTGCTGTTTTTTAGCAGGTGAGAACACAGCAATCACACTCGAGTGCGGTCCAAAGTAACCATCTGACCAACGTATTCTCGGCCCACTTTTAGTCTAACTCGAGCGTGGATTGGTTTTAGTCCATCCATCCATTATCTATAGCGCTTTATCCGTCTGGGTCGCGGGGAAGCTGGAGCCAATCCCAGCATGTTGGGGC
>JAQMYM010000011.1:461672-486866 GCA_030014255.1 Parauchenoglanis ngamensis | reverse complement strand
GAAAGGCACCCTGGGTGACCCGGGGATCGAACCCAGGACCTTCTGGCTGTGAGGCGACAGTGCTGACCACCGCACCATTGTTATGTTGCTTCTTTTCAAAATTTCCCACAAAAAAATGTAAAAAACCCAAATCCTCCAAGTTAAATAAAGATATTTTTATGACTCCAAAGAATGCCTTAGCTTTTCTAAAATTAGTTACTTATTAATAATAAATTTGCTTTATCTCCGATATCAGCTGCATCACAGTCCTAAAATGAAATAACCTGCAACTTTAAGTAATAAAAATATATAAAGAATATTAATGATTTTAAAGGTTATAAAAGAGTTAAGTATTCTGTATAGTTTTATTTTCACACGTTTTTAACATATAAAATTCTCTTCAAGGTACAATATGTGATTTTTTTTTCCATCTGACTTTAATTAAATATAAAACTTGGGATTACTGGAAACAGGATGTGAAATGCCGAAATAGGTACAAAATAACAAAAAAGTTTGTTTGTTTCCAAGCAGTGCTGGGAGGAATGGTGTGGAAGAGATTTCATTTTGACTGAACATCCAACCAAACGTAACCATTTTTAAATGCTTTAAACCATATGCATATTCGGGGTTTTTTTAATTATTTTTATTATTATTATATTTTTTGCTTCCGATTTACAGTAAGTCAAATGAAGTGTGAACTCTTATCCGCTCTCTGCCATCCATCTCCTGAACAGCAGTCTCGTGTGCCAATGTGAAGCACATTCAGTAAAGAGTGATCATTTCAGCACAGCAGCATGGCGCAGTGGGAATACTGACTCTCGGATCCTCATTGATCATCCTCCAAGTTCAAAACAATAATAAGTGTGATGAATTGCTGCATTGGACAAATTCCAAAAATCTTTCGTACACGTCAAGGGCACTAACAGAGCCAAGCTGAGGGAGGTCGTCCTTCATGCAGAGTACATTTGGTGGAGTGGGCCGCTGACGATAACAGACATGCTCATGGATTGACTTGGGCTTTGCTGAGTGTGGATGTTTCCAAGAGGCACTCGTTAGTATGACAGCCTTTGGGTCAACGTAGTGTGAAAAAGTTTCAGGAACCTGGTTGAAGCTCATTAATTAATGTCAACAAGGCAAAAAGTGCACCACAGTTCGTTTGCAGAGCCCTGAACATCACAGACATTATGTCTGCATATTACCCATGAGGCACCAAGCTTTATCTCATTAAGCCCTTGCTAAGATGCTAGGACCTGGCAGCGGAAGAGATGAGAAGAGAGATAGGAATGAAGGAAGAAGTATAGATGCTCTGTAGAGCGTAGAGTTTATGTATTGCAGCATATCTTGGAAACAAGCCTGGAATGTATAAATATGAAGCTTGGGGGAAGGGAGGGGGTTGATGAGAGGAGAAAAGGCTTCTTTCCTAAATTTCTCTGTGTTGTAAACTGTAGTTGTAATACCGTTCTGCTTGGTAGATTCACCCTGAGAAGTAACTCAAGCTGTCATAAGGCACAGAGGAGTCACCCCATGGCTATGAAGTCATTAGTGCCACAAAAGTTTTTTGTGCTTCCCAGCATATCGGAAGAACTTCACAACTGTCATGTCACATGTACCAAACTGTCAAGCACTCAACCACTGAGAACCTGTGTAGCTTCACGATGCTGCTATCATCCCAGCATGTTCAGCCCAAACCTCTCGCACCGGACTGAGTTTGATATATTTTTACCCGCACTATCCAGCTTGGCAATATTTCTGCCAGCCGGAGCAGTTTTATAGCCCACTCCACTGCCCCAGGGGGCCAGTTAGCTGGAGGTGTGGGATGAACACATGGCTTTACTGTTGAATTCAGGCAGCTGAGGCTTCACATCTGGTCTGCAGTAACGAACGAGAGACAACTCATTTCTGAAAAGCTCGGAAGCCACAGCACTGTCAAACTAATAGGACTAGAGGGATATCGTGTTACATAGTTAAATGGTTAGAATGTGAAGGATTTAATGTTTTTGGGAGTGTTAGAGGCGACGTATAGAAGATCAGCTTGTATAATGTGGTGAGGTGATAACTTGACTGCTGTTTGTACATACAAGTGTTGATGTGTGTTGAAGGAGATTATGTTATTAATCCATGAAGGAAATTCTTGTACCAGTTGATCAAGACAATACAAAATAGTGAAGATCACATTGAATAAAATGTATGGGGAAAAGCTCTAGATAGAGTAATAAAGTAAAAATAGAAATAATTGTTGAGAACAGAGCAAAAAAAATGCCCAACTAAACTGTAAAAAGCAATTCAATGTAATGTAATGTAAAACTACAAACATTAAAAATAAAAATGGAAATATTCTTAAAAAAAAAAAAAAACCCACCGGCAATAAAGTTTGAATCTGTACCTGATATTTTTTTTAACCAAAGTCAAAATTACTATCCAAGTAATTAAGCAAATTCATGAGTCAACATGGATTTTTAAAAAAATACATAATCCAAAATTCATATATTCACATTATAAAGCAGATTCTCAGTTTTGTTTCTAAAATCTGACTGGCTGAGCCGTTTTAAAATTATTAAACCAATAAAACGTACGATTGTGACTGGTGAAGTCTACGTGCTTTTCTGAATCTCAGAATCATTAACACAGTTCATCACTCGTGATCTGTTTGGTGGATGTAGCGGTGTGTACACTACATGATCTCTAATGGATCTTCATCTGGAGAGATCCCTGACGAAAAAGCGCATAATGCACACTTCCAACATTCTCATGAAATTTAACATGAGAGCTGTCAATCATTTCTGATTAAAAACAAACAAGAAAGCAGAGGAATTAGCGAACGCTGTGGAGGAAAAGGTTGGTGAGATCAAAGAGAACAGCAGGCATGGTGAAAAGAAATGTCACAATTTTTATACGGTAGGAATCAATATTTTGTCCTCGTTCTCCCCCACTAATAGACGGATGATAAACTGGATTCAGGGATCTGCTGCGCAGGACAGCAGTAGAATGTGATCTTCTCTCGGCTTTATTGGCCGTTCCTCAGTACCGCTCTTACTGCGAGTCGTACAGGGTTCAGAATTCTCGATTCATCAGCAAGAAAAGATAATGTGTTCAATCCGAATAGTGCCTTCATATACTCTAGCATAAGCTATACTGCCGTACAAAAATGAACTCTGCTCTACTTACATGCAGAAAGAAAATCACTACAGGATAAACCTCACATCTTTAAACGTTCGTATTTTGTAGTTACACGCTCAAGCTATCATTTCCAGAACTTTATATTGTCTAAAGCATCAGGAACGTAGCGATGGTCTCATTGAGATTTTTGGGGAATATTAAAAGTGTCCCATCATGTCTAGTTTTTCACTTTCAAACACTTAGCAGTTGGGACAAGAGAAACAAGTTAGCGTTCCCCTACGGTCATAACGCAGTGATATGACTTTGTTTCACCTCTGAGAATAAAGCTGTTCCACTTGCTAATTAGCAACTCAGAGGAGCTATTTATATCTAGTTTCACCTTATCAACAACACCGCCGCATTGAAGTGTTAGCTTGCCTGGTGTAAAGCGTATGATGTGCTGCTGAAGGGAAGAATAGCTGAGTCATTCACTCTTACTTTCACTTCCACCGTCCAGTTTTGGGACGGATTACATTTTTACCTTTGGCTGCCCTTGAATTGTCAGTGTATTAATAACATAATGTAGGGCTGCTTACATGCACAATCCGCAAATTATTATTTGTACTGCTGTTAGGAAATGTGCTGACCGAATCAGACGATTTCAGTCTCTCCGTGTTAAGATGCGGAGCTGCAAGCTGCCCCAGATACACACGATTTAAGCAAAATAAAACATGACAGTGTTTAAATTTGCAGTGCACTTCTGAAATTCACACACTCGAGTTGGTTCTCAGTCTTTTGCTTGCACATTCCAGGGTGTCTGCAGCTCCATCTAAAGATTTTGAAAGTTTTAACAAATTTAAGGGTTTAATAAGTATTAACCCTTTCATGCAGTCAATTTTAAACTTTTTAAAAACTTTTAAGGAGGTTTTAAGAAATATATATATAAATATACAATAAGAATAAATCATCCAAATCATTAGTTTCTTGATTTCTGTTCATCTCTAGACTGTTCGGTCTTCGTGAAGTACGTCTCTGGTACCTTTATGAAGTCCATCATTAAATTAGACTCAAATGAACACCATAGCGTTTTTAAAAGTAGAGTTTTATTGTCAAGAATTCTGGTTTTTTTTCTTTTAATATAATTCATTATATCTACATTCTATGCATGTTATATTATATGTGCATATGTAAAGGAATGTAAATGTTTTTAAATACATTTTTGCATATGAAAATAACGTGCATGATCTTTCTTTTTTTTTTTTTAAAGTTTTTTTAAACCTCTTTTATTTTGTAAAAATGTAACCGCAGTACTGTAAATAGCTCAGCGCACACTGTGCCTTCAAACTTTTTTTCCTTATGTGAAACCTGCTATATATTCAAGTGTTTTTATATTTCATCACCATGACAGATTTGGTCTCAGATTACATTTGAAGCGGAACTGAAAGAGATTATTTCTTTATATTTAGCTTAGGGTTAGTATACCTGTAGATGCATCATCATTCTGTCTTACGGTCGTTATCTCTTGTACGTGCAGATTAACGATTCACGCCGAGTGCCCCATGCATCTGGAAGATTTTCCCATGGATGCTCACGCCTGCCCGCTCAAGTTTGGAAGCTGTAAGTGTGTTTTTTTTTCTCTATCAGTGTGATTGGTATTCATAAAGCATCTCTGATGAAATCGACCGCCTCCAGCTGCTCGTACTGCTCTGTCTTCATGCTCTAAAATGGCACAACTGATTCAGAAACATTGTCCTTATTACAAAGACGATTAGCCGTCCAGAATAGTGCTCAGTTTTGCCCTTGGTATAATCACAACTAAACTAAACCACATCTAATGGTTACAGATTATTCTGTTCTCAAACGTAAATGACGCAGATCTTGGTAAAACAGTCTAAGACATCATGTGCCGAAAAAAGAAATTCAGCCCACCTGGAATTCTTATGGCTTCAGGTCAGTTCTTTGACCGTGGCTTGGTTGTTGGTGTCAGACAGGATGGTTTGAGTAGTTCAGAAACTGCTGACCTCCTGGGATTTTCACACACAACAGCCTCTGGCGTTTACACAGAATGGTGCCAAAAACAAAAAAAAACCACTCATAAAAAACAGTGGTTCTGCAGGTGGAGGAGAACGGCCTGACTGCTTTGAGCTGACCGGAAGGCTACAGTGACACAAATAGCCACTCTTTAGAACCGTGGTGAGCAGAAAGGCATCTCAACACTTCAAAGGCCCCACTCCTGTTAGCCAAGAGCAGGAATCTGAGGCTCACCCTAACTAGACAGGTGAAGACTGGATAAATGTCACCTGGTCTACTGAACCATGCACCATGCCTGCCTTGTGTGAACAGTTCAGGCTGGTGGAGGTGGTGTCATGATGTGGGGAATGTTTTCTTGCCACACATTGGAGCCCTGAACACCAGTCGAGCAGACATTTGAACCCCACAGTCGATAAGTTACTTCAGTGGCCTCCCCAGTCACCAGATCTGAATCTAGAACAGGAAATGATTGTGCAGCTCACAGTCATGTGATGCAGTCATGTCAACATGGACCAAAGGAATACTTTCAACACTTAGCGGAATTCATGCCACGAAGAATTTAGGCAGCTCGGAGACGAAATCGGGGGGTGGGGTTGTCATACCCTGTATTAGCATGTGTGGTGTTTGTAATAAAGTAGACGGTGAGGATATAATTGTAAATAACTGCTGGCGTGAGTTATTTGTTTGCGCTGGAAAAATAACCTCTGCTCAATGAAAAGCTTGGAAGCTTCAAGATATACATAAAAATGTATATTAAAAAAATGTCATATGACCATAACAGTTAAAGCATTCATCCAACTTCAAGGCAACCGGGGAGTGTAAATCTGATTATTTTCTAACTTTTTTTTAGTGCTGGTTTCTTTGTGAAATACACAAGTTTAAAATGAAGAATGTAGCCACGGGCACTGGAGATCACCGTGAAGCAGCGGTCATGTCACCATGAATAAAACATCCCCCCAGGCGATAAAACAAAAGGCTTCCACTCCTGCATATTCAGCTGCACCTTCCAACCAACGGCCCTCGTTACGAAGGGCTCAGCACAGAGGGGCATCTCATTTGATCCTTCTGCATATCATCGGAAATCAGTCTGAAAAGACGGTGAACAATCGGCTCTTTTATGCAAGCGATGCTGTACGATCAGCGAGTAATTAGCGGCTTTTGTTAGCGGCTGACAATTATGAGCGTGCTCCCTCTTGCCTCCCCCTCCTGCATGTACCCTCTCATTCGCCTCATTCCCTAATCACTGCCTACTTCCATTTTAGCTTACGCTGCCTGTCAAACTGTGCTCGGCAATCACATGATACTTTTTTTTTCACACTTTGAACTTCGGATCTTGAAAATCAGCACAGTAGAAGAACCAGGTTATTTATTTCTGGCTTGAATGAAGCACATTACCCCATCGATACTGAGGACACAGAGAATCGTTGTGAGTGGGGGCAGTAATGGAAATGTTCTCCTTCGAGCTTTATTTTAGAAAACAAGTGGCAGGGCAGCACGGCGGTGCAGGGGTTAGCACTGTCGCCTCACAGCAAAAAGGTTCTGCTGCTTGACTGCGACCTCGTTCTCTCCGTACCTGTGTGGGTTTCCTCTGAGCATTCCAGTTTCCTCCCAAAGACTTGCAGATTTGATCCTCCTCAAGCTAAGTTCCATGTTTAAGAAGTTATCGCATCTAAACTTCGGCCGACATGCCCAAGGTGCCGAGAACTGCACAGTCACTCGGGGGGAAAGAGGTGCTCGGTGTTTGCAGAACTGATACCTTTGTTTCCACTCAATTCACGGAACGTTGTGCTCATTTGTAACATACACGCTTGCCGATGGTGCTCGGGTCAGCCGTTCTCATGGTCATAAAGATGTGAAAGAACAAAACAACATCCAGTTCTGCAAGCAGAAGCGCATTGTTGACGAGGGAGGTGAGAGGAGAATGGCCAGACTGGTTCAATAACCACTCTTTACCACCATGGTGAGCAGAAAAGCATCTCATAGCACAGCCTTGATATGGATGAGCTCCTACCACAGGGGGTTCCTCTCCTGGAACAGGGGGATCCCGAAACTGGACCGCGTTTCAGATTAGTAAAAGATGATGAAATCTTATTCCCTTCCTGCAGTGTGATTGGCTGAGTGGATAACTGCATGGATGAGCAGGAGCATGGAGGTTCCTATTAAAGTGGATGGAGCTGTACCGTTCTGAGCTTGGGTGGGAACGGCTGGAAAGACAATGCATCCTTGTTTTGTTATTGTAATAGAAAATGTGCTTTTATGTCATGTGTATTGATTATATTCAAGATGGAGGTATTTTTTCCCCTTTTCTTTCTCTCTGTTTTCTCTCTTGGTGTTCCGGGTTTAAATTAAGTGACTAAATTTAAAGTTGTCCTCGTTCCATTTGCTGAAAGCGGGTGACACTTTTGCCCTTTTCACTCCCCATAAGCCAGACTGACTGTAAATAAACCTCTCTGTTCTCGCTGCCTGCTGCAACTCGGTCTCAGAAGCCTGAACAACACACTTCATTGCCAATTACGATTTATTATAGATGAAACCGCATTAAATTCTATGTGTTGAGCCTTTGATTATCGGCTTTGCAACTGAATAAAATAATATCTTTTCTCTCCGGCCATCAAAATTTCATTAGCAAACCCCTGGATGGTGTGTGAATTTGGTTTCTGTTCCAAAATCTGTTTCTCGCAGTTACTGATTTATATACCTTGGATACAGCATAATGTAACAATAATTTAATGTATTGATTTCTCCCTTTGGTTATATACCAAGTGACTCGGATATTGATATTTGTTCTGAGGGATTTATATTCGACGACGAAGCTTGCGTTATAGTGCAGAGCGCTCTGTGTAACTGTTAGCACTAGAACTGCATGACAAGATATAACGTGTATATGTTTATGTGTGTAATATACAGACACGTGACAAAGGAGCATTTTGCCAGCATGGATTGGGTTCATTTTTCCTTTTGGAGGGAAAGATTGCTGCAAAAAATAAACCCGGCTTTAACGATGATCTGGGTGGGCGTGGTCTATTCCAGAATGACTCCGCCTCCCAATCACAGGACAGAAGGGATTGGTAAATGGCTTGATGAGTATGAAAATTACGTGAATCATATCAAAGCAGACAACAAAATATAGTCTGACTATAAAGATAATCGGCCACAATTTCATCGATCAGTTGGACCGTGTCATGAAGCACGCTGTAGAGCAGTACGTCACTTTATTCAGACTAAAATTTGAGGTGAAATGGTGGTGCGCGTTACAACAGAGAAAACAGTATAACCAGTTAGACCTTTTAAGTATAATAGGAACTTCTTACATTACGGTATTTCAGTCAGTAGTGTTGAGTACCGATGAACAGTGGTCTAAAGAGGGACAAGTCCCGAACCGGCAGCAGCGCGTGGGGGCGATGGAGGCTTTCCTTTCCGGTCCATAACCAACAGAAGGGCTACCGTGGGGCAAGTCTCAGAAAATCTTAGTAATTGTTTCAGGAGGAATGTGTCACCACACACAGTGCATATGGGGCTTCGTAACCCATGGCGAATCGTTCGCGGTCTTGCCCTGGCCTCCAGATTCCCCAGAGCTCCATCTGTGTGATGCGCTGGAACAAGAAGTCCGAGCCACAGCAACTTCACCTCCCAACAGGACTTTAAGTATCTGCTGCTAACGTCTTGGCGACAGATACCACAGGGCATGTTCAGAGGTCTCGTGACATCCATGCTCCGGTTCTTGTTGAAGTCGATCTCAGAAAGAGTCAATTCACAGATTGCAGGCATTGAACTCTAAGAGTCGACTCCAACGCTTTGGAGTCAATTCCACACACGGAGAATGATAACAGCAAATTAAAGCATCGGGGTGTTTCAGTTGGAGAGACAACTAGATATTTATTTTGCATTTATTTTGAATTTGTCTGGTTGGAATTTTTGAGACAAAACAGGACTTGAAACTAAGGTAAGACATCTACTATTTGGAGACAGTAAAAAGTTACAGAATCACTGCACTTTGTGTTAGTTCGTGTGTTTTATTTGGTCCGCATAAGCGTGTAACAATATTCTAACTGCTGAGTAGAAATACATTGTATTTTTTTAAAAATGAACGTTCATCATCCTCTGTCTCTCTCAGATGCTTACACCAACAACGAGGTGGTCTACATCTGGACCGCAGATGATGAGAAGTCCGTGTCCGTGGCTCCAGATGGCTCCCGTCTCAACCAGTATGACCTGCTGGGACACGTCATAGGCAAAGAGACCATCAGCTCTAGCACAGGTAGCTATTAGTTAGCTACTAGGCAGTTACTGGCGTAACCGGAAGACCAACATCTAGTCACTAGAAACGAAATGTATGAGGAACACTTACAGAATTATATAAAATCTTTTGCTAAATTAGAGTAGCGTAAGACTCAAAATATTTGCATGGTCTTGACCTGAAGTGGAAACTTTATTCACCTTTGGAACGTTTACATTTCCTCAACCTCAGCTCCATCGCTCAAGTTCATGATCGCACTCAACCAGGTGCCCTGAGGAAATTTCTGGAAAGCTTTCTGTCTAATGTAACAGAGTAAGCTAGGGAATAACTTTCCCAAATGTTGTTTATGGTTAACAGCAAGTCACCTAATAAAATTCAGATTTACTATGCTATCAGGATCCACTATGAAGCCGAGACGCTGTGCTACAGCGAGTCCAAATGGAGTCTGTATTTTCCATGAAGATTTTCTTCAAATAATGACCAAGAACATTTTTTTAAGAATGATAGATACATACAGGTAGATTTTTGGGAGTCCCCAGCAGACATATTCCGTCCTGTGTCTCTGTAAATAATAGCTTATTTCTTTTATTAATTTCAGGCCAGTATGTGCACAAATATATTAGAAATTTGGTTTTATTTCAGATCTCAGTAAGCCAGTGTTGGTGCTTGAGGAATGAAGTTTATAAATGAACAACATCTTGCAGAACCGTGAGCTTTATATGAAGCAGGATTAGTCATGAAGTCCTGATGCATACCTCCAGTCATAACCATAAGCGTTTTGTGGGGGGGGAGCGCATCTTTCTAATCAGACTGATGTGTTCATATTCAGTTCCTGTACATCCACATGGTAAATACATCTTATCTTGCGAGCTATAAACACATTCATGCAAGTTTGAGGTCTTCGTTTATCCTCAGGAGGTTGATACACCTAAACAAACAACAAACAAATCTTTAAATTTATTCATAAATCTGTATTGATCTGACGGAGGTGCAGCAGTCCGATACGAATTTCCAATTTCAAAATTTCTCTTTTCGGTTTACGAACTGCAAGACAACCTGTGTGGATAAACTTTCTGTACACTCCCTTTTTATTTTGTGTGTGTGTGTGTGTGTGTGTGTGTGTGTGTGTGTGTGTGCCTGGCATACACTTACAAATTCCATTTGTGTCTGTTTGTAAAGTAATTTATCTGGCCTGCTTTGCAAGCACTGAGCTCATCGATTGCTTTCTGCCGCAGTTATTGGGGCCACTGCAGCCCGGGTGAAGAGTGAAGGGCTTGTTGATTGTGTTTCTGTGCACTTTTGTGCTGGAAATGTGTATTTTTAGTTCCTTTTAGCTCTCTGATCAACAGAATGGACGTGTGAAAAGACAAAAAGGTTAAAAAAATAAAAACATTTCCCCAGTCTTGTCTTATAGGCTGTAACGCGACGGATGTATGCGCTTAACAACTCTTCCTGACACGGGCTGAGACGAGCGTCTCTCGTTAGCAGAGCCGCACAGATCTCGGACTCCCTCTCTCTATCCGTTTTGAAGGACAGAGTGTCTTGAAAGTGAAACGTAAACAGCAGCCGATGCCCAGAGCAGTGCGGTTCTATCAAAGAGCACATGCTCCGACTTAAGATTGAACCGCTCATGAATTTTTTAAGTAAAAGGCAAAATATTCTCCCAACCTTCTGGTCCTCTAATGTGGAAAAGAACCGTACAGATAAAAACCTGTCCGGCTGGATGAGAGGAAGGTGGTGTGTATTCCTGCCCTATTTAAAAATCAGTCCTAAGATTTATGTGAATTGGCAGCAAATTATATCCAGCTTGCCAGCAGTGTGGATGATTACTTATTCATTTAATTTGAAATTCTGAACTGTGGTAGTGAAATTTCACACACAGGCTTGTGTGATGTTGATTTTCCTTTGTTCATGATTTAACATTAAAAAAAAATCATGATTAACGATTTTAAGACCGGAACTGATGGTCTTGCCAGAAAAAGAAAAAAAAAAACGAGAGGAAAATGAGCATTTCTACCATTTCATCTTTAAGGAGAGTAATGGAGGTGTGTTTTATCACTTCTCAATCATCCTCATTCACATTATTTGTTAAGTGTTAGATTTCTGTCACTGGAGAGCTATTTAATCTTTCTTTCTTTCAGATGAAAACCATTTTCTGCTGTTTTTTTTTTTGTTGGCATCCTTAATATTAACTAATAACTATTTTTAAAAAATTGTCCAACGTTCGGTAAGTGTCAAAGCATTCTCTATTTTCCATAACACGTCGGAAAAGTGCCGCAAGTCCAGTCAAGAGCAGGTGAGATGTTGGGAACGGGACGGAACCTTCAGGCATTTCAGGCTTTTGATGGGTTGTTGTTTTTTTTTGTTTTTTTTTTAATAAATTAATATTGGAGAGTTCAAAACACCTGCACAAAGCATTCCAGATCCACATGTCGATTGGATCATCTCCTTTGCAGTCAGGGAGAAAAAGCAGCGTTGTCTTTTGTCATGTGTTTGAGTGAGAACTCGTACTAGCGTACGCTGATGTTAAAGCAGAGCGTAACACTTTTGAGACTATAATGTAATAGAATTGGAGTAAACGTCACTGGACGTCGTTGCGTTGGAAGATCGTGTAAAGACGATTAAATCGTTATATTACACACACCTGCTCCCTGACACTTCCTTTAGTTCTCTTTCATACAGTTTTTTTCCAGTTCAGTCCATTGTGACTTGGACAAAACATTAGAAATCACATGAAAGCACTCAAGACTTAGCACATTACAGGAGTAAGGCTTTATTCTGAATCAGTGAGTGCTCAAGGAGAGAAATAGCAGCTCCTGAGGTGTGTTTAAAATAACCACTGGTCTAAATTGGCTGTGATGGTGGTGGTGCTTTGCATTGACTTGCCTGTGGACTGGCCGTTTTTACAGTCTTCCTTGGCAAAGCTGGAAAAGATAAATGGCCCTCTCAGCTTCTTGTCAAGGACCAGGAACATTTGGTATTCTCTGTGTAATTGTCTCCTGCCTTGTGAGTGTGGAAGGAGGAGGGCTATGACGACATGCTCGCTAGCTGATGCAGCCCTGAATTGCCACCTTCGATCGTGTTCAAACCTCAAAAGACCGCGATACCGTCATTAAAGAGAGAAAGTGAGACATTTTCAAACCGAGTTTATTGAAAGTAGGGCCCGTCGTATATCTTATTGGTTAATACAGTAATACATTACGTGCATATGTTTTTTTAATGAGTGAGCGGCAGATTTTTCATACCTGCTTAAATTAACCCACAGCACAATTAAATGAACACCATATATCACACTTTGTTTGCTCCCAAGAACCTCATCACAAAGATGAATCCAAGCCCGCACATTCCTGTGTGCATTATGATCTAAAGGCTTGCCTCTTGTAAGGAAAGATTTGAGGAAAGGCGACGGGTGCAAACGTAAACCAGAAATCCCTGACACATCAGCAGGGGAGGAAAAAGTACAGAGAATGCGTGCTGAAGTGAAAATACGGGTACTGGGTCCAATTTTCACAAGATTAAACGCAGAAATGTGGAGCCGAAAATCCAGTGGACGTCTAGAGGAAGAAAATCTACGTTTAAACACACTCAAGTATTCAAGAGTAAAAAATAAAATATTGCAAAATAACAACCGATGAAAACGAGCTTGCCACGAGTTCATCACGTCTGATCCTGTATGACTAGCTAGTTCGCTAAGCAGTCAGTCTCAAGGGGAAAATTCTGCTAATTCACACAAACCTAGAGTCTGTCTCATTGTTTAGCTAATGTTTAATGTAAAGACGCATTTAATAACAACAAACAAAACTGAACCAACTAGCTAATCTGGCTAACTAATTCACAACACTTAACTAGCTAGCTAATTTAACAAATTAACATTCAAAACATAAATAGCTAGATAATGTAAAAACTAATGTGAAAACCTAACTAACAAGCTAAATTATCAAATGAACGTGCAGAACTTCACTGGCTAGCTAATTTAACAAACTATTGTACAAACCTGGCTAATTTTAAAATCAAAACTAAGTAGCTAGCAAGAAAATAATGTATAAAACTTAACTAGCTGGCTCATTTAGCAAACTAGGATACAACACTGTGTAGCTAGCTAATTTATAAAACTGATGTACAAAACCTAACTAGGTAGCTAGTTAGCTAATTTAGCAAACTAATGTAATGTAAAAACTTAACTCTCCCGCTAATTTAAGTTAACTTGACCCTTTTTTAGCTTGGATTAGCGCCTTTTGTGGCTGATGTTTAATTCTTGGGAGGCTAAAGAGACACATAATGTATGAATTACTAACTAACATAAGAAAATATCTTATTTTAAAAAAAGTAGGTGGGAAAAATGTAAAAATGGAGAGATTTCATGCCCTTTGAGATTTGTAACGAGTGTTTTGAAGGTCAAAATGTAGGGAGTAGTTTAAAGATTTTTTCCACCTTATTTGCAAGTAAGAGTGCCTATATTTCATTTCAGCAATACTCGAGTAAAGAATAATTCTTCCAGAGTAATACTTCATCAAGTACAGTAACGAAGAACAATTTTCCTGCAAATGTGTGGTGTTGTGAAAAGTTCATGTGGAAAAATCCCTGTGGAAAACACCGCATCTGTATTAACTTTCATAAATAAGTCCTGAATATTTCAGCAAGTGAGCATCATGTGGATGTGACACGAGCCTCATCAATAATGCACTGCCTTCCTTTTTTCTCTCCTTTTCTCTTTTCATTTTTTTTCTACAGGAGAGTATGTGGTGATGACAACTTATTTTCATCTGAAAAGGAAAATCGGCTATTTTGTCATTCAGACGTATTTACCCTGCATCATGACCGTCATCCTTTCCCAGGTCTCGTTCTGGCTCAACCGGGAGTCGGTGCCGGCGCGTACCGTCTTCGGTGAGTCTTTCTTCATCTCATTGACCTGAGATTTACCCGACACACAGTTGCGGTAGAGACTGCACGGATTTATGCAGAAAATGGGAAAACATGTCGGATATCGGATCCTGTAACAGATGGGAATGGATTTGGAATAGTAATTTATTTTCGGAACTGGAAATGTTTACATATAGAAACAACATTAAAGCGTACTAGCTTTTAATGAAAACAGTATTGAATGGGTATCGGCATTATCTGATGCCCGAAGTGTCAATCAGTATTAAAAAAGAAAAAGTAGTATTGTTCCACCTCTAATTAAAGGGTTAAAGGGAACAGATATATTTGTTTCTTTCATTTTGTTTTGGAACAGTTTAAATATAGTTTAAATCATCAACAGTATAAAAAATGGACTCCGTCCTCCTGTTTACTCCTGTTCTATAGAAACAAGGCCAAAAACCCTGCACCATGTCGTCCAATGAGGACTTTCTCCTTCTCGAAGTTGTGCAGTAGAGACGAATGGCAAAGTTGTCTATTTGCTGGCCCCGCCCCCTCTTCCAATAGAAACGATCAGACGAATACAGTCTCATTCGCAATTCTCTTTATTACATCTATCCAGAGAGCTTCAATAGTGTCAGCTGGAGGTATTTCATTAACACGGATGTGTCTAGCAAGGACATTTATCGCATGAACTGGAAATTCTCTGACCGATGGATGTGACTAACGCGACAGGAGCCGGCAGTGAGCTCACCGGGGTGAGAGAAAACTCCTGGGAAGCATAAACTAACTAACTACTTATAAAATCCATCCTAATGAATTGGTAGTGTTTGTTCACTGACGAACAAATGGCATTTGTGCAAATTTTGATAGCTGGATGGGGGCTATATGGCTAGCTGGTGTGATTACACTGAACTTTTCCTATGAAACCACCTGATGTTTCATATGTTTTTAATAGAAATGGATAACAGTTTGTGCTCGTGCACGTGTCCAGAAAAGTTTAAATAAGTAGGTACACGACAGCACATTGTGTGGTGAAGACAACCGCGCTCTCCTGGCCGAGGCTGTCAGTCAGGTGTAGCCCCGCCTTCTTACTTTATAGTAGAATAACATTTAAAAACTAATTTCTGGGGGAAATACAAATGTGCAGATATCGGCACAGGGAAAACTAACTGTGTGAATTAGACACTGTAGATGGAAAGACAGTTTAAATGAGAAAAATGACATGTTGGAACAGGCTGTTGAAACACCTGGAGATGGGCGGGGCTAAAAACTGTACTGCAGCCAGCCAGCGGGGGCGCTAGAGCTGTGGGGGCTGCACTTTTTACAGCTGATGCACCGTCCATTTTTTATACAGTTGATGGTGTAAATAATAGTTTAAAAATCACAGTGATTTGTTTTGGCGTTACCTATCCTCCACACCGCCGAAAAAACCTTAGTGAAAAAAATATATCGAAGTTCAAATGTAAGAGTATTAAAGCTCTTTCAAATCTCAGTATTGGTATTGGAAAAGAAGACGTGATATTGGGACATGTATAAATTAAGCCACGTCTCATTAATAACAACTGTGCAGACAGCTGATGTACAGAAGACGAGACTCTGAGCCATGCTCTGCACATTCGAGAGGACACTTCAGTGTTTTGTTTTTTGTTGTTTTGTTTTTTTGTTCTACACCCCCTCAATCCATGACAAGATGCCTTTGACAAATGAGCGCACCAGGGATGGTATTAAAAAGTTCTGCTTGGAATGAAAGAAAGTTAGCGCAAACCGCTGACTGGACAGCGCGTCGGTCTGGACAGTGATGGATTCATCTTTGAAAGTTTGCAGAGACCAATGGACTGACCTATAATTACTGCAACCGCCACAGAGGCACCTAATTAATTACAGATTAGCTGGACCCAAACTTGGCGTGAGGTGATGTTAAAGAAAAAAGTGAGGCCGATGCTGTTCCTCAGGGGAAATATGGAGTACAGGAGATAAACCCACAAGCAGCAGGATATTGGCTCCGACTGGCAGGAGGTTTAAGCCAGCTGGAGTTAAGGAATTATTATTATAGGGCTTATTGAGCTTGAGTCAACTTTGGGCTGCTATTGTTGATGGTGTTTTTTTTTTTTTATCCCTGAGGCAGGATGTAAAAGGAAGGTCATTCTGCCAGTACTGCTCAGTTTCAGTCACATTATCTTTTTGTCATCACCGGAATATTTATAGCAATGGTGGAGAAAAAATGTTCAGTATTGGTTACCAAGTTCCAGAAAACAGATCCTAAATCAGCACCGACACTGCTGCATCTAACCTTCACAGACAATTACATACATGTAGTCTGTGTACACCCATGAGAGTTACTAAGAGAGTACTTTGCCATTTCTGGGCAGGTACGTAAACAGCAGTCACTTTATCATGCTTTACTCTGTATGTTCAAAAGTATGTCCACCCCAAATTCCTGCATGGTGACTTCACACATGCGTAACTACTGCGTGCCACTAAGTGCCCAGGCGTGACATCATCTCAACATAAATGCAAATAGTGCATGCCCTTGGTGCAGCTGTGGCGTATTAGTGATTGCTGTGGCGTGCCATTGTTCGTCTTAGATGTGTCACATGTTCGGGGCAGATGCGCACCTATTTCGTAACTTATGCGTGACAGATGGCACAAACTGTGCTTAATTCTGCCCCCTTTTTGGCACGTGTGCAGAACGCACATTTCTCGCAAAATTTGCAAAAAAATTCTCAGAATGCAGAAAAGTGTCATGCTGGCTGTCCAGTCATCGATATGGCGGCTTGGTCATACGTGTGGTCCCATGAAACAGATGGATTTTACACACTCAGCTCATTTGTGCGGTGAGAGCAGTTGCGTTTTTATTTCTGTTATCTAAAGTCACGACTTCCTTTCCCTACAGACTTCCTCTGACCCCTCACTCTGCTAACGCTGACCTTGTCGCCAGTCCAGGGACCCCACACTTAAGATGAGCTATTTCAGGCTTCAGTTTGCCCCATCTGGAGTTCCAGAATCCCTTCCTAAAGCATTTATTTTTAATCTTAGCAGATCAAAACTTATTAAGCGAATGCCAGACACTACAACAAGGCAACACAGACAAAGGGCAGATATGTCATGTGGAATATCTTGACTTAATAATTCAAGGGCACAGTCACAATGAATTGGAACGAGCATACACTTAAATGATGAATCATATATGAGTTTGTGATCAGAATAAATTCATTCAGATTGGAGTAAATCTTGTAAATGTTGTGCGCCCTGTCACCATACAGGGAATGCTTACTCAGTATTCTTTAAAACTGTTGGTGCTATTAGTCAAGATATATATTGGAAGGTAAGTAGATTTTACAAAGCACAATCAACACAGCCTGTATGAATAAGGGTATTTCAGGATTCCAGTATAGCGTACGTTCTCTTACGTTACCTCTGAGTAAACAGAAAGTGTAGACTTTTTTTTACAGCTGTCATGGGTGCTGCTGTGACAGTTTATAACTAAAAAAAAAAAGTTTTGCACTATGATGATTGAAACACCCAGAACACTCATACTTTTGGTATAAAACTTGTCGACTTGCTCAGCTGTCTGTCTGACTGCATGACTGACTAAACCTGTCAAAATGATGAATCACTCGTAAGACACTGCGTCATGACATCACATTCCCAAGCCTAATACTCACAGCTAAAATATTAATTGTCATGTGAGCAGATGAAGTCCATCATGACATATTCCCAGATCTTCAGCTATGCCTTAGCAAGCTGACAGCAAGTATAGATGATCTGCTCGCCTCCAGTCTGGAGATCCTAATGAGGTGCAGAGAACAAACTTATTAGTATTCTGCAGGAATTGCAGTACCAGTGTCTGCGGACGTGATTAAGCAGCGTGCCTGTTCGCTTCGGGCTGCAGGTCAGAATGGGAGAAGGCTCGGTGTTAAATAGAATGTTCTTTAAACCGCCTGGAGGTCATCTACGTCACGTTCCCCTACACCTTTTATTTATTTATTTTTACTGGAAACTGAGTTTCGGGATACTTGCTTCTATATCTTTTCTAATATAACAATTTAATCATCTTGATTTACACGATGTTATACTGCCGCTGTGTCTAGTTTACTCTGATTATATTATGCATTTTTACCCATTTTGTTTAGGATCTCTGCAATTTAGCATCAGAGTTATTACTCAAACATATACCAGTATAATTTGTCCATTATAAAACTGGAAAATTGACATATGAATCTGGAATAATAAAACATGTCAAAAGAATGAGGTGTTTTGAACTCTCTGATATTAACTGGGACCAGCTGGAAGTCCACCCCCTTCCTCCATTTCACATGCTTTCGACTGGACCTTCAGTAAATGCAGACTATTTTGAATCTTTAAATGTGAAATAAAACCTATCAGGGTATGTTTGACTTGGCTAACATTAGACAATTATATAGGTAATATCAGTTACTACATTGAAAAACTTTATCTGGTCAGACAGAGCCTAGGCCTGGGATAATGTCCAGTCTAACACTACAAATCATGTTAATGGTTATGATAAAGTGAGTAAATGAACCAAGCCTGAATCTTTTTGTTCAAACTACTCATTTAACGCATTTTAAAATAAAAGCCAAACATCATGTTCCAAGCAGCATTTTTAGTCCCTTGCCGCCACTCAAAAAACCCCACTTGGAGGTTGAAATTTAATTAATTGTTCATGCCCTGGAAGGCTGCCAGCTTCTTGAATCCCCTTGCGATGGGCCTGACTCCGTATTTCATGCGCATAATCCTGTTTTAGTATATTCATGGCAGTCTGTGTATAATGTGTGATTTATGGCTTCAGAGCACAATCCGTACAATTGTCCACTTTCTTTGCTGACACAGCGGCATCTCCAGTGACACTCCTCGCTAATGTCCCTGGTTTTCTCCTCCATTGCGTGATGGAGATAAGCCCTGATGAAAAATTTAATTGTCAACCTGCTTTTTTTCATTACAGACATTTTCTGCAATCATCTGCACTTTGCGATAGAGGATGGTACTGTCAGTTCCCTGGAAGGCAACACAGTGTCTGTGTTTTAGTCTCCTGCCATTGAGGCAGGTGGTAGCCGACCGAGTGGAATGATTTCTCATATCTGCTTTAATGGGCACGGATCTCGGACCGTTAGCTCATTTCGCCTCTGATATTCCATTCCAGGGCTCCGGACTGCATATGCAACCATTTTATGAGAACGTGTGAGTTAAAATTTCACCATTTGTGCAAGTGCATAATGATCATTTGCTTTGGTGCCCTTCCGACCGTGGTACTGCGTTTGTGGTATTTTTTCCCCGGCGACTCTGTCTGTCTCTCCCTACCTGCACTTTAATCATCAGCTACGTACACGTGCACGGCACACTGATGACGAAACGCAAAACAGTTAGCAAATCATTTACTGCTCATCACTTTTTTGATCAGTTACCACACTTTTTACAACCGTGCGTCTGTATTTCAAGCCATGATTTGTTCAAATTTTGAACAGGCATATTCAAAATGAAATAAAAACCCGCTGCCTGTTTTCGCTCACTGAAACTCCGATGCGAAATTCATTTTGCTTGCTGCGTATGCGTGCGAGAGTAATCATTTTCAGTGTGCAATCGACTCCAAAGTCTTTTCAGTTGACTCTTAGTTTTCGGTGCCTGGGATTAGTGAATCGACTCTTTTTGGGCTCGACTTCCACGTGAACCGAAAGCAGGATGGAGACTTGATGGCATGCAAGCCGTGTATTGTGTATGCTAAGAATATACAATCGTTTATCAGTGCTACTGGGTCAGAAAAATAGGCTAGTTGAACTTTTTACGATCTAAAACAAATCACAGCTCTGTGTTGTGCATGTACACAGAAAATAAACAACTGCTTGCTGCTTTGTCGCTCACTAGTGTAAACACAGGTTTAAGCCAGCCTGACACTTGCACGAATTTTGGTCACGAACAGGTCTGCATTTGGTCATGCCAAAAAGGAGGCATGACACTTACGTTTAGTTAGCGCCATGTCCTGCCATCAGCCACACATAAGTTACAAACTAGGTGCGCATCCGCAAAATGGCATGCCATGGCAATCAGTATTATGCCACAGTTGTGCCAAGGGCACGTGCTATCTGTGCATAAGTTGCAACGGTGCCTGGGCACACCTGTGCACTCAGTGGCACGAATGATCACGCATGGACCCGCTATAGTTACACATGGGTGAAGTCATAGTACAGGAATTTGGGGGCGCTAATGAAGAAGCCATGTATCGATATTTATGCCACGTCCTCACGTGACCGAAACGGTGCGACATTAGCGGGCTACTGTCTGTCACTGCGTGCCTTGAGTTCCACAGGTCAAAAAAAGGAGGCATGCAATGGCAAGTGGTGACACTCAGTGATGCACAATTGTTGTAAATAGGTTGCACATAAGTTGCGCCACTGGCACGAAAATTTTGTTGTGCCAAATTTTTGAACATTTCCAAACTCCTGCCACACATGCATGCACTCGATTCGAAGCCCCCGTGAAGCTCCAATCACACTTCAGCAGTCCCCTCATTGGCGCACGACAATGCGGGTCTTTGTGTGCCACCGCTGTCGTGCAAGTGTCAGGTAGGCTTTACGATGAATAGAATAGAATAGAATGTTATAGAATATATGAAAGGAATAACACACTCACAAAAGTGCATTATTTTTGTATAATAGCAAAACCTGGAGTGTGTTACTTGCTTTTACCACAGTGATTTGCCAGTGATTAGTGTTCTCAGAATGTTTAACTGAGACAGAGGGCTTACAAGAGGAAAAGTTAGACTGGAGCCCTGCGTTCTCAGAGCAGAAAGCTCTGAGTCACCTCACAGGACCTATGAAAAATTTCCCAGTGTGATTGATTTATTTTCTACTCTTATACTGTACGCCGTCTCCACAGCCCCTTAAAGAAGGCGCAAAGTTCACAATAAAGCCAAGGCTCACAATTTATCTATTCAAAGAGCTCATAGATATAATAGATTTTATTCCAAGCTTTAACAGCCTGTTTCTGTCAACGCTTTCAGAGTCGATCTCGACCCAGGCAAAACATACAGAAGCATTTGTGGTCTTAAAAATCTCGTCGTGGCCTCAGGGTATCGAGGTCTTCCAAGGGAGCGTTCACTTATCTTCCTTTTTAAATTTCCAAGCCACTAACAAGGATGTATGTTTTTGCCCTTCAAGTTCATCTAAGTTCAGATGCATTCTAGCTCTTATTTACGGCTGAACTGAACAGAGCTGATGTCACCTGAATTCTTCACTTTTTCCCACCTCCATGCCCTTCAAAACTACGGAGCGCTACTGCAATGCATCTGCTTGGGAATGCTGCTCTCCCAAAATCCTCCAACTTTTATACTGGCATCACAGGTGTCCCGACAGATGGTGAGAGACTGGTGTACTCCATGGCAGCACTGCCATTTTGTCAATACTCAGATTATTTCGCTCCAGTGGTCTATTCAAAAAGGCAATACAGCAATGTGACAGTGTAGGCTTCTGTGGTGCCATGACAAGTTCATGATCGTCTGAATTGAGTCAAACACTGCTAAGTAGGCTTGTACAATACGACGATTTATACCACAATGTGGTTGAATTCTCGAATCTGATTGGTCAGAAGCTGTGCATTATTTTTAACTCATCTGACTAGGACAGTAGTTGCAGCTGTAACATAAATAACCGGTTTATATAACGCGCACATTCTAATACGTTATTGCTTCTAAAGTAACCGGTAATTCACAGGGATTTGTACAGGAGACGGTCGACATTATCTATAATGTAATAATAATAATAATAATTAAGGGATTTTTTTAAACGTGTTGTTTACCAAGGAAAAATGTATAGCTTTTTTTTTTTTTTTTTTTTTTAGGAAACATTTATTTAACATTTATAGAAATAGTCTCCACTGTCAGTGCTTTGTAACAGTGAAGGTGCTTTGCAAGTAAAGAGTTCACATAGAGGAGTTTACGCTTTCGGATTTTCTGGTAAATCGCAGCTATGACGTAGATTAGAACAGGAATCAACTTGTCTCATGGATGTTCCACAACATTAACTCTAACTATAACCGTTAGCGTTCTTGGTATTCCTCCAAAGTAAAGTTCCTCCAATTATATTATTTTACCAGATCTGCCAATCTTCATCCACTTTGCATTGCAAATTAACATCAGAGGTCATTATTATGCATTATTACTCAACAATACTTCTCTTTTTTCCCCAATAAAAATGGCAGATGAGCAGAGATTAAACAGATTAAACATGCCAGTTCTAGGGACTTGCTGTGAGGAACCATCCCCTGGAGAGCTGCCTAAGAAGCTGTTTTCCGTTTGCATTCACACCACCAGTAGGAACGATGAAGCCGCATCAAAATCTGTCGCGTATAAAGTGTGAACTTCACTGACGGTCCATTTATCCGTTTTTTTTTTAACGCTAACGTCAAGAGCCGTTGTTTACACGGCTAATGTTTTACATGGAAGGTTTTAAGGCTGTATCTGACTGAGAATGTTTCCGGTTGAACTGGATTTGGCTGTTCAATACGAAGCTGTTTCATAAAGATTATTTGGCAATTAGAAAATCCATTGGTGATGATGATGTTCAGTGATTTTAGTGACGATTTCGACCATGTCACACATTCCCTCCCAGGTGCACACATTGCATCTCAGCCCAACTTGCAGCACGAGCACTTTCACATTGTTTGTTTAGATTTCTACCACACTCGGAGGAAAGCGATATCCATCCCCTTCAGAGCGCATGAGCCATGGCATCAACAGGATTCAAACTCTTTCTGTTTTATGCTGTTATTATATTATAATGCACACTGACTAACAAAAAAACAACAACTGCGCGACTCGAAGAATCTCACTGCACTTACGTCTGTATCATTCACCATACACACGTCTCTCATGGTTCCTGCTGTGCTGGGAGAGTACCTACCCTGAAGCAGGTGCTAAAGAAATCCCTAAAAAGTGCAAACACTCAAAAAAGGGCCACTTCCGCCAACAGTTCTAAGAACTATGAAATAGTTCCTCCTGTCCAAAATCACCTAATGGTAACAGACTTTTTTTCCCCCTCAGGAGTCACCACTGTTCTGACCATGACCACACTAAGCATCAGCGCCAGAAACTCTCTACCCAAAGTGGCCTACGCTACAGCCATGGACTGGTTCATGGCCGTGTGCTACGCCTTCGTCTTCTCCGCCCTCATTGAGTTTGCCACCGTCAACTATTTCACCAAGCGCAGCTGGGCCTGGGATGGTCAGAAGGAGTGCCAGGAGATGAGGGTAAGCAGGACTATTATCACTCCCAACTCACTCAACATTGGAGCCCCAGAAAAATGCCTGCACTTCACAGGTTTTACGCCACACTGACACATTACAATACAATACGATTGTTAGAGCTCTCAGAGAGCCTTTAGTTACATAATTACGCTCCAGAGGATGTGAATTATAACTCTGAAGATTTTAGATCCATTACATTTACATTTATTTTCTGTGTCAAAGATGCAAATACTGGTAATATAAGGCTAGGCAAGTTTATTTCTAAAGCACATTTCAACACAGAGGTAATTTAAAGTGCTTTACATAGGAGAAAAGATAATAAAATTAATAAAAAAAAGGGGAACAGCAATGAATAATAAAATGAATTAAAATATGATTAAAAGTCTAATTAAAAGTGCAATGTTGAGAAATTAAGCGCAAGACTTAGCACAAATAATAGGGATGTTTTAATATGGATTTATAAATGGCCACATTCGGGGCATATTTAAGATCTCCTGGGAGTCTGCTAGCTGGCCTGGACCCATGGATCTAAGAAACCTATTAGGGTTATATTCTTTAAGCATTTCAAAACGTTTTCTGGGCTTAATCCATTTACTGGTTTATTGACTAAAACAGCAGCACTTTAAAATCTATTCTGTAACTAACCGGTTGCCAGGAGTAAAGATTTTAGACCTGAAGTGATGTGCTCTGTTCTCTTTGTCCTGGTTAGAAGTTGTGCACTAGCATTTTGAATGAGTTGTTGCGGTTTTTGGGAGTTAAAAGCCTGTTATCCAAGTCTGCTCTGCTGGAGTTCAAAGCGTGCATGAATTTCTCTAAGGCTAAATCTTTTGACCATGTTTTTTTTTTTTTTTAATATGATAGAAGGTGGTTTTATTGATGTTTTTGATATGGCTTGTGAGAGCTGAATCTGTACATTAGAATACCTGTTAGAATGACTTCATATTGATTAAATTGCCCAAGACCTGATCCCTGAAGCACTCCGCGTGTCATAGGTGTCCTATCATTAATCCAGCCTTCTGAAACATTTTAGGATTGTCCCAGATAATTGTACACAATTTTCTAGCCTGTCTAGTTGTTTTCAATGATCTACAGTGTCAAATGCAGCACTTTAGATCCAGTAATGCCAGAACTGATATTTTCCCAGAGTCAGTGTTAACATCTGACTGGAATCTGTCAAAATGTCTGTTTAAAGTAAGGTAAGGTAAGGTAAAGTAAGGTAAGGTAAGATAATGTAAGGTAAAGTAAAGTAAGGTAAAGTAAGGTAAAGTAAGGTAAGGTAAGGTAAAGTAAAGTAAGGTAAAGTAAGGTAAGGTAAAGTAAGGTAAGCTAAGGTAAGGTAAGATAATGTAAGGTAAAGTAAAGTAAGGTAAAGTAAGGTAAGGTAAAGTAAAGTAAGGTAAGGTAAAGTAAAGTAAGGTAAAGTAAGGTAAGGTAAAGTAAGGTAAAGTAAAGTAAGGTAAAGTAAGGTAAAGTAAAGTAAGGTAAAGTAAGGTAAGGTAAAGTAAGGTAAGGTAAAGTAAGGTAAGGTAAAGTAAAGTAAGGTAAGGTAAGGTAAAGTAAGGTAAGGTAAAGTAAGGTAAAGTAAGGTAAAGTAAAGTAAGGTAAAGTAAAGTAAGGTAAAGTAAAGTAAAGTAAGGTAAAGTAAAGTAAGGTAAAATAAAGTAAGGTAAAGTAAAGTAAAGTAAGGTAAAGTAAAGTAAGGTAAGGTAAAGTAAAGTAAAGTAAGGTAAAGTAAA
>JAQMYM010000011.1:405016-421087 GCA_030014255.1 Parauchenoglanis ngamensis | reverse complement strand
CATTAGGGATATATATAGATAAATGTATAAGTTTATATTCAGAATTTATATACTTTTGTGAAGCTGCTTTGAGACAACGTCTGTTGTTAAAAGCGCAATACAAATAAAATTGAATTAAATTGCTATACAATGAATAATTAAAAATGCAACACTTTTTTTTTTTTGTTTTTTTTTTTATATAAGACTCCTCAGAATCTCCACTTCTTGGTGCCAACAAACTGGTAATGGTTTGTCTAATATGATCTAAAATATGCAAGCACTAATCTTTATAAATCAACTGTACTTTCAAGTAGTTAATAGTATAATTAATGAATCCTGGGGGAAATGATGGTAATTTGATGTAATGCGCTATAAATGAGCAGATGAGCAGCACGCTGTGGAGGAAAATTGCTTTGTTTTTGTTTTTCTTATAGACAGATACCGTATGTTTACAATATATTTATGTTCTCATAGTTCTGAATGAATTGCTTATTTATTCATGGATGCTTCCGTAGCTGTCGAAGAGGGAAGCAGAGCAAATATTCTAATAGCAGTTTGTAATGGTAATAGGTGTGACTGATGTCAATAAACTACATTTATTATCATGAAAACTACATTTATGTATTCGTGCAAACTCATAAATAAGACTTAAACAGGCTTTTATGTCGTAGGGCTTCTGTGCTTCAAACCGTAGCAAAACACAGATTGACCCATATTCTAGCGTCATGTTAACAACAAATACCGAATAGCAATGACTGTATTTTATTCATAGATTTTGGTTGAGAGAGCGAACAGTCTCTCAGCGGCACCTAGAATCAAAAATCTGACTGAGTTGGAAGCGTGTGTGTACACATTTCATCAGTTTCAGGTGAATAATGGAGGGTGAAACTTTTTATTTCACCTTGGGTTGCAAAAAATTGCAGAGAATGCACCTGCCGCCTCCACCTATGATCAATTGCATCTCAAAGCACAGAGTCAAACACTGCAAAATTACCTGTCATGAAAAAGTGGTTTTGAGGGCCAGAGACAGGAGATGGGTTTAACACCGTTTCAGTGCGTTTAAATATCTCGGAGCTCTATCCAGACCGTTATTAAGATCATGTTACCAGCATATGGAACCAGATATACAGTGTGGATGCTGAGGGGTTTTTCTGCAGGGTGACATCTTATCTTGACATTTTATCTTTGCTGCTTCATTCAACATAATAAAGAAAATAACACGCAACATGACATGGAGATAGAGATCATCCGTCACACCATTACTGATCTTTTGCTCCAAAATTCCCATATATTTTACAGAGTACGTTCGCGTTATTTTCTTGTGGAGAGAGTTGAAGTAATGGTGGTAGGTGAAATTGCACACGCTTAGCAAACGTCATGTTGTGTCACCAGCTGCCACCTAATAGACCCTGTCAAGAGTGATTGATTCCCCGGCCCTCGCCGCCATGGCAGCCTCATTTTTATTCAACTGAATGTGTGTGTGTCAAAAAGGATTTTCGGAAATTGGTACGAGAAGCAGTGATTCAACCCGGCCAGCACCAACACACTCACCCCAAATCCGCCTCCATGATCTGATAAATAATTTCAACTTCATATCCAATCTTCTTTTTAAGCCATTTAGTCTGTTTTGGTGCTTATGCAGGATTGATGGTTCCACTGCAAAGCGCAGTCTGTTTTACAGCGATGCTAGAGCTTGGTGCTGCAGGACAGCATTAATAAAGACGGCCTCAAACAAAATGAAGTTGAGACGCTATCACACTTGACTGATGCTGCAAGCTAATATCCAGTGAATTTTTAGAAGAATATGCAGTTGAGATTTGACAACATAGTCATCTAGCATATAGACTAGCAGCTTGTTTTAATGGGTTTAGATGCAACTTTGTTTCATTATTTGGAGGTTAATATCATTAACCAGGCTCGCTAGGATTCTGCTTCAGTTTTAGCCCAACAGCATCTCAAAACAGCCACAAAAGACCTGAAATTAACCAAAATAATCATGCACTGGAAAAGGGAGACACATTTTTCTTCTTTTTTCTCAGCCTTTTCTTAGGGAAACAAGGTCACTAGGCGCGTTTTCATTAACCTGCTTGATGCGCAGTTTGAAATTGCAAACTGAAACATGAGTAATGGAACCATTTAATTTGTAAAAAAAAGACTCTCAAAACATTTATATGCTTGCATGAGGTGGTTTTTTGGACGATTCGACAAGGCAAAATTGAAATGGAAACACATTTTTTGCACTTACATTGACATGAAGAGCAAATGAACATGGTGATGCGGTGTTGCTCTGTGAGTGCTATCACAAAGGAGGAAACCTAGCTTTAATCCCATAACCTCACTCGGTGGAAACATTTGCATTTGTTTTTGGTTTTTTTAACCACTTCAAAGCTTCAATGGAAACAAACCCACCACATTTCTAATGTATGGATATTATCCACTCCATAAGCCCCATTTCCTTCTCCCAATATTTACAATATATCTTAGAATAAAAATGATTCTGTGCAACACACACTTCTGTTTTGAAGAAATATATTAGATTTAACAAAGATTATTTGCTATAAAACAGATCTTGGTGGATGTGGATTAATTATTAATTGAGATCAATTTAGCTTAAAAATGCGAGCCAGACCCTGTAATTAACTGTCCTGTCTGCTGCCCCTCTCACTGAAAATGTTTATAAAGCAAGAATGGGGCAGCATGATTCCTGTCCCAATGGGCCTCTATTTATTAGCACTGCTTACAGTTCCCTTTTTGACCACTAGGTTCAATAATAGCTCTATATGGAGCTGTGAGCACGTTGCACCACGATCACACAACATCTAGAACGGTGAGTAAATGAACAGAACATGGCTTATAGCAGGCAAACGGCAATTATTTTTTTTAAATCGCACAAAGAGGTCATTAGTATTTCAACAGAGATTAAAATGTCTCTGTAAGTTGTAAGTGCAATTTTTTGAATGTTAATGTGTATATATACGGTGGCGCTTTGCACAGCCTGACCCTACGGATGAGCCAACATGGTGGTTATGGACCATAACTTTTCGTGAATTAGTGAACAGTGACGCATGTGACAGATGACAGAAGATAAGAAACTCCTCCTAAAATGACCATGCTCATTTAATTCATGGATAATGGGCTGAGGCTGCTGGGTAGGTTTATCTGCACATAGACACCTGGCTCCATGAATCATGTGATAAGATCCTGATTACTCCTCATAAAGGTAGAGGTCCAGGGAACCT
Source organism: Parauchenoglanis ngamensis (assembly GCA_030014255.1). Taxonomy (NCBI): domain Eukaryota; kingdom Metazoa; phylum Chordata; class Actinopteri; order Siluriformes; family Auchenoglanididae; genus Parauchenoglanis; species Parauchenoglanis ngamensis. The sequence goes on along the minus strand of JAQMYM010000011.1, from coordinate 417,869 downwards.
CGTCTGCATGAGAACAAATTCCTTCTCGGAGATGCACAGAAATTTGTATTTTATTCATAAATACAAGCCCTATTTATCTTGATGCATCCAAACCTGTTTATTCAAATGTTTTTGTTTCTCCTATTATAAAGCTCTGTCTATTCAGATCCTATGTATTTCTGTTATTGTGTGATGAATATCCAGGAGTACACCAGTCACTGGAAGATGAAGTGACGACTTTTCTTTTACAGGTAGTAATCACCAGGCACATCATGAGATGCTGTGCTTCAAACAGACTTTCTGTGATCTGTTTTGTACTTTTGTTTTTATAGATGATCTTAATAGAACAGCTGCGGCGCCTCAGGCTGAAAATGCTCAGAGTTTAGCCAGAGGCGTACTACAACTCTTAGGTTTAGAATGATTCTAGCGCCTTTCTTATTGAGGTTATTTTTTGGTCTAAGATGTATAAAATGATGAATCTGTCATTGTTCGGTGCAGGCATCCCTTCTACAGCACTTGGTTAAAATAAACTCCTTACATGTTTTACTTTATTTAATGCAAAATACTTCTTACTGTAAAATGACTTCTTACTTATTTACATACTCAATTTTATACTAGTTTTCTTCACTTAAACCGGTTTTCTTCACTCAAGTTGTACTTACACCATCAGATATTTTGCATTATTCCTGATGGGAAGCACTGTATTTTTTTTATATATATTTAAACATTTGTTATGCAGTGCATGTTCATAACCTGATTTCCATGAAACGTCTAGGGTATAGCATGGGCCAAGGAAGGACCTATTAAATTCTGGAGTAGTTCCGAGTCACAGAGCAGATCCATGAATTGAGTTTCAGTTCTGCAAACATTGCGATACGGCATTTGGTCTTTGTGCTCAGCAATGCCATACATCTTAAAATCCAGTAGATGGCAGTGATGTTCAATAGCAACAAAATAGTCAATGTAGAAATAGGATGGTTTCACTGGAAATGCATGTGGACATATAAAGGGGTTGCAGTTGCATATTTTTATACCATAGAAAGGTAGACTATATTGTCCCTGGCGGAAGTCTTGCGCACTCTGAGTGTTCTTACAGTTCAGACTTGGATTAGGTTAGTGGGCATTTAGCAGGAGGGGGCTTTAGACACATCCTACTGGAGAAAAACGCTGGGGCAGACCCTCAGGAGATGATGTAACACAGTTGGCTTCAGAATGCCTGGTGATCCTCCAGTAGGAGCTGTGGCCAGGGATGGAGAAGTCTGGACTGACCACCTCCATCTGTTGCTACTGCAAACCCCAGCAGAAAAAGCAGAAAGAAAATTAATTCATTACTGTAATGCTATAAAATCTCTTAATGAAAACTCACATGGTATAGATGGAGAGGTAGGAACCAGAGCTGCAGATGCTTCTGTAAGAGAGGTACCTGAGGTAGAGTATGTAATGCAGTCAAAGAGGACAGAGAAAAAACAAGTTGGGAATAAAGTGGAACCATAACTGGTTGTATAGTTCACAGTATACCACAAATAACCATATTACAAGCCTCATCGCTCATGCGGTTAGTGTCTGAAGCAGATGAAAGGTGAATATGGGTTCTCGCAGTGACTTCAATGACCCTACACTGAATGTGCTGCAGTTCCAAAGTCAAAGCTCCTCAACTGGTTCCCCTTAATTCTGAGAAGCAGTGACAGTACTCTGAGGATCTCTGGGATAGCTGAGCTGTTTGTGACCTGTACTCGTGACCTTTTTCTTTCTGTCTCTAGTTACAGCTTTGACCATAGGTGAGAATAGAGACATTAACAAAACCCTTTGTTTGAAAATAGAACCTTTACTCCCAAAGCCTGATTTCACTGAAATTGGCCCCAGGGCAAAACTGCAGCTGAAAGCCAAGACCAGAGGGGCTGTAGAGTCCATGACACGGACTGTAGATTTCATGTCCACAGGCAGGGCAAAATCCTCTTTAATATCATGGTTTGTTCGCAAGGGAAAGCTACAACTTTGTTTGACTTGACTAACTACACACTGAGGAACCAGTCCGTAATGTGAGCACCGATATGAACTGCAAGGACAAACTGCAATATGACACATTTCACTTGGGTTCTGAATCGCAGGATGGTGAAATTTGCAACTACATCATTCTGAGTTCTCCCCATTTCCCACTGCAGAGCCCTGTGTGATGATTTATACAAGTGCGAGTGAGGAAAAAAAGTTCAGAGAGGGTGTTGAAGGTAGCATAAAAGAAGTGAAGTATCTGTAAGTCAGGATGATTTATTCACCACACCATCCATTAGCATGGTAATACTTCACTCTAGCATGTAACAGCTCCTCTACAAAATGAGATTCTGATTCAGGTGATTACTTATCCTAGAGTTTACAAATCTTACCATTACTGTTGCAAAATGATGTCATGTGTAAGATCATGTGTGTTGTGCAACAGAGGTCATTTTGCTTATGCTAGTTACATCTGAGAATCCGGGTTAGCAGGTTCTTTTCTGCTGTACGCGATCTCAGTGTTGTAGTTCACTCATAGTCAAACTATTTGAATATTAGACTTATTATTTAAATATATTGGAAGCATAGGGCTTTTTAGTCCTGATCTTTTCACCAACAGAGCACAATATATTCAAGTGGATGATATTTATAGGCCATCATGCTTTTGTGTTATTGAGGTTTGGATTTAAGCTATTTGATTTAAGTGACGAGTCAAACAGGCTAATAACTGTAAGAAATAAATAATACATTTCATAGCTTTGATAATGGTGGGATATGATTTCCAGAGCTGTAACAAAAATCACAGACCCTCTGGCTATTCTTTGAGAGCCACTTATTGTACAATGTCACACAAATTCTAATTGCTTGGAATTCAAACGAGCAAAATAGTTTTGCAAGGAAAATTACAATACTTTATGAATTGTAAGACGTCATTACAATTATGAAGTACTGTATGAGATCAAGAAGCATCTGTTTACGTTGACGCAACCACATCACTAGATGCAACCGAATACATGTACGTTACTTTGGATTGAGCAAATAATGTGTTCTAAACAGATACAAAAATAGAGGTGCACTATTCAGGTACTTTATTTTTTTTTATTTTTTATTTTTTTCCCTTGTCTGGTTGAGATTTGAGGTGTGTCTCAGACAGGGATCCTATGTAGAGAGACAGGCAGGAAGGCCAAAAGAAGGGGAGCTTGAAGTTCATGGGACCAAGAAAGTGCCATTATTGTGAAAATGGTTTGCTCTGTTTGGTCAGGTTCACTGTGGTTTAAATTGGGCTACTTTTTTTATTGTTTATACAGTTGAGATCAGAAGTTTACACACAGTCATCATGGCAATATTGGGCTTTCAGTGATTTCTTTAAACTGTTCTTTTTCTGCGGAAGAATGATTATACAACATTCATCTTTAATAGGGAAAAAACAAGAATTTGGTGCACAGGGTCATTGTCCTGTTGGAACACCCAGTTGTGTTCAAGTTTCTACCATCTAGCTGATGGTTTGAGGTTCTTCTGAAGAATCCTGAGGTTCTTCATTATTCCACCCACTTTGTGCAGTGTAGCAGGTCCCCTGGCAGTAAAACAGCCCCAGAGCGAGATGCTACCACCACCATGCTGGACAGCTGCTACAGCGTTCCTCTGTACCTCTGCTCATTGTAGACAAACAACTCAATCTTTGTCTCATCTGACCATAAAACTTTCCTCCAGAAGCCTTTTTCTTTGTGCTCAGCTTCAAACTTTAGTCAAGCTTGACCGTGTGGATTTTGGAGCAGGAGCTTCTGTCTTGGAGGACAGCCTCTCAGTCCATGGTGATGTAAAACACTCTTGACTGTAGGTGGTGTTCCAGCAGCTTCCAGTTCATGGCAGTCCTGTGCCTTGATGGTTCCTGGGTTGTTCCTGACCATCAGAAGCAGTTTCCTCTCAGGTACAGGTGACAGTTTGGGTCTTCCAGACCTTGGCAAAGTTGCTCCCCCCCGGTAATTTGTACTCATCAAACAAGTTCTTTTTATGTTGTGCACAGAGAAGCTCCCAGCTGTAATCACTTATTAATTTCACTAACAGGAAGTTAAGAGGCCTTGGCCTTGGCAAGTTGAGACATTTTGGAATGTTCAGAACCTCTGAATTAATACTCGAGGTGGGTGTATGTGTAATGTTCGGTTCAGAAAACCCAAAATAAAGAAAATCTTCAAATTCTCATTTTTTTCTATTAAAGATGTGCATTATAAAATCATTCTTCCCCAGAAAAAAAAAACAGTTCAGAGAAGTCCCTGAAAGCCCAATATTGCTTTGACTTCCATGTCCATGATGACCGTATGTAAATGTCTAAATTTGTTAGAGAATGTAGCAGATACAAACAAAATTCTAATTATATACAGTTTTCAGACTTGTGGTACTCTTAGTCCATGACCTAGTGAACCAGTGACAGGATGTACTTATTGACAGGGGCTTCAAAGCACTTCTTTAAGTCACCCTGGATAAGGGCTTCTGCCAAATGCTGTAAATGTAAAAAAAAATATAAACTCGAGGTTGAGGAATGGTCAGACCATTTCTACTTTGGAGTGAACCCCCCCCCCCTCCAGTGTTTTCAGAGGCATAGTTGTAGCTTTCATATTTAATTCTAAAACGAGTGAAACGTGACATCAAGGACGTCTTTACCACCAAGCAGTCTAGTCCTACTATTTTACTAATTTGTCTGCCTCAACTACCATTTAAAATATACTTCAAACATGAAGGAAGCTATTGAAGAAAAAATATTTCAGACATCGCTGTGATCTTGCTCCTGTTTGGATCAATTCCAAAATCTAATCAGTTCATCTGCTGGTTATGATGATGGTTCCATATAAACCCTACAAACATTCAACCACTTGCTCTTGACCGACACACGGACAACCCGAAACCACCTAGTGGTGAGGCATAACATCATCCTCTGGTATCGGCCATGCCCACTTAGATTTCAAATCTGAATTCATGTAGACGGGAACATTTGGAGAACTACACAAATACAGCTAGTGGCATTGTGTTGCAAATTTTATCTACATACAAGTAAACACCTACACCTCAGGTTTGTGAAAAACATGATGATTAAACAAGCTGAAGCACTCCAGTTCACATGACAAATGTTGGTTTCACGTGCCAAACATGTCCATGTATTCCAAATGTTCCTGCCCCCTCTCCATGTCGAAAAAAATTATCCATTAATTGCCAAATATGTTTCAGGACTCTCAGTGTAATTATGGCTTGTGTCCAGTTGTTAACCTGAGACATTAGCGCTACGTATACTTAAAACAATTCTTTTCTTTATGGTAAATTTCACTCAAGCTGTTTCAAACAAATTTTCCTGATTGAGCGGAACATGCAGCGTTCTGTCCGGTCACTGGCACTCCACAGCGCGCTGGAAGCCCAGAGTGTGATTATTTGCTTCACTGCTGTTGCTGTACTGTCTCACAAGCTGCTTTATGTGCCTTTCCTTCTCTGACGCCAGCTCAGCTAGTCGAAAGAAAATACCCAGGAGGAGAGAATAAGCAAAAAATCAATGCCGAAACTGTTGCCGTTCAAGCACAGATGCCCAGGTCTTCCCATTCTGATGAATCTTTCTTTTCCACTAGCTTTGTTGCTCTGAGAAAAGAATGTAAGCAGCAAGACTGGAAAATAATTGCAAAGAAATTTGCATCACTCTCACTGGTGTGTGCAGGACAGCGGCTCTGCCACAGTCATGACTTTTGACTTTTTTTTACTTGCTGGCAAACACTAAGAAAACAAGCAAACACCCTACCAAGAGCTGACACTAGAGTTTCTAACTTTATAAACACATTCTTGCATTAGCATAGCCATTTACATGCTCGTTGTCATTCAGTCTCCCAGCAGGATTCCTTAAGGACATAATAAACTGCTGTTATTGAGGGAAGCCACTACAGTCTTGATGTGTATTAAACTTTATTGCTCATGCCAGTCCTATAAATTCAACGAATCATTGTAGAAATATAATGAGATTTTTATAAAGTCCAAAAATTCATGCTTCCGCTGCATCTAAATAGTAAGCTAATACACTTCATGAAGTATTTTACACAGCTGGCAGTATTTTACATATTATTTAATCCACCAGAATGTGATTTAGGATGCTAATTGCACTCCCTGGTTAGCGTGAGCAATAACACAAATTCAAAGTAACGACTGAAAAGAGCTTGGAGAAATGAGCTATTCCCACTGCAAAGCTGTAAATAAATACATTCATTTGTTTCTCCAAACACACAACTCTCCCTAACCTCTGGGTAAATTTAGTTTTTCAGCAGATTTCTAACTGCTTTCCCAAATGTATACTCACAACACGGAACCTTTCTCTCTGGACAACACTGAGAAAATGGATCAGAACGACTGCAAGCGTTTAATTTATCTTGGGGTTTCATGCTATTTTGAAATGAATCAGTGTTTACTCGCCACTCACTTGCATCAGCCGATCATACGACAGCAGGGTTTTTTCGTTTTGGTTTTTTTTAATTCGGTCACAAGTCAAGATCTTTATTTAATGTTCACATCAAACATCAGAATTGGAGGTAATCTCTGTTATGTCAGTATTTCAGAAAAAGAGAATGTTTTTTAAAAAAAAAAAAAACACCACCGTCTGGTTCTGTAGGTGGAAATGCCTTTTTGATGAGACCGAAACAGAGAAGGACCAGACCTCTTCTAGCAGGAAGGCTACAGTAACGCAAAGAACCACTCTATACAACCATGGTGAGCAGAAGAGCATCTCAACATGTCAAACTTCTAGGCAGATGGGCTGCTGCAGCAGCAGATGATGTCTGGTTCCACTCGTGTCCGCCAAGAACGGGAGCTAGACCTATAAAGATTTGAAAAATACGGCCAGGTTCGGTGAGTGTACAGAAACGGAACGGAACATTTGTGCATACAAACTTTTGGCTGTAAAGTTTCATATTACAGTGAAAAGGAGCAAATTGTCCATCTGCGCTACACACACGGTCAACAAAAGGGATAAGTGACGATTCAGAAACATCTTGCATTCAGAAATCTTGTCATGCCGTAATCTGTGCCATCTCTCCAGTCGCTCATAAAGAAAGGTGGAATAAACTTCTCAGCCATTCAGTGTCTAATTTCACAGTACCTTTCAGACGACAGCCTGATCTGTGGAATGTGGGGGGAAAAGAGAGCATTGTTATGTGAAGCAGGTGATTACACTATCCAGTGGTTTTCTGTCCAGAGGTGAATAGCTGAAGGGGGAGCCATTGTACGCCTCCGCTGCATTTCAAAGCCAAAAGAGAAGGTGGCAGCTGATGGTTCCATTGCTGGGGATAATTTGTCTCCTCCGTGATGCTAATGCTGCCAGATCTCTCTGTATATAGCCCCCAATTTTCTGTCCTGCCATTTAGAGAAATTCTCTTCACTCCTGGTAATTACATGCAGTCCTGCTTCACGAGACAAATGTTTCCTTTTAACTCTTTCATGCATAATGTCCATGCTTACAGATGGGCAAATTAATTTTTAAACTGTAAATTAACTCCAAACCACTTGAATTTAATTTTTTCAATACAAAATTTAAATAAAAAACATATTCTTGTGCCAGACTCCCATGAACACTTTAGCTTTTTTTTTTTTTTTTTTAATTAAAGAGATTCATCAGTGCATTCATGTTGTCCATGTATCAAGAATATTATGTTCAAAACTGATATTTTAGAAATTCTGGTCATCAACACTGTTAAATATTTAGGTCAAAACTATTCAATGTGTGTTTATAAACAATTTTTTTTATTTTTATATGTATATAGTGTTTTTGATTCTTTATCCTACACTTGGACAATCCATTACGTTTATACATCACATGACATGCAATTTTATGTAATAATGTATTTGAAATGTTGTCTGCATTCTGATGGAAGGAAGGAAAGTAGATTTAGCTTGTGCATGACAAGGCTGTGGTGAGAAAATTGTGAACTGAACATTTCTGTGCATTTAATAAAGCTAGTGACAATTTACTCTGCATGCAATAAGCTCTTTGTTTCTGGATATTCACAGAAGAATCATGTAGATCATATTTGTTCGCGTCTCCAAAGCCACAGATAAGTGGTTTACAGCAAGGAGCCTGATGCTGATTAATAGGAGTGGAAGTGTTTTTGCTATTAGGAGTGGTGTTCTGGGAAATGGAAGCACCAGAGCTTGCCCAATCACATATTAGGCAGGTTTTTCTCATTCACCTTTATAAATAATGATCAAGCAAGAACATAAGACAATAATATAATAACACTGACCAGCAGCAGCAGCTGATTGGTGAGGTAAGATGACTACAATAACAAACGAGAAGAAAAATTCCAAGGAACCTGATTCAAGAGGAAAAGAAACCCTATTGTTTAATGCTATGTCCACTTTTAATACGTTTTAGTTTTAAAACCGCATTCCAATAATCTCCATCCATACTAACACAGCAGAAAACACATCACATGTCCATTCACATTCACTGCGTATATGTGTGCTGATCTAAACAGGAAGCAGGTTGTCTGCTCTGCAGTTGGTTGCTTAGTTGCAGATCACTTAAATAAGAGCTTGCCTCCTGCGCATGTAGGCGGTGGTAGCATAATAAAATGTAGAATTTACCTGCACAACAAAGACAACAAGGCTAGCCACACTTGTAATTCATTACCCATGCTGCATTCACCACGGCTAGTCGAGGCCGATGCGGTTTGTTTACTTTCAGAAAAGGGTCCTGTGATAGGAGCGTGATGAATCAGGAAAGGACACGTTGTAACTAAGACCCAATCAGGAGATGAACGTGGGTGTCTGCGTCATTGTTTCCCAAACTCCACGTTTCTGGCCATCCACACTAAAACTCAATTCCAGAGTTTTTAAACTAAAATTGGGGCCAGCAGTTTTTCCAAAATGCTCCATTATAAGGCTCGAAAACTCCACATCAATATGGACCTCAGGCATAAAAGTAGCAAAAGTGATGTGTTTTGTAACTAAAATGTATTGATGTGGATGTAGAATGAGCGTAACCTGCTACTCGAAGCAGGACGTGAGTGTGTACACTGAGTGGTTTCATTATTAAAGGCTTTCCAAAGCTCATGGTCTACATATGACCTCGAGGTTAGTATACAAGCGAGCAGCTCCAGAAGTGGTTACAATCTGCAAGCGAAAGTTAGGAATGAGTCAGAATAAATGAAATCAGGGAAAAGAACATGAACGCACAAGAACGAGTTTCTGCCATGAGACAAATATATACAGGAAAGTATTAACAGACAAACTAATCAGGATCTTAAAGAACTACAGATGAACACTATCGGGAAATAAACTAACGTTAAGACGGGTGCAAGGCAAAACAAAAATGTCAGAATAAAAGCACGAGCAGTGCACATCCTACTGGGAAATGCTCCATGGTGTTGAGGGGCTTCATGACATTATGTGACTGCTTAGAAAGTTTGCAGCTACAAACAGCCTCTGGTTTAAAGAATACAGAATGTTTGTTGAAATGGCATGTGAAGACCATGAAACTGATCATTTCATGCATGAGTGTATTTATCCTTGAGCATTTTAGAGATTTATTTGTGATGGTTTCTCACCTATGGCAGATGAATCCTGCTCCCAGGGTTTAAATCCAATCCTGAGATGTAGTCTAAGGCTCTCAGAAAGATGTGAGCCTAGTCTGAGATTAATGCAACACCAATGCGTTACATCTGTCCATCACTGTTGGTGAATTGCAGTTCTAATTAACAGAGAATGTTTTTTGAATGTGGGGAAAATCAAATATTCTTTGTACCGAAATAAATAAAGCTCTCAGTCCACCTTGTATCAGACTAGAGTTCCAACACCATTTAGCATAAACACCTCACTGAATGAATCGTTAGCGAGCATTTTACAACCTCTTTAATCTTAAAGAGCATCCTTTATTTATTTTGAACGTATGCAAGTGCCATTGTCTTCCCTAGATGTGATGCATGTTGTATCGGTAGTAGGAAAAGAGGATGTAGCTGAACACCTGCTGAGTCTAAAAGCTGTTACGTGTTCAAGATGCCTCCTGTAAAATCCTGGTTTTAACAAGCACGTGCATAAATCAGTCCAAGCTGACGTCCATGTCGACTGACATCTGTTTGAGGAGGAGGAGTAGAAAATGGAGAGATGTCCTAGAAGACGGATTGCAATCCAATGCAGCTTGGTTTTCGGTCGCATCTGTCAATGCAGGACAAATAATTAAACATGTATGCTTAATTAACTAAACAAGTATATTTTTAATGAGGAAGAAAATAACTGGGCATCTAGCTGGTGGCTCGATATGCAACTAGTTACAAGGACAATGAAGTCCAGACTTTGGTCATTTTGGAGGTGTGTGTGTGTGTGTGTGTGTGTGTGTGTGTGTGTGTGTGTGTGTGTGTGTGTGTACACACAGGTTTTACATCCGGTGCTTGGGGGGGAAGCTTCTTGTGGTTTTTTTTTTTTATTAAATTGTAAACACTAGCAAAGTCTGCATGAACACTCTGACTAATTTCTGTATGTATTTCTCTGAAAACTTCTTTTTCCTAGAATTCATTCATTTTGCCTAAGTTGTCTTCTTCTGCTTCTTCTTCTTCTTCTTCTTCTTCTTCTTCTGCTTCTTCTTCTGCTTCTTCTTCTGCTTCTGCTTCTGCTTCTTCTTCTGCTTCTTCTGCTGCTTCTTCTTCTGCTTCTGCTGCTTCTTCTTCTGCTTCTTCTTCTGCTTCTTCTGCTTCTTCTTCTGCTGCTTCTGCTTCTGCTTCTTCTGCTGCTTCTTCTTCTGCTTCTGCTTCTGCTTCTTCTTCTGCTTCTTCTGCTTCTGCTTGAAAAATAAAGAGAAAATGCTCTGTGATAATAACAGTTATATATTTGATGCTTGATTTAAAAAGCTCAGTTTATTTATATATATTGTAATTTATATATATATTGTAATTTATGTAATGTTATATCCTTACAAAGACCTCTTATGCTATATGCTCTCAATGATGTCAATTCACTGTCATTTTTTAAATACATATGAAAACTTCTGGAAAAAAGCTCTGATGTTACAAGTCTGGAATGAACTGGTAATATGCTTGTAAACCAAAATATTCAACCAAAAAGAAATTTACTGGGCTGGTTCTGGAAGAATGGAAGGAGAACATAACATGCATGAAGGATTTAGCATGTCTTAGTCACATTTTTCACTAAACTAATATTAGACAGGTGACTAATTGAAAAAAAAATCCACAGTGGCTGTTATGCTGCAGGAGGCATTTTGTTCCCGTTAGGACAGAACAAATCAGTACAGAATCATTCTGATTGATCACCTTTATCCTCTGAGGAAACATTTCTATCTTTATGGCAGTGGCCTCTTCCAGCATGACGCCATCCCCATTCACAAAGCACAAGGTCTACCTGAATGGTTTGATGGATATTAAAGGTCCTGTCTGTGGGATTTCGGGGGATCTATTAGCAGAAATGTAATATACTGTTGATATGTATGTAAGTATCTTATCATTAGTGTATAATTACCTTCAGCTATGAATCGTTGTGACTGCGTAAGTTTAGACCAAGTCCTTTATATCTACACAGGGAGCGGGTCCACCTCCGCCATGTTGCGCCGCTACAGTAGCCCAGAACAGACAAACCTCTAGAGAGCACCTTCCATGTTTCATGTTTTTACAAGCGGCAGTGTGAATCCGGGAGGAAGCACCGGAAGGATGACGAAGAAGAAGAAAGGAAGACGAGGAAGAAGAAAAAAGAGGAATCAGTGTTTGCTGGAGCTGGAGAACAAGTTTGAGAACCAAATTGTGAAAAATGGAGGATTATAATTACTATTTAGCACAGAAAAAGCAAGCGAGTGTGAATGTAAGTACTTGGAAGTACGCTATGGGCTCCTGACGGCCACCGTACGCTCTAATACACACTGGGAGAGGGAGGGGTAAGAGGGGGGGGGTCAGGGGGCAGAATCATACATAGACCTTTAAAGTTGTTTTGGCCTTCACAGGCACCATATGAAAGAGTGTCTCAGGCAGCAGAATATAGAAGATGAGGAGGATGAGAATGCATCTTGGAAGACCAAGCCCCTCCATGGAATGTAGCACTAGCTGATAGAGGAAGTGAATGACATCAGGAAATCATACAAGTGGCTAGAAAAAGCAGGCCTGAAGGACAGCACAGAGGCTCTGATCATGGCAGCAAAAAGAACAGGCCCTAAGCAACAGATCTGTAGAGGCAGGGGTCTAGCACAGTAGGCAGGATCCAAGCTGCAGGCTGTACAAAGACACCCCTGAGACTGTCCAGCACTTAATAGCTGGGTGCAAGATGCAGGCTGGGACAGCATATACTGAAAGGCATAACCAAGAGGCGGGGATGGTGTACAGAATCATCTGCACCAAGTATGGGCTAGAAGCTCCCAAGTCCTTATGGGAGACACCACCAAAAGTGGTTGAGAACAACAGAGCTAAGATCCTGTGGGACAAGTTCAAGTTCCAGTCAGATAAGCAGCTGCTGGCCAACCAACCAGACATGGTGATGGATAAGGAGCAGAAAACAGCAGTAGTGATAGATGTTTCTGAATCCCAGCTGACAGTAACATCAGGAAGAAGGAGCATGAGAACATCGAAAAGTACCAAGACCTGAAGGAACATCTGGAACAGACATGGAAGGTGAAGTCCAAAGTGATTCCAGTGGTAATAGGAGTATTAGGGGCTGTGACTCCCAAACTTGGAGAGCGGCTCCAACAGATTCCAGGCACAACAACTGAGGTCTGTGTCCAGAAATGTGGACTTCTAGGATATTAGCGGTTCCTGCGCAGAACCCTCAAACTCCCAGGCCTCTGGTAGAGGACCCGAGGTTGAGGAAGAGACGCACACACACACACACACACACACACAGGTGTAATAGAAATAGGGGAGGTGAGAGGAAGATT
>JAQMYM010000011.1:392498-404916 GCA_030014255.1 Parauchenoglanis ngamensis | reverse complement strand
GAATTTATATACTTTTGTGAAGCTGCTTTGAGACAATGTCTGTTGTTAAAAGCGCTATACAAATAAAATTGAATTGAGTTGATGAACTTTAATAAAGCTTATTTAAATCTGCATTGTTTTGAGTAGAAGTGAATGAGTACAGTATGTACAAGGCAAAAAATATTCTGTTACGCGAAGACATGCAAATGACGGGAGCAACCACGGACAGCGGAAAGGTCAAAAAATGTCAATTAAATGCAGCAAACTGAGGCGAAGAAAATAAACATAATTTATTCACAGACTAGCGGAAGCTCTTTTGCCCTTCGCACATAATTAGTGTTGAAGACTTGCAAAAATTCTTATTTTCTTAATCTGATGTCTTGCTTAAATTTTTTGCATCCCTGAGCATTTTTAGAAAACTGAAGTAAAAGTATTATTTAATTTTTTAAAGTTCTGTCACAGTGAACCATCTGCTCAAGTACTGCAAGCAGAGTATATGTAGTTTATTCATAAACATCTGTCTAGCTGAACTGCTAACGGTAATGATAACACAAAGAAGATGAATAATTGCAAAACAAGTGTGATTTTTTTTATTTATTTATTTTCTTTCCCCCACGACTTTGGTGTGTTTGGTATCAGGTTAATCGCTGGATGACCAGGAGGCGAGGAGACACCTTACAGTACCAAAACTGACTGTATTTCAGAAAAGAAACAAATGAAGTTCCAGTTAACGATGTTCATGAATCACGTCCTCCTCTTAATGACGCACCAGTCGCACGAACGGAGGTTTGCAATCGTGTCTGTTTCGATATACTTGAATGGATGTTTGTCTTTGGAGCAGCGTGCCATCTTTCCCACAGGAAACATTCTAATGGCGTTCATTAATTATTTCTGCGCGCTCAGAGGACACAGACTTTGATTGCTTTTCATTTCGTAACTAATCAGAAGGCGTTGTCGAGTAACAGTGGATGATGATTTACTGTCTATGTAAAGAGAATTGTTTTGTACAAACTAATCAAACTGGACCTGGAGTACACCTAGGGTTTACACAAACCAATTTTTTGGTCCACATGAATACCTTAGTGTAAGCATCAGACGGCTGGAGCAAGAATTCATCAACATGTCAGACCACTTATCAGATACAGGCACGTAAAAGCTCAAAGTTATTAATCAAAGTCTGCAAATGCAAAGTCTGCCACCTCACAGCTGCACTGACTCCTGGGAAAAGACAAACAGGACTTTTGCGGCATCCTTTTGCAACAGATGGACCTGTGAAATGCTCAGTGTAATTGTTTACAGTGCTGGTTTATGCACATAGATCTCGGTGTTGCAGGACATTAATAACAATTTGAAGTCGAGAGGCTTTCGCGCTTGTCTCCTGCTACAATCTAGTGAATTTTTAAGAGTGACCCTGTAATATGCAGTTGAGTCGACGACAGGCTCCCAGAGTACAGTTTAGCAGCTCGTTTTGAGCAGTTTTACATCTTTGTTTATCTGTGTTTCATACAGCAAGTTTGTTTCCCGAGGAGCTAATATCATTAACCAGGGTTGCCAGGTCTCAGCTAAATTTCCAGCTCAGCTACAATCTCAAAAACCACACAAAATTCCTGAAAGTAGCCCCAAAAACTCTGGTTTCGTGAAAGTGAGACACATTTTACATCTTTTTCTCAGCTTTTGCATGGAAAATAGGGTCACTGTAGGGCACATTTCTAATAATGGACATTATCCATTCCGGAATTTCCCCTTTCCCTCTCCCAATCATCAAATAGCCTATATCTTACAATAGAAATAGTTCTGTACATCTCTCTCTCTCTCTCTCTCTCTCTCTCTCTCACACACACACACACACACACACACACACACACACACACTGCACTCTGCACTCACACTGCACTCTGCACTCACACTGTACCTTAGTTTTTGGAGACTTGTTAGATTTAATTCTGATAATTTTTCTATAAAAGATGATCTTGGTAGCCTCAGGATTTATAAATTTGACCAATTTGGTATAGAAATCACAACCCTGGCAACCCTGTCATTAACCGCCCTGTCCGCTGCTCCTACTCTAGTGAAAATGTTCATGAAGTGAGCATGGGGCAGTGCAATTTGTGCCCCAGTGGGTCTCCATTTATTAGCACTTGTTGCAGTTCCCTTGTTTGACCACTAGGTGTAATAGGACATCAGCTAATATTTGTCAAACAGTGACATTTAAAAAAAAAAAATCATTAGTCACTGCAATGAGGTCATCAGTATTTCCATGGAATATAAAATGCATATGGTGGGACACTAACGTCGAGCCGCCACTGATGATTTTAGGATGAAATGTGCAGCCTTTATATTTACTTGAATAAACCGTAATCCTGTCACCGTTGGATCCTGAGTTATTTCTTAATCAGCTGTATTGTTACACAAGATGATAAAATTACACATATTGTTTGTAAAATATGGCGTTTTTATTTGTCGCTGCTCTCACACAACACGAGGCCCAAAGTGTCAATCCCAGTAAAGCAGTCCATCATGTGGCTGACAAATCACTCCGAGTAAATCGATCAGAAGCACAGCCAAAACTTCAGCTGTGCCAAAATAAATGGTTTAATGCATTCTAAGCAAGAATGCACTGGTGAGCTTAGCGATAGCAAACAAACCTGCCAGCAGTGGACGAGCGAAAGAAGCTTTCAATCATGATGACAAATTGTTGAGTAGATCCAGTGTACTATCCGGGATGTAGATGCATAGATGTGTCAGAAGAAGCAATATCTAGATTAATTTTAAAGGTGGCCTGAAGTGACAACGGTCTCCGCAGGAAGGGTCGATGAGACAAGTTTACGTAATGTTTTTAACAACCTGAGACGCACTGTAACCTTGTGCTTGTGGCTTCTGTGCTGTTCTTGTACAGCAGTTTAACCCTTTAACACCAGGCCTCCTTTTAGGCCCATGCTCGAAAACGACAGACTTAAAATGCATTGATTGGCCTGTATCTCAGCAACTACATGGTTTATTTGTATTATTTTTGTATAATAATGAAGGTACCACTTGTGAGATTACTGTAGAGGTGTTAGAATCAGTATATATGTACTTGGTCACGGTAAATGAATATGGCACACAGAAGAAAAATGAAAATTTAACAGAAATTTACAATCTTGGGTAAACTTACAATTTACGTTTCTTCTTCAATAGCGTGGAGTTGCAAAATCGCTGTTGCTGATTTTTCAGACATGCATTGCTAGTGTGTTTTTGCTGCTTGCTTATTTAGTCACTTTGTGTTGGAATTGTGTTTTGTCTCGATAGAAATGTTTGTCTTGTGCTTTTAGTTGAGCTTTTTCTTGTTAAAAGGATATGTATTACGAGTTAACTGTTTAGCATGCATTTGAAAGGTGTTGTTTAATGCACAACTGTACCCACTGGTGCCACCTCTCATGTTCAAAAGGTTGGTTTTTTCATGATATCCAGTGACTCATTTACTCATTTCGTATCATATATATCATATATCATATCATCTGCCAACCTTTTGCACAGGAGCTGTGCATTTTAAGATCAGAGTACGCTAGTAAGAATACATCATAATATACATCGGCCCTCTTGTCAAGTGTGTTTATCAAGTTCAAGTGTGTTTATTGTCATTTCAATGTATACATGTGGTACAGTGTACAGTGAAACGAGACAACATTTCTCGAGGATCAAGGTGCTACATATAAGGCAACAGAAGTACAAAAAGTTGCACGTGTGCCACCGAAGACAACATCGGTCCTTAATAAAACAGGAGATGATCCAATCGACATATGAATCTGGAATGATCTGCACAGGTGTTTTATCTCTCCAATATTTACTGACGCCACCTGGAAGCCCCGCCCCCTTCCCTCCATCTCACCTGCTCTTGACTGGACTCGCAGCGCACTCTCGAATTCTATCATGATAAACGTAGGATGTCTTGTTCATTAACATGAAATAAAATTTATAAGTGCATGCTTGACTTAGCTAACATTGGACATGTACAATTTGCATCTATTAAATATACTTATTAGGGATTCCACAGAAAAATGGTCAAACATTTAACTTTCTGGTTTCCATCATTTTATACACTACTGGTGCTGGATGATTAAATCTTTAATGATGCTTTTTTTAAACATTAACTCCCAAGCAAGGTTACCATTCGCTAAAAAAGTCCAGAAAAAGTCTGTAGAGTTTTGCTCAAGGTCTTTTGGACAGATAAAGATGAACCTGTAACACAGTGATGGAATGAGAAAGCATACCATTTCATCTGCTGCATGAAACTGTCTTGCTTGTTTTTATTGATGATGGGACTCCAAATGGCAGCAACAGGACGAATTTGGAAGCATAAAGATGTATTTTAACTGCTCAGGTCCAACTAAATACCTCCAAGGTCACTGGATGGCACGTCACCCTGCAGATAACATCTGGACGACCTTATTTTTCATGGAAAAAAGTTCTTGAATAGGTAAGAGACGCTTGATCTGAGTTTAAATAGGATTCATACAACATTGACTTTTTTAAGCAAGGACAGAATTGTTTGATTCTCAGAAAACAGTATTTCTAATTCAAACAAGTATAAAATGAATCTATTTACTAAATAGTCTTAATGCATGGTTCTCAAAGTGGCTTCTGGGGAACCCCAGGGGTCATGTGTCAGTGGTGAAGATTACTAACATCTACGATCATCAACGTTCCAGCTATTATTTCATTATCGATGTTACAAGCTTAACACTGGTCTCTTGAAATGAAAGGGGGAAAAAACAAGTGTACAAAATCTTCTGCAAGATCTCACAAAGTTTTTCATTCAGGTCCGTGCACTTTCGGGTCAGTTTGGGAGATCTCTTAAAAGTTCAAAATAGGTCTAACTGCAAACACGCCTATACGGTATGTACTTATATGTGCTTATATGACATGCCTACTACATAGAGCCCACCATCTTGTGCACTACACCGGCCTTATTAGACCTCAGGTTAGGTTTAGGGTTTGGGGTTTGGGTTAGGAACTTCCAGCAGTACTTCTAGCTGGTAATATGTGTTGTCTCAGGGGGTGTGTTGTGTCCTGAAGTGGGTGTGTCATGTTGTAAAGTGGGTGTGTCTTGTCGCCTGTGGGATGGCAGATTTTCGAGACCCTTCTCAAAAGTCTTTTTTCTTTTTTCTCCCTCTCTCTATGTCCCTCCAGGGGTGCCGTACATTTTAATAAAGCCAGGAGATGATATTAAACAGAAACAAAGTCTTTCAAATACACCTCTGGGTGAATGCAAATTAATAAAGTGGAAAGTTATAAAGGAATTAAAGAATGTAATGGATCAAATTTATAAATGATTATTTGTTTGAAGCATGTACCATCATAGCATAAACTGTACCTTTCTTTGCTGCAGTGGTGCCCTTATATTCTATACCTTTCACACGGAAGTGTGGATATAATTTACCTTTAAATAGACCTTATTACCGTTTAAAGTAATGCTTAGTTTAAAGCTTCACCTTTTAAAGTTGGAGATGCACACAAAAGGTATGTAAAGGTGTAAAGATGTAACCCTTAAGGTTGTCACCCAAAAAACTGCAAGGAAAAGAACCTTTGCTGAGAGTGTTCATGTTTTCCTTTAAATTAAATCATTCCACGTCCTTGGAAACTCTTTTACTCTTTAAGTTGTCTCTGGCTGCAAACAGTTTGAGACCTCCTGATCCTGAACTACTGAAGTACAGAATCTCATGAGAAATTCATACAAATATGAATTGAGGAAGGAAAATGTGGTTGGATTTAATTCAGTTTAAAGCAAATTAAGTTTTTAACATACAGTAAGAATGCTGTAGCATGTCTAACCCTTAAATTGAGTTCAAGTTGTGAAAAAAATAATAATCTGGATTTGCATTTAAACCTGAACTTAACGTGCATTGTCTTACAAGTGTACAGTTTTTGGTAAATAATATTAATTTTGTCATGTACCATTTTAATCCTTTTGAGCTGAAAGTATGACTAATGCACTTCTGCATCCATTCCCCAAGGTGCGTTTATCACTTCTGTTATCAGAACAAGGAAATGGAAAAACCAACCTTCAGGTTTAGTCAGAAATCTATTAAAGTTTACTAAAAGCTGCATATTTTAAAAAGCCTGATTCTTGGATATAAAATTGCTTTGGTCAGCAGAGCCGTAAATAATGACTGAACAGAAAACCTGGATAGCAAAACTGAAGTATCATGATTCAGATTGTTTTACAGTTTTCCATTATCAGCAAACAGGACAGGATGTTTGTTTTTTTTTAATAATTATTATCCATATCATCATCTTCCACAAGAGTCATTCCAGGTGGACTGACAGAGAATCAGACTATAGCGTGAGCACTGCAGAGGCGTCCAGCTGCATACTAATGCACTTTCTTCCACTGTTTTCCCCTGTGACGTTCCTTAACATTCCTCTCTTCAGTACACACAGTACTAGAGAAGAGATGTTTAAGTATAATAAGCAGATCATATTTCAGTAAGTGCTGACGCCAGTCTATAGCAATGCATCATTCTCAACACACACACACACACACACACACACACACACACACACACACGTTGGATTTACCATCCTTGTGACAATGATTAATGCAGCTAATTAACACTACACCTGCACCTAAACCCAACCCTTACCTTCACCTCAGTAATGAAAAGGAAACCTTTTAGCTTGTTTGTTTGCTTGTTTGTTTGTTTGTTTAAAAAACAAACAAAAAAAAACTTTGAGGACCTTCCAAAGTAGTCAGATCTTACTTTCCTTGTGAAAACATTGGGTCCTCATAAGAATATATAAACCTACACACACACACACACACACACACACACACACACACACACACATAGAGGGCAACTTATCTTTAGTTAGTCTAGTCTTTTTACTGGCATGTTTATGGGAGGTCAGAAAAAACCAGAGAACCCAGAGGAAATGCAATCATACCCTTGAAGAACGTGTGAAATGTTAATATTCAGCTTTGTGTATCAGAATGGAAAGAATTGGGTAAATTGTGAATTTTATAAACATTTGGGTGGTTAAGGTCAGGCATAAAATGTAAGATTTTGCATTGAATGCTCAGCTGCCCAGTGTATTGATGGGATGGTGGTGCAGTAGTGCATTGGGTCTCATAGCTGCCTCACAGCTCCAGCTTCTCCGGGTCGATCCTGAGCTAAGGCTCCTGACTGTTCATGTTCTCCCTGTGCCATGTGGGTTTTCTGGAGTCTCCGCTTTGCTCCCACTTCCAAAAAACATGCCAGTAGCTGGATTTACTCAAATCAGTGCCTTGTGACAGACAGGCTTCCACCTCAAACTCAAAGTTCCTGGGACAGACTCTGGATCCACTAATCAGGACAAAGCACTTCTTACTGAAAGTCAGTGATTACGAGACAGTTTTTTTATATGTCTCAGTACACAGAGGGTTAATGTGTTCTAAGTCTTTAGTTGTTATTATGTATTGTAGGAAAGCTGATCTCCATTAATAAGTATGTTTAATGAAATGTGGTATTAATATCTCTAAGGGACATTTTTATTTTAAAAAAATATACAAAAAATGTTCTGTGAAAAGCTAAACGAATAAAACAAACATATTAGGGTGCTATGCCCAGCCTCGACCTTGTCCTTATCCTTACCTACTTCCTCTCCGTCTCTTCACTCCACCCCATCATTGTGTTTCCTGCCCTGTGCCACAAGTTTTCTGTTCCAGTATTTAGCTAATGCTGTCCTTGCTCAAGGTTTGTGCTCAAGTAATGACTAAGTGGATCAGAGGCCCAAGCAATGCATCAAGACAGATGGCAGGTGCTTCAGCCTCACACAACAAACGTACAAGCTTTAATCTTGAATTCCGATCAGCTTCCCATCTCTTGTTCAATCACACAGTATCCTCTCGGGACTACAGTCCAATAAATACAACCAGGATAGCTTTAAAAGTGCATTAGGATTATGGAGAGGTAGAGGGCACTGGGTTGTACGCATTAACAATCGAGAAGCGCGTGAGGTTGGAAATGTTGTAAGAAAAGGGTCAGAAGGAAGCACGCCAGGGTGGGAGTGGGTCAGTACAGGGAATGAAATTGGTTAAGCTTAGATTCAGTTGGATTTTTCTGGTTCCGGTTGAGAGCATCCTGCACACATTGGTGGTGCTGCTTATTTTTTCTTTCCTTTTTTATGTTGGTATGTATGACTTTTTTTGTTGTCGTTTTTATTTGTTTTGACGTTTTTGGTCGGGCATCGAATTTGTCAGCTGGTTGTTGGTTGTGAAGGAGCTCAAGACTTAAGCTTGAGTGGTGAATTTCCCCTGGACTTAATCTCCCATGTGTGATATGTGTAAACTGTGGCATCTGGTCACTTTGGAAGTGATTGTTCCTACTCTCAGTGGTGGGCAGTTTGGTGCTATCGTTCGGAGTTCAGTGATGCACAACAAAAGGCACTAACGGTCTCATTGCCTTCTGGGCTTCCTCCAAAACCTCTGAGAGGTGGGGCAGAAAGTGTGTAGCCCCCTTATTCGCTGCTTGCAGCTATATTTGTTGTTGTTCCCCCAAAGATGTAACAACATTAAGACTACCCTGACCTACAACTGGCCATAGAATGTGACTTGTAACCAACTAAAGTGGACCAGAACACTAATTATAATCATGTATGTCCTCAAAGCGTCTTATTCTTTCCTATACATTTTAAGATTTTACCATTAATTCTTAAATTAATGTTGATTTCTGACTACTTATTAAGTTGGTCTTCCTGCTCTTTGTTATATTGTCCTGTTCATCATATGGCAGCAATGCTCCCTGGACTGGACCCAGTTAGCTGTCCTGGAATCACTTTTTAGACATTCCTATCCAGGTCAGACCCATACTTTCATACCAAATTAAACTTTTGGGACAACCCAGTTCACAAAACTCAAGACCTATTTTAGTCAAGGGTAGATGAGATAGTCGCCTCCATAACCCTGAGCCCTGTGCTGTTCTACACCAGGTCTGAAGCGTGGAAGCACTTTATTAATCATCGCTCTTTAATTGTGTCCTGTGAGAAGGTGGGTATTGGAGCAGCAGCCCTGAAATTTCATCTGTGATTAAATAAATCACAGGATCCTGTCTTTTCTGTCTCATATGATTTGTCAAACAATTGCCACGAACATCTGGACAAACACATAGTGTTGAAATATCGCTTCCGATTCAACTTCTAAACATGGCCAGGACTGCCGTTCTGTCACTAGATGGAAATATGAGTATATATTTACCAGTCAGTGGTTCAAAATTTCAACTTAGAAAACAAATAATTTCTCTAGATTTCATACAAGTCTTTCAGAAAGAGCATGGACAGTTTGCACATGCGAGTCCAGAGATCATGCATAAGGAACTTTTTGTTTTCCAAGCACCACCTCTGATCTGGAACATGTCAGCATGTTTGCGATCAACTCTTACCTTTGGGAGCATTGATTTATTCCAAGAAGCACTTCAACCATGGATTTTTAATTAAAGGCCAAAAATACATTGGCTTGTTGCCCCTAATGCTCGCTGGCCTTTCTTTAGCCGTATCCAAATGATCACTGAATCAATGAAGTGTTGGTATACTCTCATTAGCATATTAATGAGAAATCCAGGCCAGTCTGTGATATATACATTTATATCCCAATTTACCAGAAAGGAAATATTAAAAAATAAAAAGTCAGAAAACTGGCTTGGGATGGAAATGTCACATCTGGCACATCTGTCTGAGACTAACCTGTCTAATTAGGAGCTCATTTGGCTGCACTGTCGGAAACCCTAGTTTCTGGCTTTTGGATTCAAAATGTTATTAGCAGACTTTCATACCTAATCAAGAACAACGAATCATGAGATTCAATCATGCTGAGGGAGAAAAATAGTACAGTCTTGCTTATGTGGTCCTCTCCAAAGGCTTAGCCATGTAATTGAATGCGAGTAACTGTAGAGCAGAGATGTGTCATGTGGGACACTCGGCAGTTCAGGGCACGTTATAACATAATGATTTAAAAGAATTCTCAGGGTTACATGAAATACTGCGTGTGCTGACTCATCGATGCAGTACAGCAAAAACTCTGGGTTGTTTTCTACAGATATCGGGTAGTTTGTCTTAGATTAAAAATAAAGTTAGTGTTGTATCTCTAATGCTTTTGGCTAATATGTATCTAGTGTGTTTTAGCCTCTTTGGTTGAGGGAGGTAAAAACATGGCAAGCCCCGCCCCATCTTGGGTTTAAAAGGCAGCACGATGATCAGTTTCTATAGTTTCGATAGAGTCTATATGCTCTAATTGTGCCTGTTATGCTTCATTAAATTTTAATAATTCATCATTGAGTATTATGATGGGGCGGTGCAGTGGTTAGCACTGTCGTCTCGCAACGAGAAGATTCTGGGTTTGAACCTCATGCCCTGCTGTGGCCTTTCTGTGCAGAGTTTGCATGTTCTACCCGTGCCTGTGTGGGTTTACTCTGGGTGCTCCGGTTTCTTCCCAAAGACATGCAGATTAAGTCAGATAGCTTCTCTAGATTATCCATAAGTGTGAATGGTTGTTTGTCTTTGTTTTAGCCTTGTGATAGATTGGTGACCTGCCTAGTGTGTACCCTGCCTCTCACCTGAAGTCAGCTAGGATTGGCTCCAACTTCCCCATGACCTTTAACGGATAAGCGGTTTAGGTCATGGATTATTATGATGATCTTTTGGTGTCTCACTGACCGCACGTGATGCATTTGTGCATAGCGGGAGCCCTGATTTTCACACACATAAGAATGTACAGTCAAAAGTTTGGACAACCCTTCTAATTCAATGTTTTTTCTTTATTTTTATTACATAAGACACTTCATGCCAAAGTAATGATGTTCTGTCATTTCTCTTTACTTAGTTAAGCGTTTTTTGACATAATCTGAATTACTCCAGTCGTGGAATAGAGCTATTTACTGTACAAACTCTACCTCCACACAACACCACTGATGATCTCACACACATTAAGAAGGAGAGAAATTCCACTAATGACCTTTGGACGAGGCTCAGCTGTTAATGAAAGGCATTCCAGGTGACGACCTCATGAAGCCGGGTAAGATAATGCCGATAGTGTGTAAAGCTTCATCAAGGTAAACGCTGCCTACTTTGAAGGGGCTAAAATATGAAATATATATATATATAATTTATTTATTTTTTTTTTTTTTAACAAATCAATTTTATTTCACATAATTCCATATATTGTTTGATGTCAACTTTGCGGTGACAGTATGAGGAAGAACCTCATATGGCTGTGATGGTCAGTTGAACGTGGTAGCCATTTACCCTAAGTACATTATTTGCTAGAAAATTAAAATTACAAGACTGGAAATCAGAAACTGTCCCCACATTTGGGATCAAGGAATTCAGGAATGTAATCCACGGTAAACATACTTTGAGACTTGGGCATGATTTATTAATCTGCTAAATTAATATACTGCATCATTATTTATAATGTATTGACTGTCCTGCCTAACTCCTAACCCTGTACAATGGAAATTCTGAGTTCTTTCTCTTTATATTTGATTTATCATTAAAACCACCAAATGTTGAATGATTTATATGTTGGAAAAAAGAATTATTAAAAAATGTAAAGATTAGGAGAACAGTGATTCATTTCAAACTAGAGCTATAAATTTGTTAAATGGCCAGTTTATTACTTGGACCCTCTCCAACTGGAACCATTCATAGTTTCATAGAAATTCTGGGAGCTGATTAGTCGGCCGTGATTGGTGGAAAAGGTTCACATGCACAACGTCCTAACTGACAGTTCATGTGTTTATTCTGGGCATGTACATTTCTTATGATCTATTGTGGACATATGCACTGGGCAAAGTCTGAGGTCACCTTTGTTTTCAATCAAATTCAGTATTTACAGTTAATTTTTTAGTGGTAAACGGTAATGATGAGAGAATGTCCAGTACATTCATTTCATTTTCAGTTAAATGGTCATACAATATGTACCATATCTGCTATTTTTTACAGCTGAAGACCTGATTTTCTGTCAAAAACATTTCCCCATAATTACTGTTCATCATTGTTATTGTTCACAAATCACACAAACGTCTTCAGCAGTAAAAACAGTATGAGATCAGTAAATACTTTATTAGTAATTGTGAACTTTATGACCTGTATGAATAAGTACTGCATGGCTGTTTAACTAGAAATGGAATTAATGTACTGGACATTTTCCCATCATTACTGTTTGCCAGCAAAATATTAACAATAAATACCGAAAGGCCATTTGAGTGAAAACAAAATGTCTGATTTTTCACAGGATTATAAAAAGATCTAAAAGTAGTTAAAGAGAACCCAGTTAAACAAATAAGACAAAAATATTATACTTGTTCACTTATTTATCGAGGTATAAATATTACATATGTAATGTAATGCCACTGTGAGTGGCAAAAGTATGTGCACCTTGCTTTTAGAACCCTTTGTGCAGCAATAACTGCAGCTAAACGTTTGTAGT
>JAQMYM010000011.1:378119-392398 GCA_030014255.1 Parauchenoglanis ngamensis | reverse complement strand
CTGGGCGACCCGGGGATCGAACCCAGGACCTTCTTGCTGTGAGGCGACAGTGCTAACCACCGCACCACCGTGCTGCCCCTTCATATCATTAATTATAAATCAATAATAAAGGATAAAATACTGGGGTGCAAACAACAATTCATTGTTTTAAACTGGTGTTTAAAATAATTTAAATTGTGTCATATCATGAGCAACAACCGAGAAGATAGGAACTGAGAGCAAATTAAAGTTATGTATTTTTAACAATGCCAGTTTGTTTGCGTGTATTTTAAATAATCCTTTATTGTTAATAATTTCACAGCATTTACATAATCAGTTTTGGGTTTTGTTTTTGTTTTTTTTGCTGGAAATGAAATAACAGGTGTAATATTTATTATTGTGACATTTGTGAAAGGTTCTTATGATTGATAGGAAATTATAAATTACAAATTATATATTATATTATTTTATGTGGGTTTTTTGTGCATATGGAAAGCATGCTAGTTGATTATGCCTAACTGCTGTATCTTGTCACCCATTTTTTTATTTTTCAGTATTACACCTCACGTTCAGTGGTTATCGTGTTGCTTTACCAATGCTGTTCATTTTTTATTTTATTTTTTTATAATGAATGCAGCTCTGTGCTTTCCCTCAAGGCAACTCCATCTAACCTTCCAAATAACAGTCATCTCCTGC
The DNA here is from genome assembly GCA_030014255.1 of Parauchenoglanis ngamensis. Lineage (NCBI taxonomy): Eukaryota > Metazoa > Chordata > Actinopteri > Siluriformes > Auchenoglanididae > Parauchenoglanis > Parauchenoglanis ngamensis. The sequence continues at coordinate 391,723 of JAQMYM010000011.1, read as the reverse complement.
AGATGATTGGATTCGTATTCTTTAATTGCTTTATTTTCCCCCAACAGCCATCTGTTTTTTTTCCTGTTGAGTTTCCCGATCGTTCCAATAAGAGCTCAGATGGTCTTTCTGGTTCCTGTCGCCTCCATGGAAACTTTACAGTATGAGAACAATGTTCCAGCTAGCAGGGGCCATTCCTTTTTCTTTGTTATTATTTCTTAAGTGATAGCATCGGCGAGGCACTAGCCGGAGAGCTGGAACACTTTGTCAAATCTGAGTGTGTCTGTGAAAGAGATAAAAACAGGTCTTCCCCCGTTGTTTACTGAGTACAAAGAGTTCTGACTTCCTGTGTCTTAAAAGCAGCACCGTTTCCTTTAAGCTAGATAAGAATGTTTTATCTACCAAAGTGCAATTTGAAGCTAAACCCTTTTAAAACTTTTTTAAACCATTAGTCATTTTGTTAGATTTTAGAACTGATCTCATTATTAGAGCGAAACAGTAAGACAACGTTAACTGTTAACCCAGAGTACAAAGATAAACTTCAAAACAAATGCAAACACCACTAATAAGTTTTCTCACTTGTACATCTTCCCATGACACTTACGATTCAAAAGGAATGTTCTGCATTGACGAGTGGTCCATCCATGGTACAGGAAGTGGCTTTGAAGGCAGTTATTTGCATAAAGATTGCGCTAGGCATGTGTGTGTGGACTGTAAGGCCAGTCATTCTGCCCAGAGACAGAAAGTCCAGTTATTATAGTGAAGGATAGTGTGTCCCTGCACAAATACCAGATATCCACAGAAGTGTTTTCATGGGAAATGACACGCTACGTCAAGCCTTGACGACTGCAGCCAGGGACGTCAGACCTGGAGAATAGAGACGACTTGCTGCAGTAATCTCAGGTCCCAGGTATGGCATAAAACTATCACAAATACAACAAGAAAGATCCTAAAGCAGTCCTTTTAAACATTAAAACAATTGAAAAGATGTATTTTTCAATTATATTATATTGTGTGTGTGTGTATAATATAATATAATATAATATGGATGGAGAGAGAGATTTGTTACTACATTATGTGATTATTGTACAGTATAGGCTATTACTCCAATAGTACTACATGACAAGAAATGAAGAATTAGGTCAGTATTTATAGCAATTTTACTGTGTATCTGTTAGACTGTAAGTATAAACATTGAATATAATTGACAGCATTCAGCCCATAATGATCCTCCTGTTACAACGCCTCTGATTTCCCCCAAAAGTCCATGAGTCAATATCTGGCTTTTTCTTTCTCAGTGTGAAGAACCAATTTTTCGTTTAACGATTGCGCATACCATACTTTCTGCTAAATTTGATTAGGAGATGAAGACAGAGGTGCCATCTGGGCGGATGGTTTCACCAAGCCAGGAGATGCTAAAAATGGACCTGCCAGTCATTGCTCCAAATGACAGGATTGGGAATGCCACCAGATTGAGCAGACGTCTTTGCTAACAAGCCTCCAATGAAGCTTGGCAGCTGTTCTAAACATCCATACAGGGCCTGCATTACACAGCTTGACATAATGCTGCTGCTTTTTTTTCTCTCCAACAACCAGTTTCTGGTATTACTGAAGAAGTTTTCATGGCTTTGACCTACACTAACCATTTGAGATCGAATGCCAGATATTAAGTGGATGAATTTTCTGTTCATTTATTTTCCATATCCACTTTACACTGCTCAGGGTTGCGGCGAATCTGGACACACTGGGTGCGAAACAGGAACATTCCTAACAGGTATGCATAGTCAAGTCTAAGACCTGAGTTAGACTTTTAAAGGCGCGTTATGCAAAAATTTGTCAAATTAATCAAAGATTATGTCTCTAATGGTTACATAGATTTCAGACGATTTTAAATGAGCCCACTCCCCCAAGCTCCCACCCCCAAAACCTGGACGCTAGAGTTCAATCAGTTAGCATGCTAACTAGAGTTAGCATAAGCAAAAACTGTTATGACCTCACTTTCAAACTGACTGCTTGAAAATTATAACACTATAAATTCAGCTCATGTTGATTTATGAGAATGTTTGAATACCTTCCTGATATTCGTGATGAGTTCCTCATGAGCCTTAATGCTTTGGTACTACTGTGTTAGCATGGTTAGCATTTTAAGCCATCCAATAATCCACTCACCTGCTTGAAAGCCAACTTACAATGCTATAAAAATGAAATTCTGCTCATTGATGTATGAGAATGGTCAGAAGTGCCTTTGCTGTCCTTTTTTTCTTTGTAATGACTTTTTTTGACGGAATGTCGCTAATTCGGTGTCATTGTTCATCTCTTTTACCAGTAATAAATGACTCCATCTTGGTTTCACTGCAATTCTTTCATCTTTTTTGAAAGCATGGCGTGGTTTTCTGCTCACAGGATAATTTGGTTGCACTGGGTGTTTGTGATTTAAGTCGTTTGTTTTCTGAATTTTAGATGGTTTTTCTTTCTAAACAGACTGGAATGTAGGCGGGGTAAAGAGGCATTGGGAAGTGATTGACAGGAGGCCCATATAAACACAAACAACAATTCCGGACTCTAAGAAACATTCCACAAAAGAGATTTCACCGCCTTGTGCGAAAGCCAAAAACAATTAAACAACTATTTTTATCATGCTGAACAAACTTTCCTGAGTAGTAATAAAAGTTATTAAGTTGACAATTGCACCTTTAAACCCCTTACTGCTTTACTTCAGTATCTGTTGAATGTTTGCCCGAATGATCTGTGTTGGCGTACAGCACAAATGGGTTCTCACATGACCTACATCAGGATCCATTCCTGTGAGCAAAATAAAACTCCTCTTGCGCTTAACTGCACTAAGCAAGTTCCTGACCAGGACTCTGTCTGCTGTGCTCTTCTGAAGAAGCACATGGTACTGTTATTTATTTTGTGTTCATGAATCCATTTATTTATTTATTTTTTGAGTGCACACCAGGATCTACTATGAAACCACTGTAGCGCCGTGCTACCGTACTCTACAGCTGTTTTGACAGATGTTTCCTTAGTTGAAGTCAATGAAAAAGTGTTTGCCAATTTAGCATTAATGTGTTCTTATTTAATTAGGAGAAGTACTCGTGCCACAGCGCAGGTTGCATTGATTTAACATCATATCGCCTCTTCAGGGATGATGTGTGACATAATCAGTCGTTTAGCCGCCCAGATCGCTGGGAATTGATTAGCCTGTCCATCTGCACCGGCCTTGCTACAATCATTAAAGCAAATCAGCCATGCTAACGTCATGCCAAGGTCCATTTAAAGTATTAAGGTGAAAGAAGATACAACTTAAACCTAGATAACATGTAATCCATGATGGATTCCTGAGTCTGAGTCGGAGTCTGAGTAGTGACCGCTCTTCCAGGGAAATGCTCCGGTCGACTAAACGGAAAGATTCTATTCTATTCCGGAGAATGAGATGATCTGTGTGTCCGTATTCAACCGGAGTTTAGAGACATCCCGACATTTATTTTCTTAATGTGGGATTACACGAGAAGGTGTTAAAAATCAATGAAGATTAGCTCTCAGTTTGAAAACTGACATTCTTCATTAATCCTAGAATACCTTTGCGATTACGCCATTAATTTCAGGGTTGTATCGCATTTGCTTCTTGATCTTGATCTTCACGGTGCTTTTTTAATTTTATTTTAACACACGGAGGTCACCATTCATTCCCTCATGATTAATTCATGTCGTTTTTGTTAATGACATGTTAATGTCTCAGTGAATGACATTCTTCTGTTGAAAGCACTGGATGGAAATTACATTGTGGTTTTTGTTTGATCTCGATAAGCCAAGTAGAAAACGGGGACGTAGTATGTTAAGTTTAATATAGAAAATTACCTGTTTTAATTGTGCACAGCACAGCCACTGCGTTTATATGAATATCCTTGCCTGAGAACAAAATGTTGGAATCTGCAGATTCAGATCTACAGGCTGAATTGAACCACTCATTTAAAAAAAAAATAATAATAATAATAATAATTTGTTTTTGTGAACAAGTTTAACCAAATAAACAAACCTGCATTATTTTATTTGTTTGTTTTTGTGAAGTGCTTTAGATAGGAAAAAACAATTTTTTAGTAGTTTTTAGTAATTAAAAATAAATCACCTGGTTCTCAGTATCAGCTGATACTTGGGGTTTCAGTATCATAAAAGAAAACCTGGTAACGTGCCAACTTTACTTAAACATGAATATATAATTTAAAACGCATACACAAATGGCCATAATACCGAGCCCAAGACTCCAAAGGCTTAATAACCGCAAGTCAGAACTTTCCCCCTTCAGTGTAAAAGTGTTTAATTGATGATCAGATTGGAATCAAACCTCAATTCCTCATTACTGTAGGTGAAATTTAGGATCCAATTTCATGGTCAAACACCAGAGCAAATACTCCTTGTTTGCTTTTTATAATCATAAAGATTGAATATTCTTTTCCCCCTCTCAGTTCTCCTGGCTGAGTTTAGCATTATCAAAAAGAACCTACACGAGTGAACAGTGGTCTGTCTTGGATTGATTTTTTTCCTTAAGGCAAGTCTGATCATAAACACTGAAAAACACAGTATCGTTATCACAACACAACACAACACAACAGGGGGTGTTTGACGAGGTGTTTCAGTAAGATAACGCTTCTTTTCAATACAACAGTCAAAGCTGAACAACTGCAATTAAATGCACTTTACTACAAGAGGAGTGCAAGAATATAAGATAGAGGACATTTTAGTGCTTCTGGTAGATATCTTTCAAAATATATCGTTATAACATGCGTGGCTGATGTACTGGAGTTTCCAGCCTGTTTGATATTTATTTATCTTTTTTTTTTGTTTATTTATTTTGCCTTATGGGGCGGCACGGTGGTGTGGTGGTTCGCACTGTCTCCTCACAGGAAGAAGGTCCTGGGTTCCATCCCCAGGTCACCCAGGGTGCCTTTCTGTGCGGAGTTTGCATGTTCTCCCCGTGCATGCGTGGGTTTCCTCCAGGTGCTCTGGTTTCCTCCCACAGTCCAAAGACATTCAGATTAGGTTAGCTGGCTACTATAAATTGCCCATAGGTGTGAATGCGAGCGTGTGTGGTTGTTTGTCTCTGTTGGCCCTGTGGTGGACTGGCAACCTGCCCAGGGTGTATCCCGCCTCTTGCCAAAAGATGCTGGGATTGGCTCCAGCTTCCCCATGACCCAGATGGATAAAGCGGTATAGATAATGGATGGATGGATGGAAATAATGACTGTTGCTTGCTGCAGTGCGGGGGGACAGGGTGTTTGTTGGCGGGCACCTATCTGAAATTAGTTCTGGGATTCCAGTAAATATATATGCAGTATATACAAATGTGTTTCTATTTATGTGTATATGTGTGGCAGTCTGCACCTCCAAACAAACAAGCGCTCCTCACCGTGCTGTGCTGGTGGTGCTGAAAAGACTCGTCACTCAAGACCTCCTGCTCTGCTGTGCCAGTTCAGGTCCACCACTGTTGTGGAACAATGGTATGCACGTGGCCAGAGAGTGGGGTTGGCTTCCCCTGCAAGGCTGAAGTTCACTCAGCACACACCCTCCACTAGGCAGTAGGGGAATATAGAAAGCCTGTGCTCCAGAATTTGAGCAAGTATGCTCTCCCCCTAAACTGATCCTGACTTGTTGCTATCTCTGTGTGCCAACAGATAGGGCTGAAGAACACCTCCCGCTTACCGGTGGTTAGCCTCCCTCAGATGCCTCTTGAGAGCTTCAGCCATGAAGAGCCAGCCAACCAGCCTGAACCCCCACACTTACCACTCACCAGCCTGCTGCACACGCACCCCTTTCCCAATATGACAGAAAAAAAATTAAAAGTGCACTTTTGGCATGGACCTTTCTGTGTCATGAGTGGAGCTTTGTAAGTAAGAATCGCAGGTGAGGCTAGAAAATTGTTTGTTCATGCATCTGGATGCATGTCAGTGAGCCCTAGTATATCCAGACAAGGTTGGACTACTTGTGCGGAATTCTTCTTTGCGTTTTTCAAGTTTCTCTCCTGCATTACTCTTTTAGGAGCACATGCAAATGCAGAACAGGCGTTTTTGTTTCAGATTGTTAAGACATACTAGAAGGTTGATCCTATTTATACTCATCTTAATATTTCTGTTTTATTCTAATAGAACTAATTATTTACCAGGCTTGTGCACAATTATGTGATGTAATTTTTTTTGTTGTTGTACAATGTAAAATATGATTTCAAGAAATGTTATTGTAGTTTAAAACAAATGACACAAATTTAGGAATTTTTTTATCTTTATTTGTACATGTGATAATGTTAAAAATAGGCCTGCCACCAACTTAAAAGGCAATATATTGTTTTGCCATATACTGACACAGTGGTACTTGATTTACTACAGTGTGTTTTATGCAAAAGTGCTTCCTAGAGGAGACGTGCACCTTACTTCACCCTATGAGGCCGTCAATGGCATACCTATGATGTACATTCTCTGCAGACGTATCAGCCATTAGGGACTAAGTAGCTTCTTATTCAAGATTCATGTTGCCATATATGCTCACAATAATCAAATATTCATTTTTGCACCACACAAACACAGTTTGTAAATAAGAGTGAAGTAGTTTATTTTCAATAGAATAACAACTCAGCTAATACATAGAATGAATATAAGGAAAATTTTACACATAAACTCATCACAGCGTCATGAGTTAACACCCATCCAACTTAGGTATAATTAATGATATTTAACAAATATATTTAATTAATATAAAATATATATATAATTATAATGAAAATGATAAAAGATTAACTATTATGAAGAAAATCATCACATTTATTTTAAGTTTTTATTAAAAATCATATAAAGACGTATGCAATTCTTGGGAATAAAGCTATTTTTTAGCTATGGTTTCAAAACATATTTTCAGTCATTTTAGAACGTCGACATGTTTACATTCCAAGCATACATTCAATTAAGTTATTTGGTAAAAAGTATAAAATAATCCAGTCCAAATTTTGATTGACTGATGATTTTAATAATAATTTTACTTGATTAGTAATAATTTACTATTTTAAATATATGTTCAGATTAATTTTCATACAAAGCAATTGCAATATTGGATCTCAATCTCAGCTGGCATGGAAAATCTAATATTTCCTTTAGTAATTTGACCTAGGTAACTGAGAAATGTACAGACTTCTAAAGTGAGACACAAATATGCTAATACTTGTGAATGACAATATGCTAACATTCATAGCAGATTAGAATCCTGAACTAATGGTGTGATGTGTTTACCCTCTCGGAAACTGAGACAGCTTGTATTTAGAGAGTTGTGCACATAACTGCACCATGCATATTGATTCCCAAACCAGCATGAGCTCACAGTTGCAAATTAAAGGCAACTTATATGAAAATCTGCTGATGGCTACTGACTTAACAGTATAGGTCCACTATTAGGCTTCATAGGTATGTAATCTAACAAAATACATATATTGCATACAATCCTGTTTCCGAGAAAGAATAAAAAATAAAGACTGTGATGATATGGTAATCATGTAACCTTTATTTAATTGAAAATAGAGCAATAACCAAATATAATTTTTTTTGTTTGTTTGTTTTAAGAAAAATATGAAAAATTTATAGTCATTTTGAATTTGATGCAAGCAGTACATTTCAGAAAAGTTGGACGGGGGCAACAAAAGAAATAGTAAATAGATATAATATAGTATAATATAATATAATATATAGTAATAGTAAAAAGAACAGCTGTGGGAACATCTCACATCTCACAACTTAATTGACAAGTCAGTAACATGATTGGTTATAAAAAGAGCATCCCACAGCAGCCAAATCTCTCAGCTGTAAAGACAAGGATGGGTTCACCATTCTATGAAAGGTTTTGTGCAGCAGTTAAAGAATTTAAGAATCCAACAATTTTTGTGGAGCAATTAAAGAATTCAAGAATCCAACAATTTTAAAATAAAGTTCCTCAACATAAAATTGCAAAGAATTTGGGGATTTCATCATGTACATTGCATAATATTCTGAAAAGATTCAGAGAATACAGATAAATCTCTGTATGCAAGGGACATCGCCAAAAAACAATACTGCAAGTACTCCAAGTTAAAAATGAGTATATATTTTCCAAAAAACAAAAAACAATAAATATTTCTCAGTTTCAACATTTGATATGTTGTCTTTTTTATATAATGTCTTTTTTTATATGATCATTGAAAAATGAACATTTACAGCTGCAGCAGTTCAGCAAATTGACATATTGAAAATTGACCTTGCAATATTGAAAATTGAAATTGAAAATTGATCTTGCAATATTCCAATTGTCCTCTCCATGTATGTAAATTGTGGCACCTGTGGCACTGTGATGTGTGACAAATATGGAGGATTTGCCAAGGCCTTTTATTGTAACCAACATAAGGCGTCTCTGTGTACTAATAATACTGCTCAAGCACTGTTTCAGTTGGCCCCACTTGTCTATTGGTTGGATTGTCTTGTATGAGACTTTGAGGTAAACAAATTCTTTTGTTAATTTTAAACCCACAAACAATGCATGTCTGTGCAAAAATAACAGTGAAACTCAATAATTTGATTAAAAAAAAAATACTTCCCCCTTTTTAAGTTCTTGTGTTTATATTTTTGTTCAGTATATATACATGCAGTGGTACTTCAAATTTGTGAACCCTATAGAATTTTCATATTTCTGCATAAATATGACCTAAAACTTCATCAGATTTCCTAAAAATAGATGAAGAGAACCCAATTAAATAATTGAGACCAAAAATATAATAAAAATATAATTTATCATTTGTTTATTGAGGAAAATGATCCAATATTACACATCTGTGAACCACTAGCAATAGCAGTTAATTTGAAGGTGAAATTAGAGTCAGGTGTTTTCAGTCAGTGGGATTATAGTCAGGTGGGAGTGGGAACCCTGTTTGTTTAAAGAACAGGGCTCTCTCAAAGTATAATCTTCACAACACATGTTTGTGGAAGTGTATTATAGCATGATCAAAGAAGATTCCTGAGGTTCCCAGAGTTGTTGATGCTCACCGGGATGGAAGATTTTACAAAACCATCTTTAAAGAATTTGCACTCCACCAATTCACAGTCAGACAGATGGAGGAAATTCAAGACTATTGTTAACCTTTCGAGGAGTGGTCGATCAACAAAGATCACTCCAAGAGCAAGGTGTGTAATATTCTGCAAGCTCTTATGGAACCCAGGGTAACTTCTAAGCAACTAAAGGCCTCTCACATTAAATAATGGTAATGTGCATGAGTTCACCATCAGGAGAACACTTAACAACAATGGTGTACATGGCAGGGTTGCAAGGAGAAAACCCACTTCTTTCCAAAAAGAACATTACTGACTGTTTGCTAAAAATCAAGTGTACAAGCCTGAAAGCTATAGGAAAAATTTTGTGAATGGATGAGACCAAAATAGAAACTTCTGGTATAAATAAAACTTTTTAAGTTTGTAGAAAGGAAAACACTGCATTCCAGCATAAATGCTGATGATTTTTTGAAATTCTTCATAAATAAGATTGTTTTGATAAGAGAAAAAAAGTGGTCTACACTCATCTCAGAATGCTTGCTGTGAGCTCTCCAGTACTTTGATAGATGAAACACTTTGAAATTACAATCTGCACCCTTTCACAGTTTTAATTTGTTTCCCCTGAGATCCTCTAAAGCCTGGCAGCTGCTTTCAAACCTACAACCTGCATATTAGACCCTACACAATCTAATGTTTTTAAGTAACTGTTTCCTGTTTTAATTAGTCCTCCTCATTATTATCAATAAATCTCTTTCCACCAGCTCTGTGCCCTTAGCTTTTATATCTGCTATTATTAAACCACTGCTTAAAAAACTAACATGGACCTGCAATTTCTGAACAATTATAGACCAATATTCAGTCTTCTTTTTTTATGCCAAAACTACTTGAAAGGGCTGTCACTGAACAACTTACTGTCTACCAGTCTGACAACAATCTTTTTCACAAATTTCAATCTGGATTTCATTCCTGTCATTCCACAGAAACCTCCTTGACTAGAGTAACCAATGATCTAGTAATTACTGCTGATTCTGATTTGATGTCATTGATGCTGCTTCTTGACACTGTAGATCAGGAATGTCAAATCTGATGAAAACCTGCACCCACACCAGCCCTTTCTGGACAGGTTTGACACCCCTGCTGTAGACCATGGCATACTCCTTAATCACATGTAGAAGCATATTGACAGCCAGGGGACGGTGCTTTCATGGTTTCATTTTTATTTATCAAATAGAACTTAATGTTTAAGTTACATTAATTCAGTTTCTGAATATTCAGAAGCGAAGTTTAGTGTACCCCAGGGATCAGTCCTTGCCCCATACTCTTTGATTTATATGCTTCCCCTTGACATCATTTGCAAATACAATGTTAATTTTCATTTTTATGCTGACAATAAAGAGTCAAATGACTTTTCCCCACTCCAAAAATTAGAAACATGTCTGTCAGAAATTAAAGAGATGGAGGGGTATGAATTTTAAATGCTGAGAAAACAGAGGTATTGACTGTTGGACCAGCCAGATATGGACACTTAAAAGAGAATTTTAGTGTTAACCTTAATGGGTGCAGTATTTCTGGAAGTCTGACCCTCAAAAATCTTGGAGTGACCTTTGATTTTCATTTTATATATCCATCTCATATCAAGGCTATTACAGAGACTGCATTTTTCATCTTAGTAATATTGCTAAAATCTGATCCACTGAATATTTGCATGATTCTGAAACATTAATTCTTGCAACAGAACCAGAATCAGCTTTATTGGCCAAGTACAAGTATGTGTATACATACAAGGAATTGGACTCTGGTTTTACCTTGCTCTCGGTGTGCTTAAAAAAGTATATATGAATGTATACAGCTATTACAAAGAAACATTAGTGGATGTACAAGACAGAAATGTATATCTGTATATACACTACCGGTCAAAAGTTTGGGGTCACCTTCTAATTCAATTATTTCTTTATTTTTATTGCTTTAAAAGAGACTGGATAATGATGGACTGTTGTTTCTCTTTACTTAGTTGAGCGGTTGTTGACATAAAAGGTTATTAGTGGAATTTCTTTCCTTCTTAATGCATTTATTCATGTGTCTTCCCTTACAAAACGTCATTCTGTGCATTGCCTAGTCTTTCCTCTGTGTTAAAAATATCATTGCCTTTTTCCTGTACTGCCTATGTTGGACACACAATCAAGGTCACAAAAATAAAAGACACCCACCTGTATGCACATTTTCATGTGTTCAACAATCCCTTTACATGCCAAGCAATGCATTCAATTTCAAATGACAGTGGTATTATTCAGATACACACCTGTACTCTTCTGTATTCTCAAAGTCCTGCTTGTTGTGCATTGGTGTAAGGTAGTTACACTCTATCACCCCAATAACTCCCACTCCTGTCCTGTTGGCCTGGTAACAGAACACAATCAACACTGTAAGCCTTGTGCCTTTACGCAAAAGATGAAAGAACACAAATATTTCCTTTGTGAGTGTCCAAATTTACATGTTTACTCCATAAAATAACTCTAAAGTATAGACTGTCATGAATAATAGGCAGTATGGTATTGGAGCAGGTTACACAGCCACCTCACCTGCTCCATGGTACCTGGTCGGACCCTGAGTATGGGTTACTGTCTGTATGGAGTTTCATATGTTCCCTTGTGGATTTCTCCACTTTACTCCCATGTGCCAAAAACATTACTGTATGTGGATTGGTTATGCTTAAATCAGCCCCTAGATATCAATGTGTGTGTGCACGGTTCCTTGCAACATTTAACATTTTATACACTTTTACACATACGGCACAACCACTGTCATGTACCATCATTTCACTATAGTTGGCTATAGTATAGTTCTTTTAAGAAAGTACGGTGGATGCTTACTGATGATAATCAGGCAAAATTTAAACATGCAGCGTTCATTTTTTATATCTACAATTCATACGGAAAGTATTCACAGGAATACTTATGTACATGTGCTTTCTCTTGTGAATACTTTCCGGATGCACTGTATATGTAAACAAACTGTATGATCCTCACCTTGCGCTGACAGGCGACACGTTCATAGGCCTTGATGAGGCGGTTTTTGTGGTACATCATCAATCCGTAGTGCTCTTTGTCTTTTGTGTTGTAGCCAAAGGTGATTTTAATTCCCCTTTTCTGAGACAAAGACTTAAGGATCATGATATAAAACCATGAAATCTGTTTAATTACTCAGTATTCATAGCTTACTCATTTCACAGATACTTTTATAAAACACTCTATATACTGTATACAATATTTGGCAAAAGGATACAAGAAATGTGGGTTTGTATGTGTCCTTGATGACGAGTGCTAGGCTTTTGGAGATGAGTTGAGTTTTCACCTTCTGCCCTCGAATAATAATCTGCATTCTAGGTTTTAGGTACAAGATACTGCTGTATGCCTGATTTAATAGAAAAATAAACATTCATGTGATTATATGCTGACCAGCACTGCTATCTCAGTGAGCTGGAAAACTGTGACAATGGATGATTTTATTATTTGATAGTTTACATCTCACCCGCAGTGAATATTGACTCGGTGTGGCCGTTCCATTCTCTGGCTCCTTGTTTGGCTCTTTTGTGCTCTCATTAATGTCAACAGGAATATGAATATCATAACGATCCTTTGTAAAGTCAAATTCCAATTCCTTTGTGGTCGTTCTGCAGCAAAACAATACGCTTATTATAAAGAATCCTGTTACTGCTGTTCACAGTTTATCAATCAGTGTAGTCTACAATGTATTCATCACTTTTGTAAACTGAACATGATATAAAGGTCTAAACTACAATGCTTCCCTACTCCCTATCCAGTTTCCCTTGTTTCAGTCCTTTTTCTTTCTGTCTCGTTTATCATGGTTACCTGCGTAGGTTCCAGATGATGATGCGAGTTCCAGTGGAGTTGGTTCCATATGGCCCATTAATGGCACTCAACTCAGACAGCAGTTCTTCCTTGGTGTTAAACAGGGAATAGGTCTGGATATCATGAAGACACTCCTCATACTCCTGTGCAACACTAATTGAGCAGAAAGGTTAAGGACCAAACAGCACAGAAGTGCAGTTTTTTTTTAACTCTTAGAATATTCATATGTCAGACCTTGATATTAGTGCCCAGGGTGAGAACCTTGCTATAGGTAGTTATTGTTTTCTATTCCTAAACTCTCTTCTGTAGTGGCGAACAATTGTTTCCTCAATTTCCTGCTCAATGATTCACACTACCTGCTTGTCCAATCGATACTATTTTCAGTCTCACTACATAAAGGATATCAGTCTGTCCGGTCTTGGTGAACACAACAATCGGCACGATGACATTCTCTGCGTTTATCTTCTCGAGGTAAGTCTGTGACAGGAGACCCACACACATGGTGTCGGCTTTCTTTGAAAACACTATGGCATCCTTCCCCAAACGCATGGAGCCTGACTTAAAACCGTTACCATAAAGACCCACTGGAACATGGCCTCTTACTGTGTGCTTATCACTGAAGCCAAAACTGAGAGAGAGAGAGAGAGAGAGAGAGAGAGAGAGAGAGAGAGAGAGAGAGAGAGAGAGAGAGAGAGAGAGAGAG
>JAQMYM010000011.1:352635-363102 GCA_030014255.1 Parauchenoglanis ngamensis | reverse complement strand
TTTTTACAACATTATTGTTGAAATACACAGTCCTGAAAAAGGGACGTTTCTTTTTTTGCTGAGTATATATATATATTATCTGCTGATTTGATTTTTTTGCCGATTACAACCAAAAGTGACGTTTGTCTTTAATGTCTTCAGTTACAGAGGCACTGCATGTACTGTATTTACTCTATGCAGTATTCACATGATATATAGGTATTTCCAAAAAGATTAACTCTGAACAGGTTTGGATATACATACAGTATATTGCTTATTGGGCTTTTAAGAGTATTTCTAAAATTAAATGTTCAATTGATGTTTGATTCATTTAGTCATTGTTTACTGATTATGGTTTGGTGTTCAAAATAACAAAATACCAATAATGTTCAGTATGGATTCTTCTTCAGCTTTATTGTTTCAGTAATAGTTTTATTTTACAATGATGGCACCTTTGTATGAATTTCACAGAGATGTCTTGCGGAAGTATAAATGTTCGCGTTCACATGTTAAGAAGTAAAATATTAAAAATAGGATGCTTTTTGCTAAAACTTTTCCAAGACTACTACAAACAAACGTCTCGTGGCATTAACCCTCAACCTCGGAAATTTCTCAGGAAAAAAAGAAAGTACACAAATCCAGGCATGGAGAGTATAGTGCTTTAGAGTCCGCAAAAAAATCAGTATATGTGCCAATACAGTGTATTGGTGTGGTTTCGCTGCTCCATTTGATGGCCAATGATGCCGTTCCACACACAATCTGCAGCACTGCTGTGGACCTGCAGAGCATCACGCCAAGTGACTACAGGAACACCAGGAGCAAAAAAACTGTCCCATTCACCTGCGACAAAACCAATAGTGCACGCAAGGCTAACGGTCTGAAACGCAGAGCGGGAAGAAAACATCATATCAAACATGACTAGCTGACATGCTGCAAAGACAAAGAGTAGGATCAGAAGACTACGGGCATCACAATAGATAAAATCATTTCACACCTGGCCAACATTTCACAACGCTGACACAAGTCGTGTTTCCATTAACCTTCTTAATGGACAATTTGAAATTGCAAACTAAAAAACGAGTAATGGAAACACTAATAATCAAATATCAAAAAAAAGTTTATAAACTCACGAGGTGTTTTTTCAGGCGGTATAACAAAGCAATATTTCGCCAAATTGAAATGGACATGACATGACATGACATCGCCATGCCGACTCTTATCAGGTCTTGGAAATCCGTCGCCATGTTGAATTGGAAAGACTATCACGAGAGGAGAAAACGCAGCTTTAATCACATGACACCACTCAGTGGAAACACAGACCACTCACAATTGTGCTTTGACAGCTTTTTTTAAACTGCTTCTAATGATAATAAGCTAATAAGCTAATGATAACAGCCAGAAATCCTTTTGTTCCTAATGTTATGACGTGTGACCACGTGCCTCTGAAAAACGTACACGCATTTGAATATTTCTGCCGTTGTTTTGTGATTTTATTTTCTTGTTATCAAATTTTGTCTACATTGTATCTTTAATCCTCCTCACTTATAATAGTCCATCATTTCATTTTAAACAAAGGAAAATACACACTGCACTTTTACTGTAAAACTAACAGCAAAATGTGAGCTTTTTAAAAAAAAATGTAATGATAGACTTTTGTTTTGGATAGGAAGTCGGTATCTGGCCGGACAGAAAAATGTCCAAAGATCACGAGCAGCAAGCTCCAAAATCCATTTCAGACAGCTTGCATTGTGTAGCACTTTCAAGACTTCAGCTTTAAACCGGAAGTTTAACCGAAAGCAGCAGAACGTTCGTTGCCTAGCAACTGTAGAACGCCCTTGAAACCATGCAGGATGTGTTTGGAGCTTAACAGCACTCATTTAATTTATTTACATGAAGGAAAACCTGTCCCGTTTCCCCGCAAAGGTCAGCAAATATCCAGGAACAAATAATGTAAAGCGAACTCTTGACGCACGGCAACATCTTACTTTAATTTTCTTTTCCATTTCATTACTGAGGAAATATATTTAAACAGCACAGTAGATGAACACTGAGACTGCTACAGTGCAAAAAATAAACGATATAGAGCAATAGCAGCATCTTCTGGTCAATCATGAAGCACCGACCAACTACAAATCACTGTTGTGGGACCGTTAAGATGTTCCAGAATCCTTATTTGCTCCCAGCAGGCATAAAGCAGCTCAGGCCAGTGATCTAGAAAATAATAATTGATTATGCATGATGTGATCTTAGCAAACTGGAAAAATAAGGCAATCCTTTGATGAATCAGTCAAATCAGTTCACTGTGCACTTGAGTGAAACTTTGTGTGCAGTGTTAGTGTTATTGGTTTAGGAATCCTAGTACTAATCTAGCAATGTAAATAAGCAGCAATTCATTTTTGAGGAAATCACAGCACGGTCTGTGCAAGTAAGCTGATAAATGTGACCATGCAGTCTGGGTTTGGTGTGAGACAGCAATAAGAGACACAAATGTGTTATTTTAATTATTTAAAGGGAGAGTCATCGAATCTGGTGAAAGCTGTTGATTTGAACTCAACAGCCAAATAAATACACGCCTCCCTTCCTTCAGTGCTGTTTCAGAAGCTCCACCCCCAAATTCATGGACATTGATGGCCAAAGCAATGATGCTAACAACGACACCACTGCAGGGCAGCGTATCACACACACACACACACACACACACACACACACACACACACACACACACACACACACACACACTATGTGCTCTCTTCCACATACATGAGCTCACACACACACACCCAAATGACTAGTGTCACTGTGATTGACAGGGGACAGAGAGCGCATGCTCCTCCCACCCAGACAGCATTGCCAAATGATTCATAACTAGATCTGCACCTCTTTTTATCCACCAGTCTGTCATCTCGATATCCCTGAGCTCAGACTCTAGCTAGATGTCTAGCTTTCAACCAGAAGCAGGACAAATGCATGATTTCAATTGGTATATCGCGCTTCTCACTATTGCAGGTGCTAGCCAAGGAAACATAGCAAAAGAAACTAAGCAACACTTTCGATTGAGGCGTTAAATATATATACGCAGTGTTACACTGATGACACTGATGACCTTTTAGGAACATTATTATATAAGCATTTGGAAAATGTTTCAGATGTTCAAATCTAAATCCAAAATCCACACCCCTGGTTATGCCTCTGAGGCAGACACATATGAATAATATGACTAATATGAATTCACATATATTTTCTGCCTGGTTAAAGAGCGCTGGCCGGGACTTGGCTTCCCTTTTGTGCTATGTGCATGCCACTACGCTAGACGGCTCCATGCTCTCCATCAAGCCCTGATTAGGGAAATCTAAACAAGCTGAACCAAGCTGATAATGTGGTTTGCGTTCACATACAAGTCCAACCAATTAAAACTCCCTCTGAACCCAGAATTCCAACTCGGAAGCTCAGGAAGGTCTACTCATCCCGGAGTTGTTAACATGGCTGCTCACACCTTCAACACTAAATCAAATATCACTACTATAAATGAATTTAGAGCAATATTTACATGTTATTGGGTTAAACCTATAAGTTTGACCGTACAGTTTACTGTTTTTAAGAAAGTAAATACATCATAAACTCATGATCAGTAATGTGCTATAAAAGAACGAGTGATTTCATGGAGGCGTCCATGTTTTTTCCCACACTTTATAGCTTGAACGTGCTGAGCTCGAAAAAGCCGCTGAGATTTCCCGAGTGAAATGAACCGATCCTAACATCCATTTGTAGATGAATCCACTTTTCCAGCAGTGTCCTAGTGATCCTGGGTCTAAACATTTACATATTCTTTTATTCAGCAGGTGAATTGTGCATAGCTCGAGGCTGGGACTGAGACAGGTAAACAGACATTAAACTTCCTCCTATTTGACTTTCAAATACGAACGGGGGTTTAGATACTTTTGAATGTCAAGGTTCTCTCTACCCAGTTACCACTGAACAGATATGCAGCAGCCGTACAGCATTGTCTCTTTAGTGTTCACGTCGACCTTGATTAAACTCTGTCTGAGAACCAGGAGCGCTGAAGGACATCCTTTCTGAAAAAAATAAAGGACATTTTCTTGTAGAGAAAAGCAATTCCTTTTACATTTCCATATGCTTCTGTCTTTCTTGTCCTTTTGTCCTGTTTGTGTTCATGTTTACAGGGTAACAATTTACTTACACCTGCACAAACCCTTCATGACAACTGATGTAAACCTATAGGAAGATTTAAAAACGTATCGTTTGACATTTTCTCAACTCACTGATTTTAGAACATCATGAGCACTAGGATTTTCATGAGAACGATTTACACAACATGATGTTACACTACCATGATATTCAGGGGTGTTTACTCCAATTATAGTACTGTATATCACCAGACCTGCCAAACATGTTGCAGAGGAGCTCCACAATTTAATCTCGTAGTACGCTAGTACAAGGTATCACTCATATTCCTGTCTTTTTAAAGCCTGCTAATTTTATACAGGTAAATTATTTGTGATTTCTTTTAGAACTGGTAAATTGTGAGCATGACAAAAAACCCAGCCCATAATCATGTGCGCTTGTGTGCTGTCATAAACAACTAATGAGGCATTAAACCCGTCACCAACGACACGATTTATCAACATCGTCACTCGTTTCAGGATTACTCACATCATTGCCATCACACATGTAGTCATGATTTGTTTACAGATCGGCTCTATAGGCATTTTATTCTGTTCAGGTGTGAGTGTGTGTTCTTGTTATGTAGCTCTCTAAATACCCCAGTTACCCCAGTTCCTGCTGGAGTTGGGTAAATCACAGGGACGAGTGAGTCAGTGCGGTGCACCGTAGCTGCTTTGTGATGCCGCTGCACAGGCAGACCTTTTAGGCTCTTATGAAATTTATGTTCAGACCTGAGCTGCTTTAAATCACGCACACACACATGCGCTCACACACACACACACACACATTAGACCTCATGGCTGCGCACACAGATAACAGATTGCAAAGGGAGGTGTAGCTGGAAACAGGACTCTCATCACTCATCCTGGTGCAGTCTCTCTCTCTCTCTCACACACACACACACATGCATGCATGCACAATGTAAGCTTCAGGCATTTCAGCAACCATAAAATATAAAGTCCTCACACCATTTTTATCACTTTTGTGATAAAACCTTGAAACCCTGGAAATGATGCTTATGTTTATGCTTTTACTGACATGTTCATATCCAGATTATCTTCTTAAGGAACATTTTTTAATTTCAAAAGAAAAACACCCATCAGTGAAGACAGCAGTCTGTACAAAATCTACTTCTTCTGGATTCTCCCATTGCCAGAGTTCCTGGGCATTACACTATGGAGAATTCATGTGAGTTATGGCTTGAAGGGCTAGATCTCCCAGAAACTGGGGCACTTAGATAACAGTTGGCAAATTGGGAAATGCATTGCTCAGAGGAGTGCAGAGAAAAGGAGTGGAGAGAAATCATGGAAAAACAAAAGAAAGGGGCTTGACAGACAACTACAGGAGCCCAGGGAGCCATGAGAAGGAAGAGGAAATGAGGCAGCGTCTGATCCTGGTCCCTCGTGGCTCCTTCCAACTTTCCCTTCACTCACTGTGCGAGCGGGAATGGCTGTCGGAAACAATCCGACAAAATGGAGAAAACAGAAAAGTAAAGATAGCTCATAAGGACATGCACCAGACCGACACTTCAGGGTGCGTGCGCTTGCTTCTTTCTGTCACCACTGAGACTTGTTTTACTGTGGTTAATACTGAACATCCTCGTCAGAAGCAGAAAATCCTGCTGCAGTTATGTGACTGCCTTCGTAATCAATGCCGCTCCATGAAAGGCTCACAGACCACATGAGTCGAGTTTCATTCCAATAAACTGTACATGAGACAAATGGCTCTTCTTTTCGTGATTGACGTTTATCCCCACGTGTACAATCAGAGCTCCGTCTGTCGAGTCACTTGCTGCTCAGGCTGTCCGCATAGCAGCCTGTCATAAACACAGCAAAGGACACACGCTTCAGGAACGCCTAAAATTAATGCAAACGGGAGGAGTGAATTGTTATGTCACCATGCTTATGCAGAAGAAAAGAAATTCTCTGTCTTTTTTAGCACTTGGAATGTGGAAAGATGCTTCTATCAGGTTTAGGGTCACAAACCAGTCATTTTTGTTCACCACTCGAATCACATCGTCTGCGCATCCGGTGTGGAATTTAAGGTATTTTAAAACGAAATTAAGAAGACTCTTAGACTCTGTTTATGCTCTGTATTAAAATGTGCCTTGGGCGATCAGATCACAATTGGACAGCGCTACATACAAGTGTAAACAACCACCAAGATGCGTTCTAGTCTCATTCACTCAAACCACTTGTCGAGGTCGTCTGGGGCGTATTCGAAAACATATCTTTTGTACTACACACTAATGCATCCTGATGCGTCCCTGACAAGAACGTAACAGGAAAATATCAACACAGGACATGGAGGTTGTTTTGGTGACCTTTGGTGACTTCTAGCTGAAGTGACGTAGACAGTAATGAAATCTGAACACAAATGGTCAGCTGGACACCTTGGAGACACATGAGATACACCGGTGTAAACGGCAATGTGTCTCGGCTGTCTACTTGTGACCCAATCGCCCAAGATGCATTTTAAACCCAGTGTAAACAGGGCCTATAATCTACAAAATGGCTGATTCTGCCTCCTTTGTTGGAATAAAGAACTATTTTTGGGAAAAACCCAACCAGGAACTGTGAACCAGGAATCTCAGTTGTAGCCACTGAGAATCCTCTGATATTAGTCCCGTTAATTGTGGAGTGGAAATAAGACCTGTCCTTGCCCCAGAGTCGCGTGCCACAAAGTGTTTTATTGGAGCCAAACTTGGCTTCTCATTTGTGTCAAAAGGCCTGATGAGTTCCCATGTGCTGCTGCAGTATCTAGTATAGCTTGGAGCTCTATCATACACATATCATATGCTTGGCAAACCAGTGAGTCTGCCCTGTTATGTTTGTGTGCTGTGCAGCATGGATTTGCAAAACACTTCGTCTGCTTGTACCACAAGTGCAGCCTCTGATCTCAGTTCTGCTGGTGTTGATTTTAGTGTTGATTTTTCACAAACGCAGTGTTTATTCCATTGATTCGAACCCTGGTGTGTTTTCCTCTTAGGTGCGGGTCTCTACAGATCTGAGAACACAGCAATCACACTCAGGTGCAGACTCGGTTTGGTTCCAATCAAACTCTAGCCTGGTCTGATTGCAGCGAGAACGTGATTAGATTCTGATTTGACCTGACTGCAGGAGCCAAAGGCCAAAGTAATACAGACTAAATGTTACTGAAGAATTATTTCCATGAGTGGATATACACACTGATTTATCATTTTTAGGAAGACAATGATCTTTCACCTCTCTCTGTTTCTTCGGTCTAGGATCCCAACAGCCTTTCCCTTATTCTGGGTTTATGGGTTGTTCCGCCTGCTTATGATCCTTTATGAACCAAATTGAGGATTTTAATATGTTTTAATAAGAAAATCTAACAACAATTATTGATGTTCTAAGCTTGCTTGCAATTGTAATGCAAAGTATGCATTTAGTTGTAAATAAAATAATTCTGTTATATATTTATTTAAATTGCTAAGATTAGCATTGTCATGTATTTTTGGCTCCAACCATGAACTCTGATGCTAGCTGGCTAAGATTAGACACCATATCCAAGTAAATCCAAGTAAATTCAAGTGTCATTGCTAGTTAACATTAAATTACAAACTGTTTGCTTACTGCTATAAGCTTACATAGTTCTGTAGGGAAAAAAGACTAAAGTTAGTTGAAGGTCTTAGCTAAGGTTAGTATACAACTTGTTTTTATTTCACATGATGTTAGCAATCCACCCATGATGTGCATTTTGGACTCATTACACACTTTTATCCAAAGTGATGTACAAGTAAGGTTAAAGGTTTTGTTTAAAGACTCGTTAGTAGCAGCTTGGCCATGCTGGGATTTGTACTCGATGGGATTTTAGTTTGTAACTTTCAAATCAGTTGCCCAAAGTTTTAACCTGTGAGCCGCCACTTCCAAAATAAAGGACTAAGTGAGGAATATTATACTTGTGAATTTTCACTCAGATGTTTGCTTCGCATCTGTCCTGTCATTTGCTTTGTGTTCTAGCAGAAAACTGATCCAAATGCTGTAAATACAGATGTAAATACAAATGTAAATACAGAATATAACACACACAGAGATTGTATCATTCTAATAAGCTTTAAAGTCAGTATTTGGTTTGAGCTCCGTTACTCTCCAACACAGCCTGTACTCTCTTAGGCAAGCTTTCTTTTAATTTCTGTAAGCAGTTTTCAGGAATAGTTCTCCAGGCTTCTTGAAGGACGTTCCGAAGCTATTCTTTGGACGTCGGCTGCCTTTTGTTCTGTTCTCTGTCGAGATGATCCCACACCGCTTCAGTAATGCTAAGATCTGGGCTTTGGGGAGGCCGATCC
The DNA here is from genome assembly GCA_030014255.1 of Parauchenoglanis ngamensis. NCBI lineage: Eukaryota > Metazoa > Chordata > Actinopteri > Siluriformes > Auchenoglanididae > Parauchenoglanis > Parauchenoglanis ngamensis. The sequence continues at coordinate 354,632 of JAQMYM010000011.1, read as the reverse complement.
ATGACTGATAGTGCTCCATCATGGTTTTTTCTATCGAGGTATGCGGGAAGCCTGGAGAACTGTTCCTCAAATCTACATTTAAAAAAAAAAAAAAAGAAAGTCTGGCTCTTTGGAAGCAAAATCTGAGGGGGGCTCAAGACTTTTGCACAGTGAGGCAGTGCAGTTTGGAAGCCAAGACTGATATTATGGGTCATTTTATATTGCTTGAAGCTTTATAGTGGCCTTGAAAAATAATTTCCCAGACGTTACTGATGTGACATGGATAACAATTTAAAAACACGTACGAATAATGAAGGTCTCCATCTGACCTTCTGAGCAGCACATGGATCTGTGGGATTTGAAATAAATTCCCGTTGTACATAACGTTCTGTGTTGCAGCCTCTGCTCCTGATATATCACACCTATTCCTGAGAAGGAGAATGAATTCCACTTCCACAGCCAGGCGAATGCAGCCATCAATAACAAAGCAACACATAAATGACCTTCTTGAAGCAGTAGAGCACAGCTAACCAAAAATAAAAGCAAATTAGGATCAATTAATGTAATTGAGTTTAATACGGTTTCAGCAACATTAGCACATATTCCTTGTGTTAAATCTGTAACAGTGCTGGCAGACGGATCTGCGATTTCCGCTCATCGCCACTCGAACACAGCAGGAGCAGACGCTCTGCTCCAAACACTCCGTTCCACTGTATTGCCTTTAATTTGTCGAAAAGCGCCTGATACAGCAAGACATCTTTTATTTATTTGCTTGGTAAAACCTCTATCAAATGAACCACTGAACCCGAGAATAGACAATCCTCCTTCTCGGTCACTCTAATATTCATTTTTATGAGGCCAATCCGCTCCCTTCGGCTAGCGTTAAGGAAGACCGTGACCTGAGGAGGAAAAAATATTAATAGGTGTTTTGCGGTTTCATGATGAGCGCTGCTGGTTAGGTTTCTGATCGTCAGTGTTGTTGTTGTTGTTGTTGTATTTGTAAAGTAGGATGAAAAAAATGCAAAATCCAGTGTTTCAGTTTTGGTTTGCAAATTAAATATAAATAACTTTATTGAGCTTTGGTGTACAAGTAGTTATAGATAGTGTACACTGTCAGAGTGCAACAACATTCTTATTATTGTGCTCAAAAAGAGCATCACTTTGGGAATAATAGAAAATGAATCATGTTTAAACTTGTGTGACTTGCCATGTATGCTGTTCAGAATTATGCCTGGAAACTATGATGATATAATACCGCAATAATAATATTGCGATGGATTGTGTCACGTTGAGCGTCTTAGAGATTGGGGATACCACCAATTTATTTTTTTAATTAAATTTTAATATTTTATAATTTCACTCAGTTGAAGCATCACTGTTTACAGTTCTAATAAAGAAAATTTATTTTTAATCTAAAAAATTTATATAATCATTATAAATTTCTTTATTAATAATAAGTTAAAGATTTATTATAATTTTTTGTTATTTTGTGAAATGTAGCATATTGCTGACTGTTTGTGAGCAAATCCATATATCATGAGATGTATCTATTGTAGAAATTCCTTCAGCTATCATGATACGTTTATCATATTACCCAGCCCTACTGAGAAGAATAAACTGTACAGTTGTTAATAATAATAATAGTAATATTAATAATAATAATAATAATAATAATAATAATAATAATGATAATAATAATAATAATTATTATTATTATTATTATTATTATACGAGTAACACCAGGCAGGGCCATCTATGAAACATAAGAGTCCTTAAAGGTCCACTATGAAGGATTTTCAGGGGATCTATTAGCAGAAATGGAGTATATATATGGAGTATAATACACTTATGGAGTTCATGTTTTCTTATGTTATGAATACTTTCACTAAGTATTAGTGTATAATTAGCTGTAGCTACACATCGTTGTGTTTCCGTAAGCTCAGAACGAGCCCTTTATACCTACACAGGGGGCGGGTCCACCTCTACGGAGCCGCCATGTTGCGCCGCTACAGGAGCCC
>JAQMYM010000011.1:314252-333005 GCA_030014255.1 Parauchenoglanis ngamensis | reverse complement strand
CCTCACTAACGCTCCTGTAGCTGCATGAACACAAACCCCCACAGCCGCGCTCCGACATCTAGTGGGAAGCCGAACAGCAGAGTGGAGCGCGTTATAACTGCAAAGGGGAATAAATCTGGAGTGAGATGCTCAAAAAGAATATATGGGTGTGATGGTCAGGGTGCACATACTTTTGGCCATATATAATGTAACCATGTATAAACAGCAGTGTGTGGACGTTTGAGTTCTTCAAACAAGTCACTTGACATGGTTCTGAAAATGTGCCTCGATGTGGATTAAAGTATAATTGAAGAACACGTGTATAACCCCGAGCCTTTATTACCTGTGTTATTTGCACAGGTGTGTAAAAGGAAAAAAATGTAGAGAGAAAAATGTGGCCATTAATAAAATTTAAAAAATCAGAAACGAACAGTTCAGATATGATCGTGTGTTTATTAACTGTTCAGCTTGGAAACCTTCATCAATAAAGTTCTTGGTCTTTTGCTGTCCTGCGCTGGTCAGCGCTCGGGCGCGAGTGATGCTTATGATGGCCTCAGATTGCTGCTCTCGGCCGACAGGAATGGAACCTGATGTGGTTTTCTGCTGCTGTGGCCCATCCATCCATCTCAAGGTGTCGTGCATTCTGAGAAGCTTTTCTGCTCACCACAGTTGTAAAGAGTGATTGAGTTACCATGGACTTCCTGTCAGCTCAGATACGTCAGCTCATTCTCCTCTGATCTCTCAGCAGCACTGCGTTTCAGCCTGCAGATTCGCTACACACAGGATGTTATTTGTTTTTCACACCATTTTGTGTAAACACGGACTGTTGTGTGTGAAAATCCCAGGAGATCGGCGGTTTCTGTAACACGCAAACCAACAAGCATGCCACAGTTAAAGTCACACATTTTCTTCACCGTTCTGACGTTTCATGTGAACAGTAACTGAAGCTCTTGACCTGGATCTGCATGATTTAATGCACTGTGCTGCTGTAACGTTGTTGGCTGATTAGATAACCGCGTAAATGAGCTAATAAATGTTCCTAATAAAGTGGACAGTGAGTGAGATTTTTCCTTAATGTCAGTCAGGCTGTGCGCAATCGAAATAAATAAGTGATTTAAACTTAAGTGTAATCCATATATAAAAGATTCGAAGCTGATTAGTTCAGGTTTATATCAGTTAGTTGTCCTGTGAGTAAATTAACACACGTGCAGGACCTCGAGTTTTATAGAGGAGCTTGTTCTGAATTTTTAAGGTCGTCATGAATACCAAATTTTTTTGTATAAACACTCATATTAACCATTTACGATAAATTACGCATTATTTCTATTCTACACGTTCTCCCGAGTGTGTGAAATTTACACATAAGAAAAGTGACTAATATAAACCTCGACTTGATCGAATTCAGATCGCTGTTATATCCGGAATATTCTGTGGAGTTTAAATTGTTTATGTTTATGACGTTTACAGCGTTTACAGACGCTCTTATCCAGAGCCGCTTGCAGAAGAGCTTTGGAGTCTCGATCAGAAACACATCCTCCTGGTAATTCACTCACTCAGGGACCAAGAGCTCCATACACAACATTTAGTGGAAACCAGTCACTTTATTTCACTGGCATTAATTAAAGAATAAAAAAAAGAAAGAAAGCGAGCCAACAGAACGACATAAATTAAGACAAATAACACTAATCATTCAGTTACGATGAAAGAAATGGCGGTGTGTAAACGGAGGACGGGCCGGTCTGTCTGCGCAGAGCCGTAAGCAGACGCCGCAGATGATGGAGGATTTAGCGCTCGCTTATTACTATTATTAAATATTTCATATTTTTATTGGTGAAGAAGTGAGTCAAAATAACCTCCACTTGTTTTACAGCCTTTACGCTGATCATTCATTTTGTGTTCGCAGCTGCCTGTGTGCTTTACCTTTTATGGAGGTTTGTGGGCGTCGCTACATGCAAATGAGCTGTGTCAGGAACACCTTTGCATGTGATCATATGCACATGAGTACGGAGAAAATGAGCATTTCTGAAACTAATGTAAATCCAGCGGAAACTTCTAGTTCATTTTGGTTTACACACAACTTTACCAAAAGACTGATAGATGAAGCGCACTGATGGTATCAGCACGATTTAGACTTTTAATTGACTGTCGGTGGTTTGGGGTGAGATATCTTTGCATTTCTCACATTTGATGATAAGGTGATGAGTGTATAGTTTGTGGTTTGGACCCAGCCCTGAACAGTTCTTGAACATGTGTAATGACTTTCTTTTTGCAGCCTTCAGTTGATTCCACACTATAAAACCGAAACGTAGAAAAACGAATCTATAAACCTTAAAACTTCAACAACAATAACAAAACAATGGACTGGAAGACGAATAGCTGAGGACACCGTTGCTGAACTTTAACTGTTTATTTATGGAAATGAGAAGAAGGAATTACAACTTATTTTGGTTGAATTCCATTTAGTGGCCTGTTTAAAATCAAGCTTTATGATCTGGTGAAGGAAAAAACTTCTTAAACACTTTTGAACTCTAATATTTGTCAGTTTACACACAGTGCTTGAAGGCTGCCTTATGTATGTCCATGTCTTTGGATAAACATCTTTAAATATGTACCATGAGCTTTCATATCACAAAATATAATCCAGAATGGTTCCAAGAAAATGCAACATCAAAGGGAAAACTAATCACCAAAATGGGAAAATAACACCAAAAGGCATGAAATCAGTGCAAGTATTTAAATGCTGGCTGCATCATGCTGTTTGTATATAATATATAACACCTACAGTATATAAATAAGTCAGCAAAGAAAACGTATTCGTGCATTAAGTTGACATTTGTCCGAGTCCTTTCTAAGACCATGTAAAAGGGACGAGGGGTTGCTATGACGCCAGACCGAGCAGGAATCCTCCGACGAAGCCTCCCGTGAGGACGATGTTCTTCTTCACAAACGTCTGCACCTTTACAAAACAGAGCAACAGCAATGAGTGAAAAAATATTGAATAAAAAAATGAATGCTTTACAGAATCCTGAGCTGACTGAGGCTCATTTGGCTGAAAACCTGGCTGCCTCTGCCAGGAGGTCACAGATGTGTCGTTTGTTGGATTATGATCTTTCACGAGATCTTTTCAATGTAGGAATACTCACTGGAACATAAAATCAGTGTGTCATCTCGGTCTCTAAGAGCGTTCCTAATACCAAGTAATTCCCAAAAAATGTTTAGCACGAAGGACAGATCCTAAAAATGCCAGAACTAAAACAAGCGCACACTATATGACTTAATTTACAGAAAGCAAAAGAAGTAAAAATCAGAGAATGGCTGAACGCTCACGCTGCAGGATTTTAATCATGTAGCGAGACTCTGATCAGCCTCACGCACGAGACCATTCTCACCTGGAGAGATCCGCAACGAAGCCATTCACAAATCCGAAAATAAACTTTTTTTAGGCCACTGTTTTGCATGTAAACGAAGAAAGGGTTGGTTTGTTAGTGGATCGTTTGTTCTGCAGAGAGACCTGGAGGCATGGTGTAACAAATGGGGCTGTTCTTGTCCGGTGTGCCGCCTTGAATCATGTTGTCTGCTTTTATCCTTGACTTCTTAAGACCCCTTTGTTCAAAAAGCAAAACAGGGTAATTTCCCCTTTCCTTCTTAACTAATTCCGTTTAAGTCCGGTAACGTAAGCACTGCACACCCAAGATTACTCACTTAAACACAAGGACAGATGGGGACCAAAACAGATCATGGCTTAAAAAAACCGTTTAAACAAATAAACTATAATATAATCATTGTTTGTATCCGTCTTTGTGACGTCCCAAATACTTGGCCGTTACATCAGGAGTATTTAAACGAGCCCTGAAGCGACACGTCTGATCTCCACAACAAGCTCAGATTTCATATCCGGACAGACCGCCTATTACTCTGAAAGATGACGCAGCTTTCCTTAATATAATCGATATTTTCTTTGTACCACAACACTTTTTCCGCAGCAGTCACGCTCTACACCACACTACGCCTGAACAAACAGACTACAGACCCTTTGGGTAAGAAGAGAGGAGTAATTTCTTAAAGAAGTGTAATTATTGTGTGTACATTTGCTCTCAGGTCCTCGGAGTTCAGGAATTCCTTAGTAAAAGTTCCTCTCAGCAGGTTTTAAGACAAAACTCAGCCAGGAGCTTTTAGTGCCACTTTCTCTTAGCAATAAGATTAGATTCTTTGTGGTCTGAACTGAAGAGACACAAACTGAAGAAACTGCCTAGAAAAGCTGTTTGAGTTGCTACTAAACACATCAACAACTACTTCAGAAAATATACTCAATTCATAATGAATGGAAAAGATGTATTTATGACTTTCATAGGAAGTAAATAAATTGATCAGGCGTCTGTGTCAGCTAGTGCAACCTCGCGACCGGGATCTCGCGACCGGGATCTTGCGATCGGGATCTTGCGATCTGGATCGGACCTCGCGACTGGGATCTGACAGTGCGATCGAGATCGGACAGCGCTATTGGGATCAGACCTCGCGACCGGGATCAGACTGCACGCAGTTACCTCTTGCACTTTTGTCTTCACTTCTTTAGACGGCCTCTCCGTGTTCAGCTGCAGCTGCTTCTTGGCCTTGTTCACGTCCCGCTCCACTCTCTTCCAGTCGACTGTAATGTATCCGGTGTGATTAGCAATCTGAAAAAGACAGAAATAGCTCTGAGATCAGACCTGTAGCATTTCAGCAGATCAGCTATTAGGATTAGTGAGGCTCAGAGTTCATCTGAAGGTTGTGAGCTACTGGACCTGAACCAGAACCTGTCCTTATCAGATTATGGTGATTATCATCAGTTTCTCAGAACAAGTCCAGAAAGGCCCTGGGCTATTTTTTATTTCCAAAAATTCCAAATTCCAACTAGGAGAAAACAAGGAAAATGCGCCTCCATGTGGAATTCCTACTGAGAAAGTTAGAAAGGCATTCCTCAGCCCTGGTGCTGCTCTCAGTTTACCTCGGAAGTGGGCACCCAGAGCTCGGAATTCTCTCAAGTCTTCCCGTTTGTCTTTTGTAAGCGACAGCTTAGCCAGCCGGCTCAGTGTGCAGAGTGATGCATAATTACCTCAGGACAGTAAACTGTCGAGTCAGCGTTACAGATTTAAGATGTGAACATGTCCGTATGGTGACTGATCTAAAGCTAATACGTGTGTATACAGTGCATATGCACCTCAAACTTTGAGTTACCTGAAGCAAAAAGAAGCCGCCGCCTACCGCCGACGCTGCAACCTTTCCGACTTTCTGAAACAGATACCCTGCACACCTGCAACATGAACATGGGGTTTTAATGCTGTCAGTAATAACCGCTAAAACATGACGCATTAAATCAGAGGTGTTCAAGCTTATCCCGAAAGGGCCGTCGTGGGGCAGGTTTTCATTCCGACCAAGCGGGAGTTAGACCCGAGTCTACGGAAAGCCAAGCTCAACTGATTAAACAGGTGGAATCAGGTGAGGCTCCTGCTCGACTGGACTGAAAACCTGCACCCGCAGCGGATCTTTGTGGATAAGACCGGACACCGCTGCATTAAATCATGCTTGATCCATTTTCCTTCGATTTCAGGTCGTATGACTCACCACCCGCTCACTCCACCGATAGCCAGTTGTGTTGCCACTGAATACTTCTCTGCAGCCGGGCCGGAGTTATTGCCGAACATCTTGTTCCACCATCTCTGCTTCTTGACATGCTCGGCCAAGTCCATCACTTCGAATATTTCAGCGTCTGTAACAACAAGAACGTTTAGCGCGGCTAGATTACTTACCTCAACTTCTAATTCAGTCTGATGTGGTTGTAAAGCTCATATTTTTCTAAGCGTACTGATTCATCTCCATTTAAAGCATTTATCCATCTGCACCCAGCGAGATCCCGCAGGCTGATTAAAGGAGCCGTTATTACGCCACCTACAGGTGTAAAGACTTACTGTATATTCACATACACACAATATCAACTTTTACTTTTCTATAAATAATGACAAACACTGAGAACTCCTTAAACGTCTAATAACGCATGTGACAAACCTCCGTCTACGTTAGAAAATCCAACCTGCTAGAAATTCAGTCCTCCTGTGGATCATTTTATTGCTGTTCGGATGCAAGATTTTTATCCCCGAGGAGTAAAAATGTGTTCAGCATCCCGCTGAGAAACCAATCCAATCCGAACTTTAACGAATGTAAAGTTGTTGTTGTTTTTAATAATTAGATGTGATGGAAAACAGAGATCTCCACTTGTGTTAATGGATTCATGTCCATTTTTATTGTGTATTTTATATATTTAGCAATTTTTCTTGCACAAATTCCAAAACATCTGCATCTTCCAACTCGTTCATTTTTTTCCTTTCTTCCACTTGAGTTAGAGAATGAGTTAGCCATGACCTCAGGAGCCCTTGAACAGGAGACACCAAGCAATGAGTCGTCCAAAAGTGAGTCGACTCTTTGAACCGATTCTTTTTGATGAATGTTGAGAGCAATGCAGTTGCTCTTGCAGTGTAATTAAACAGATGCAAATCTCTTTTTATTGTCTGAGATGTTCATTTCTGTGTCTGGTGAGCTGTGTGTGTGTGTGTGTGTGTGTGTGTGTGTGTGTGTGTGTGTGTGTGTGAGCGAGAACATGCAATGCACTGTAAGTGTTCTGTAAATGCCATGTAAAGTAAGGCTGTTTTACACATTACAAGTTAGAGTAAGAAATCAAGAAACAGCTTTAACCATAGTTATGCAAATAATCACTGGTTTAAAAAAAATAGTTTCGTTTAAGGGGGAAAGTGGCAATGAGCCACTCGGGAGTCGGTTCTTGTTCGTGAGAGGAGTCAAGTAATTAGACTCACTGAAAAGAATCGACATTCCCCTGACAAATCTGCCCTATGCTTGTATAAGTTTTCGTCTGTTGTGCTACTTTGTTGATTGCAGCAACATTATCAGAAAACTATGCTTTGATAACAGTTTTACGAGCATTAAAATATGAAGACGCGTGAAGAGAACTGCGCATGCGCAAACAAGACCCCATTTTTCCAGAGAACCGGTCATCCTTTCCACCAGACTGCAAAGTTTGTCACTAAAGCCGTCTGTATCGGGACTCATTGTGAGACATTGTTACCTTGTTGTTGGGGTTTTTCTGTCATCCAAAAAAATAAATGAGGGTAGCTTTCGTTTTGCTAATCAGTCGCAGAGGATTTCCCCTCAAACCCTCAGCTCTGCGTCATTTCAGCCCTTTGCTTTCTTTCACCAAAGTTGCCAAAACTGTTAAGCTAGAATGTCCTGAAAGCTCCCTTATTAATATGGAGCAACATTTCAGCTAACTACCTATTAGCTTTAAAATAAATAAACATAAAACGCTTCTCCTTGAATATCATTTGATCCTGAAAATCAGCGCTAGCGTAAATCTTGCTAGCTGACTAACATCAAGCCTGTGTAGTCCCTCTGAAATACAATCTTTAAAAAAGAAAAGAAAAGAACAACACACGATAAGATAATTCCCGTTCAACTTCCACTCTGGTTGATTTTATTTATATAGGTAGTTTAAATTAAAGCTGTTTTTAGAAAACCATCAGCAAATCCTTACCTTTCTTCTTCCCAGCCATTTTATTTGTTTCCTACCCGGACGTTAATCCAGGGCACACCCTTTCAGTCACGTGACCCATGTAGCGCCTGGTTGTTTCCTAAACAAATTTTTTATGTTTTGCCTCATAAATAACAAGAAATAAGAAAATCTTAAAAACTGTTTAAACATATGATGCTTTTATGAATTAATGTCACTTATATTATATTTTTGTGATTTATCATTATCTCCTTTTTTGTTACTTGAAACTTGTAATATGCCTGTTGTTTTATTTGTATTGCTTAATAATGCAATAATAACCCATAAAAACAAAAACAACAACAAATATATATTATTTTATTATATAATATATTATTATTATTAAGTCTAATGTAATTTTAGCTAATACGTTCTTGGAGAAGATTATGGCAAAATAAAAGCATCTATTTTGGCTCTCACCAAGATGGTGGCCTGTAAGGGCGTGGCTCGAGGTTTGTGAAGATTGAAGGGCACTTGGAGGAAAGTTAGTAATGAGTGTAGCTCACTAATGTGAAAGCAGTGGTGCTGTCTATTTTGGTGAAGCATTAAGACATTATCGTTACAGTGATGTTATCACACTTAAGCATCCTTCTTAGGTACGACATGAAGCGGCGCGTATAAAACCTCCTCGAACCTGTCATCAAACCTAGGGTCCAGTAGATCATTTCGTTGTTGCTTAATGATGTTCACAATAAACTATTCTTACGTTACCCAATCTATACGTTAAGAGTAACCTCTGGTTGCTAAGCAACATAACAGACAAACATTAGGGTACAGCTTATGGTATGGTGTAAGCATAACAATGTTATTGCTTCAACCAAGTGCATTTATACAGAATTAAATGATTGTGATGCTCTCACTGGAGTGTATGTTGAAGATTTTCTAAATATAACAGAAACTTCATGTCGGGACCTGACAACACCCTTAGCCTTGATAAAATCACCGTAGCACGCCATCTCGCGGTCCATTGCTGTCTTATCACACCATGACATAATTCACGTCTCAAAACTGGCTACTGGGAAAGTCTGCCATCGCTACACGTCTGATATGGCTAAGATGAGGCCTGCTATGACATCACGAATCGGTATTGGTTGCTAGCTGACATTTCAGGGTTTATGGTTATTATTTTATAGTTTTAAGGGGACGTTTTTTTAGTCATTACTCAAAAGCAGTGCTGTTAGTGTTTACGTACGTGACAGTGTATGAAAGATAAACTGAATAAAGTGATAAATAAATGAAATCAATTAATTTAATGCTCCTGTAACACTGCAATATCCCTCTGGGGATTAATAAAGTAATCTATCTATCTATCTGCATCCAAAATTTGTAGCATGAGGGATATGAGGAAGGTGTTCTGATCAGGTTTCTCATATATGTATTTATTTATTTATAATCCTTTAGCATTACACTTCATCTCTATTGTAGGTCAACTCAAAAAAAAAATCCAGCTTGGCGTGATCAGCTGCCAGAAAAAAAACACAGTTTGAGTTTTTCAGTTTTTATATTTTTTGAGAGTCTTTTTGAGTTTTTGTATTACTTGTCTAAATGGAACAATCAGCGTTTGAGATTGTGTGATTGTGTAATTTTGTGTAAAACAGTTTGCCTATGAGGTTGTATTAGTAGCTGTAACGTAGAAACTGGTTTCGTTCGGCAGTTTGCTGAGCTCAGTCTGTGGTTTACCGGCTGGTAGCTGGATTTTTCAGCAGGAAAGTTTTTTAAAAAGTTTTATCTCTGAAATATAACGAAATGAAGTCATGAAATACTAAGAGGAAAGAGAAAAGAAGAAATCTGAAAGCACCAAAATGGGGTTTTTTTGTTTGTTTTTGTGATTTTTTTTTATTTCAGGTTGAGTGTAATATAAAAACCATACATTTTACAGAAATGAGCAGGAGTTAAAGTGATGAAGCTGATGAAGCTGATGAAGGTGACGTCATCCCTGACCCAGTAATCAGATGTAGCTGTAGTTGGATTGCACACAGACCCTACACTGAGTACCGGGTCAGAGAAACACATCAGAATAAACCAGACAGAGGTTTCTCAGAGAAACTGCAGAGATCTCAAGGAAGAGATTCACTTCTTTCTGCATTAAACTTAAGCAAAAGATCAAGAAAAACCCTCACATCTTCTAACACACTTTAAAAACTAAGTGCTTGTCTCGTCTTTAAACCCTGATGTGCAATAAATCTGTAATCATTTGTGTGTCATGTTTATGATTCAGATTTAGGATGTATGAAGATGGTTACAGTTCTCTAGAAAAACAATCTGTGGAAAAAGTGAACTTTTCACTTTTTTTTTTAAATAAATAAATAAATAAATAGCCTGAATCAATCTAGTCGCAGCCACTGCTGATGTAAAGCTGCACTTGAAGCCATTCTTGAATGCTGGATCCGAAAGAAAGTGCTAATAAAAGTGAAACTTCTCTCTGCTTGTGAGTTTGTTAGGGGGAATACCACGGCCTTGATGTTTTATACCATGCGCTTCAGAAGGTTATTTCCCAAAAAAACATCCACACATGAACGAACTGACCTGAACCCGAAATGTCTCCACACTTCCCTGCGTCTCTCTGTCTTTGCAGAAACTGAAAAGAGGGAAAAAAATGAGTCTTGTGATGATTTGTAGGAAGTTAACCTCACAACGTTCTTTATTTCCATGAGGCTCATATAATAAGATGAAGATGTTAGAGTTTTTAAACTGAAGATATGATTAATGCTGTAATCATCATCATAAAACATCAGCCTCACATTTCTTCATCATTTTAGATTACGTTTTGTCTTTAGAGCGAAACTTACTTGCATGCTGCATGCTGAGATCTTCTTCAGCGCTCCATCCAGAAACTGTGCGCTCACGCACATGCCTCGAAGTTCTCCTCTAGAACCGACTCGTGCACAAAGAGCAAAGCAGTCTGTCGAGTCGGAAAAACACGTTTCAGACCATACCTATTTCCACTGAAGTTCTCGCGTGGCATTTCACGCAAACTGCCTATTGCTCCACATCCTTCCTCCCGCTTTACTCGACCCTGAATTCTAAGAATCCGAGAGAGAAAAATGAGCGACTTCCTCGATCGCAGAAGAGAAAAAAACGGTCTAAGTGTGTGTGTGTGTGTGTGAGAGAGTGTGTGTGCGTGCTCTGTAGACCTTCCTGCTCCTGTGTGTGTGTCTTGTGAAGTGTGCAAGGCTAAGCTGCAAGCCACGGTTTTATCGCGTGTTGATGAATTTCCCCCGGGTCTCTCCCCTCACCTGGCTGGGAATTATGTATGTTAGTCACCTTGGTGAGGGACAGTCCCTGCGCCGGCTCCCGACACACAGCTCAGCTCAAATCTCCGTCTCAACACACGCTTACACACTTTAATCAATGTAATAAATGCTGGGTAAAATATTATAATCATACGGACTGATATTGTACCATCTGTTTCTCTGAACATCTCATTTTCAGTTTTTCTTTCATTTTTTGCTCTGAAAACAATTATATTTCCTTTCAGGTTTAGTTTGAGCAGAATTTCAGTTTTCACCTTTATTCACCTTCAGTCACCAATTGTTCATGTTAAAAAAAAATATATATATATATATATACTGTATATATATTTCCCTCCCCCACATTATTTACATTAACAAACGTCTTTAGTCTAAAATAAGACTAAAAACATCACCATTTCACTCGTATCTTTTTTTCTGTTAACAAACTCTTTTAGCTTTTCTCTTGTTCATCATTTTATCAGATGCATTTTTCAGTTCAGGGTCAAAGAGAAATAAAACAGAATAAAATTCAATCTATATTAACTATCAGTGACATTAAGAATGTTTTCAGCACATTCTCCAGAGTGGGTTGAAAGTATTTTTAATAAACTTTTTTTGTTTACTTTTAAAGTTTTTACTTTCTGTTTTAAGTTCTGTAAAGAACCGAGTTGTTTCCTGATTAAATGTTTTCTCCATAACAAAAAAATAAACAAAAAAAATCTAAACATTTAAATTAATCATTACTTTAAAAAGTACAACAACAACAACAATAATAATAATAATAATAATAATAAATTCTAATTATATAAATGGTAATACTAATAATGTTTTATGACTAAAAAATGTTTAAAACAAAGCCCATAAAAAAAATTTTTTTTCATTTAATTGTTTACATTTTCTAATATACTGTATATTCACACATATTGTACATGTATATTTTGTGCATTATTTTCTGTAATTGATTTTATTATAATTATTTTCTCTTCATATCTGGATTAATTTATACAGCGAGTACGTAATAAGATTTTTTCCAAAACCAAAAAAAACCACAGAGAACATTCATTAATTGCTCTTCCCCTCTCACCGCTGCCACTTTTGTGTAGATGTGAGGATTTTTTTTTGCTCAGTTAGAAACCAAAACCGTGTATGAATGATAGAGTGCTGAATTAAACACAATAACTCGCACACAACCAAACAAAACAAAACTACCAACAACAACAACAACAAAAAACACACTTAGCATCATTATTAGACCAAAAGTTTCCATTAGCCTGAGGAACAAACTGAAAATTACTACACTGATGAACTGATGTGTGTGTGCGTGTGTGTGTGTGTGTGTGTGTGTGTGTGTGTGTGTGTGTGTGTGTGCTGCCTAGGCATCATATTTAGAGGAACTTATTTCGATATGTGACACACTCTCTCTCATTCTCTCTCTCTCCTGAAAGTATTTCCCCTGTGTGAGCACATTACATCACATCTCACACTCCTGTGTGTCTGTTGACCTTATGTAGGTTCGAACAGTGATGTCATTATCTCAGAATCGAACAGCCGTAGGGTGCATTTACATTTGCATAAACTTTCTGGTGAATCATATAGAACCCTACATTCTGAAAGAGGGAAAGTTTGCAAGTGCCGTGTACAGGAAGTGAGAGCAATGCCTGTCACTACCCAGCAACCCCCAATAGTGGGCGGGGCCTCCCTCCCTCTCTCTCTCTCTCTCTCTCTCTCTCTCTTTGTTTACTTGTGCATTGTCGTTGATGATGGCTAGGTGAAATATTGTTAAAATATCATCAGTGAAAATGTTTAAACAGTCCAACGCTTTACAAAAACAACAGGTTTAATGAATATTTTCCAGACCTGATGGATTAAATGTTTATCATAAGTATTTAAGTGTTCCTTCATAGCTTTCAAGTGAACACGGCTTTCAAAATATTCCATTTTTTATTTTTTAAAAATATGATAAACATGTTTATCTATGTTTGAAATCTAAATCTAGATCACAAATTCTCTCAAATTCATTATCTTGAAGTTATTATTTTTTTAAACTTATAGGTTGCTTTATAAATCAGCATTTATTCATGGTTTATTTGTTTTCCAAAAACAAAGGTTCTTTGTTCTTCAGCTCAGCTCTCTCTTGTATAGATCTCAGGATTTGTTTTCTCAAGTTCAATTCAACCGGAAATCAAAACCCTGTGTGAATAATGGAATGAAATAAGCTGGGAAAAGTTTATGATACATTTCATAAGAGATGTTTATTCATGGATTTCTAAAATAGTAAGCTGAAACCACTTATAAAAATCCTAATTGTTGGTTAAAGCTGAAGAGTGAGAGAATTAAAAAGCATTAAAAAAAAAAGCATAAATATTACCACTTATCATTATTCTATGCTACTGTCTACAAAATTAATTAATTAATTAATTATATATTGGGTGAGGGTTAGAATGAAAATGAAAGTTAGAAAAAAAAGAAATGTTAATGAAATTGTAGTAAATAAAAGTGAGTTTCTGCCTTGCTCAGAAACATGGTCTTATCAGACGTTAAAGAAATTACTCAGTGTTTTCTCCCCACCCATGTTAACGGTACACCACTAAACTCACTGACTATCATCAGCATCACTGCTCATCTCACCTAATAGTTTATTCAGAAAAATGAAGCTCTTTGGTTTTACCAGGAAAAGATATTATAAAGACTATAATGTCATTAAATTTCCCCACGGGTTAATGAGTTTAATATCTGTTTCCTGATCTCATTGTTTTGAGCATTTCCAGGTAAGGATGGAAGTTTTGTGGTAGTAATTTACATTAAGATTTCCCTTCATTGATGACATTACTTAATGCTTTGCTTGACAAATGAATTAAGATATCCATTAAGCTCAGTGTTAATACACTGTAAGTAACATTAACACATTTCAAAAAAACAGATTAACTAACAAAATGTTCATTCAATCCATTTCAGGAAACATGCTGTTAAATAATATGGATTTATTCGTAGTCATTAGATTAGATTTTCTCCGTTATTTAGCAAAATCCCCTCAGCTACCAAGAAGGAAGGCTAACACGTGATTCCTCTGAGACACGTGAAGCTGAAACAATCCCGTATTTCCGAAGCGCTGCGTCACAAAGACAATGCAGCGCAACACGCTCGGATTACAGCGCTATTCGCCCTCTTTCACATACATGACCTCACAGACACCCGTGATTGGCTAGTGTCACTGTGATTGACAGCGGAGATGAGTAAGCTCCTCCCACCCAGAACACGCCAGCGCGATCGACGTTTGCTCTCTCGGACCCGTTGAGATTCAGCCTCACAAACTCCGAGCGCTTTTCTCTTGCTCACGAGTCAGAAGGTTGGTGCGTCTTCAGTGGCACTCCGGCCCATTTCAGTGAACATCTTCATTCTAATCTCTATGTCACCGTTTCTATAGTAACATTTATAATTCCTATGCTAGCATAGACACAATGCATTAACAGCAAAATAATCAGCTGTAAGAGCTAATAGACAGGCTGGGCTATAAGTAAAGTTATAATTAACTTATTATATTGATACTTAATAAATACATCGTGGAGAAAGTTTTGCCAAAGTTTAAACTTCACAGGACATCTTTGCGCCTGGGTTTCACAAAGCGCTGAGTCATTTCCTTAATCCGTATTTTATACGGCAGGATGAGGGATTTTCTTGCTTCCAGTTTAATACTGTTAATGATCCAGTGAGGAGATTTGTAATGTTTAGATTATTTCTGGCAGTTCTGCATCTGTTTTCTGTGCCGTTTCAGGGAAGAAAACTGCACTGAAGTGTGATGTCAGGAAATCTGTGAAATCTGTGTGAGTAATCACACGCCATTACCTCTCATCCACTCCAGTTTGGACCATTATTGCATCTTAAACCTTTTATTCAACATTCTTAGCAATTCTAGAACAGAAGTCTATTTGCAAAATGTAGGTCACGAGTTTCAGTTTCACCATTAACCATTTTTTGTTTTTGTTTAGTTTTTGTGCTTTTTTTTAAAACAAATGTTTTCCTTTTTTTGTTGTTGTTGTTGTTGTTTCCTAAAGAACCCTTTCATTGATGGAACTTTGTGAATATTGTTAAAGAAATCCTCATAGTGTAAAATGATTATTCAGACTACTGCATCAGCCAAAAACAGACGAGTGAAGGAAGATGGACTGAAATGTTCAGATTATAAAGGAACAGAATCTTATGGAGAAAAGTTCTAAAATACAAAAATAAACACGCTGTGATTTCAGAGGTGGAGAAATACGCTGCTCTGTTCTTACTGTTGATAATCGATGGGTTTTAAAATAACGTGTGCAGTTTGTCTGGTTCTGTCGCTGCTGGCGCATGTTGATGATGTCAGCGGCAGACCCACAGGTGGACGCGGCCGAGATGTCGACCGACGATCAGTGACGCCATCAACAAGTGCTCAGAGGCAAGAGCAAGTGTTTGGGCCTGGAGGAGTTCATCCAGGATCAGAGAGAGTCCCGAGTACAGGTGAGGCGATAAACCTGTGGAACTTTTATAGATCTGGAGCACCTGGAGATCCCTTCATCCTGCACATTTTAATGTTTAACCTCCTCTAACACACACACACACACACACACGCACACACTTTAACCCTGTTAATAAGCCGATTAGTAAAAGCACTGATACTGTAGTAATAATAATAATGATAACTAAGTAGAACTAGCGAGCAAGAAAATGACACATGTAAGACTACAAAGAAATAACCTGTCTGTTGCAGTAATTACTTAGTAATTAATTACTACAATGATTTTTTTACACTAGACTTTACAAATGATTACATCTAATCCAAAAATGTTCTATATCTGAGGAAACTAACACAGTGAGTTATGCTAAAGTGAACACCACCTTCATTAAAGAAGTATGACATTAGCTAACTAGCTAACTTAGCCAAATCCTTTTCAGTTGCTAATTCTGTTAGCTAGCTCATGTTAATTCAAAGACACGCCTTACACATTATCCCGAGTGTTACCTACAGGCTTTAGCAGCACTTAGATATACAGTACGTGATCTCTACTGAACATCGAAGTAAAGTCTTATGTTTACTTTCATCCTATGAAACATTAAAAAATCTGGCTAGCGCTAGTCTAGCTCACTCAGCTAGCTAACGGGTTACAGCATGTTTCAGCAAATTGGATGTTGAGCTGTGAAATGCTGAGATCTCCACAGGGTTCTGACGCGTGTAATATAATTACCAGATCATTATCATGCTGAAGCATGTACAGTTAAAGACAGCTGATAAACTGGATCAGGGATGCTCACCTGTCTCCGCTGTCTCAGACAGTGCTGCGGCTGAACAAACTGCTTTATTTTGTTTGAAACTTTACTTTCAAATGTAAAATTTGCACATAATACAGGCTTCCAGATTTACAGGCATTAAACACAGCAGCGTATGTTGTTTTTTGCTTAAAACATTCATCATTACTAATATTACATCACAACTGTTATTAATTCAACTGACTAGCACACATACAGCTCTGCGCTAAAGCGTCTCGTCTCCGTTGCAGGCTCTGCGCAGAAACAAAATGGAGGTCTGAAGGAATTTTTGAGTAAAACGATCCAACATTTCAAACTCCACGCTCCTCCTGCCACAATATACACTCTCCCCGTCACCTTCATGGCCATCATGCTGCTCTGCTGTGTCACGTGAGTAACGCTGAAGAAATCACTCGCAAACAGGACACAAAATATCACATCGTGGTACTTTAAACTTTTCTACGATCCAGGATGTGCATCATGATCGATGTTGCACTTCCAAATGTGTACAACACTAAAAAGGAGGATTTTTAAAAAACAATAATCTGTACAATTTTTTAAAAACATTTTAGACATTTAAAAAAAACATTCAGATAGTACTTCATTAAATGTACATTAAAAATTATTTTTAAAAAAAGGACGTCACAATATCTATATCTACCACAATATCTATAAAATCTCAGTAAAGTGTATTGTGACATAATTTATTATGATACTTATTATATCATCGTATTGCCCAGCCTTAGAGAGAAATAATCATGCTGTGAGATGCTGTATGATGCTAATGCTCTGTATCACAGTAATCTGTATAAAGACAGAGACGTTCACTTATTCCATATATTCAAAATAAAAATGAAATGATCGTACTCACCATGTTTTCCACCACCACAAGTAAACAAGATTCTTAAACCCGGGAGGATTCTCAAACTGCGTACAGTCAGGAAATTCCTCTTAGTCAGGATTTATTTTAGCAAACAAGCCCTTTTAAAAACACGGTGCTTTATTTAAACACATAATGAATATATCATGAAGTTTTCTAAATAGCTCTTATTAGAAAATGGTTCATATGTTGGGAGCAGAAAAAGGATCAAATATTATATCTGAAATAAAAAAAACAATCTAATGTGTTTATAAACCAAAATGTTTCTCATTCAGATCTAAAATATAGCAATATTCTCAGAAATGTCCACTGTTTATGACGGTTTATGTGTTTGTAGGGGGAAGGTTTGTAAAGCTATACCAGAGGATAATGATTTCTTTTTAAATAAGTGTGGACTCCGAATCCCACATTCAGAACCAGCTGGTCTTTACATAACAGCAGAGCTCATCCCACTAAATGGTTCTGTAGCTACAGGAATAGGTCTGTAATACAAGCAAATCTCAGTGTGAAATAAATCTTTCTTAATTGTAGTTGTAAAATGTTTGCTATTTTCCTGTAATTCCGGTGGATGTATTTATCGTTTTATACTTTTTATTTACGTTCCTTCTCTTTTCCTTTACAGGTGTGCTATAGACAGGCCAGTTCTGTTAGACGGCGCGTTCCAGGAATAAACCTGAGAACAAACAACAAACATCACTGAGCACTGATCGCTCATAAACCTGTACAAATAAAACCTGATAAAAATAACAAATCCTGCTTCAATAAAAACACTAATGCTAATACTAATCACTAACACTAATCACTAATACTCTGATAGATAGATAGATAGATAGATAGATAGATAGATAGATAGATAGATAGATAGATAGATAGATAGAGCCACCACACATCCTTTTCGAGTACTAGTAACATTAAGTCTTTGTTAGTTATTTAGACACTTACACAAAAATAAACACTACACAAACAATTAGAACTAACACTAAGAAAAGAAAAGAGATGCAACAAACATCTCATAAGAAAAAAACAGAAAAAAGGGGAATAAACACAACTGATAATGGAAACAATTACAATAATGGAGAATAATAGTAAATGCAGTAGGTACATGAACAGTAATAACAAAAACAAAAACAATCTACAACACCATCATTTGGTGTGTGTGTGTGTGTGTGTGTGTGTGTGTGTGTGTGGCTGTAGGAGTCCAGTCTTGTTCTTGTTGCTTGTTCTGACGTGAATCGTTGATGTATGTAGGTGTTCGTGTCCGAAGAGTTAATATATGGGCAGATTATTTTTCCACTGCTCTGAAAATTAGTCATTTTTTCCAGTGGGTGAGATTGAAGGTGGTCTTTGAATTCATATTCATCAGAATGGTTTCCTTGGTGGTTTTAAGCCATGTGATAGCTACATGAACATGTTAGCTGGGATCTTACAACACTGGGTCTGTGCCTTCCATCTATACAGTACTTATAGTAGTAGTAGTAGTAGTGTAAGTTCACCACAAGAGGTCGTGTTTGCTCATTTTTCCCATCACATGGTGCAGAGAACATAACTATCTATCTACATATTACTGGGTAAAAACAAGAGACAAGCAAATCGCTTTCGACTGAACACATGCACAGTGTGATTTGGTGTACTTCCTTCCTTCCCATTTGTTAATTTTTTTGGGTACATCTGTACCTGCCTACAACCTGAATTCCAGAAAAGTTGGGATGTTTTTTCAATTTGAATAAAATGAAAACTAAAAGACTTTCAAATCACATGAGCCAATATTTTATTCACAACAGAACATAGATAAC
>JAQMYM010000011.1:283131-302466 GCA_030014255.1 Parauchenoglanis ngamensis | reverse complement strand
CCTAAGCACTCCACCTGTTTTAAACACTCCTAAGCACTCCACCTGTTTTAAACACTCCTAAGCACTCCACCTGTTTTAAACACTCCTAAGCACTCCACCTGTTTTAAACACTCCTAAGCACTCCACCTGTTTTAAACACTCCTAAGCACTCCACCTGTTTTAAACACTCCTAAGCACTCCACCTGTTTTAAACACTCCTAAGCACTCCACCTGTTTTAAACACTCCTAAGCACTCCACCTGTTTTAAACACTCCTAAGCACTCCACCTGTTTTAAACACTCCTAAGCACTCCACCTGTTTTCATACCTCTGATGCTCCTGTGTTATGGTTTTTCTTTTGTTTTTCTTTTTTTATCTCTCACTTTTCCTCCCATTGGCTTCAGTTCATTTTTCGAGGTCTAGCAGCTCCTACAGATTACAGAAGTTGGTAAATGTGGTTAGGTTGTCATAGCTGTTAATATATAATTAAATGTTAATATCTAACTTCCCCTTATATTTCATTTCTTTATCACTTTCTAACGGCTAACTGGCTAATATGATAACGGTCCCAATAAGGATGTTCTTAGCAATAGCACTGATCAGTGTCATCTTTTGTCACGTTTATAAACACAAGAAATCTTCTACATTTATTCAGTGTTTAAATTATTATTCATAATATTCTCAAAAACTGTTCTCCTATCATGCAGTGTAGTCTGTTACCTAAAAGCTTTGGTTGCTAAGCAACGTAAGGGACATAAAATAACACAAAGGTTTCGAATGAGGCTCAGCCAATCAGATTTTAGCCCCTAAATTTGCATATGACTTCAGTGTGAATAGATTAGGGAAGAAAGATTAGCTCTCAGCTGCTTTACACTATTTACCTTATTTTACGAACGATTTAATTATATTTAAAGCCTCACATCCACAAGTCTAAAGACTCCAAAGACTGCACTGATGGTGAGCTGGAGCTGGAGCTGGTTCCACAAAAATTAACTTGTAAAGTGGAAAAAAATAGTTCTCAATGCTCGTCAGTGTTTTTGTCTCGTTAACAAAACTCGCACAGTTTTTCACTTTTCACGCTGTTTTGGTTCGACTTCTTTTAAAACTAAGCCGTGTCTAAAATGTCTTTGCAGCTTCCCTTTGAGAAGGAGATCTACTACATCCAGCACTCCATGCTCTACCTGGTGCCCATCTACCTGTTCCGAAAGGGAGGTGAGCTTTCACACATCCTCACAGGAGCGTGCGCATGAACACAACCACCGTAGGGACACAGCACGAGTGTGAGACAAATGAAACCGTTTGTAGTATTATTCTGCGTTGTTTAGTGCAGGTAGCTGATGTTACTGATGTCTAGTTCATGCAGTGAAAGCGTCCCGGAGTGTCCGGACTCTCAGGGAAAATGAGAAGTGCCATTAAATGTTGCATTTTCAAGGTTTACATTTGACTCCCGCTCGCAGTTTAAGACGTTCGCTTTGTATGCTTATTTTTCTTTTTGGGAAACAGCGATGTTTGAAAATATCTCATGAAAGTAGAAACCGAAATCGTAGCTGCGTGAGCGTGGGAAAAAGTCCAGTTACCAACTCGGCTGATGTAAAGTTCTAACTGAAACAAATACATTCTCTCGTTATTAATAAGAAATATGTAAAATCAGTTCATCATTAGACTTAAAAGCTACAACAACAATAAGGTCTAGACCACGCCCACTTCTGCTTTGTAAACCCAAACTCCGATAGAGATCTGAATATAACGCTACACCTCTCTATTTACCACAGTGTCCTGTTTACACACAGCTAGTTCCTGCTCGCACACGCTGCTCACGGACCTCCCGCTTTAATCATCCAGCACTCGGAGACAAACACATTTGCCTTCCTCATGCGCTAATTTGCTTATGCTAATGACCGAGCAGGAAACACAAGCGGCAGGCTGTCCTCAGACGCCATGTTCGGCTTTAAAGCAAGAATAATACCGGTCTGCCATCTAGTGTTGAGGTTCAGCTGTTACACACGTTTCTGGGGAAGTCTAGATACTGTATTTTGTTCCTACGGCACGTAGCTCGCACTACCTGACCAATGTAGGATTTTTAACACTGATGATATTTAAAATCCCATAATGATGCATCGGATAATTTTCTTATTCCAGAATAACAGGTTTTCCTGAATGTGTACTTGTGTAAGAGACCTCACCAAGACAACATGACATAATAACACAAGTTTATTCTTAAACGTTGTCATGAATAGTACTTTGAACAAAAGTACAGCAAAACGTATTAAAGTTTAATGTGATAAATAAGAGCCAAGGGAATAAAACACAAAAAATCAGGTCCATTACAAACTATAGAGTACAACCAGTAATGCTGTGCGTGTGTGTGTGCGTGTGCGCGCGTGTGCGTGCGTGTGCGCGCGCGTGTCGTATAAACAAAGAGAAACTCAAATAAAAAAAAATCTATCACAAATGTATAATCCTTGAGAAAAATAAACATAAGCTGCCATCTATAAAATGTTTACCAAATAACACGAACACAGATCTCCGTCGCAAGCTTCTCTGCTCGACTCTGCTTGGGTCAGCTGATTGTTGTGATTTGGTGGCTTCTAAACATGCTTTCATAAATAGCACCGTTAATCCTTCTCCGTCTTAAAAAATCAGTATTTAAAGATTGTGTTTTGGGCATCTTTTTTGCCTTTAATAAACTTTTTAAAGGGGATTATTTAGGATTAAAAAGAACCCGAGTGCAACAGCACCACCAGCAGGTCATAATAAAAACACTATTATGAATAGTAAAGTCGGCTAATTATTAATGAAGGAGAACTCGGTCCAAGTATAAAAGCTGAACATGAGCGTTAGCCGTTTTGCTCGCAGCCTCAGCAGCTCTCTGGCAGTCTTCGAGTTTTGGCATCACAATATTTCACAAAAATGTCAATTTTGCCATTTGACATCAGTAACGCAGCCAAAACGGTTTTGTTTTTAAAATCAGAACCATAAATATCAAAATGGAAAAAAAAAAAAATCAAAGATACAGATGTTATGTAAATTAGGCTACAGACAAAATGTCCAGGATTCCTGGGAAAAAATAAACACTTTCATCAACGCATTTGAACAAATTGAATAGTTTTATGTAGCGAGTTTTTTTACAGTGACGTGACTACAGTGATGCTCAGTGTAACTATGTAGATGACGTCCTAGCTAATAAGGCCTCGCTAACATTAGCATGCTGGCAAGCTGTAGCAGCTAACAGCTAAAAACAGCTGCTTGTTAAGAGTTTAGCAATTTCAGTAGAACACACAAGTTTTAGATTTGCTTACCTCGTTACAGTTTTTCTGTTTTTTACTCCGCTTAGCTCTACTTCACGTCTCCTCAACCTGGACCTGTGTGATTTTATGCATTGTGCTGCTGTCACATGATTGGATAACTACATGAATGAGCAGGTGTTGAGGTTTCTGATTATTGCTCCTGTGTTTTCCTCTCAGGTGTGTATAAACCAGAGCCGCTCTGTGATATGTGGTGGGCGATGTTATCCACGGGCATCCTCTTCCTCTACCATTTTGTGTTCCTGCAGGGCCTAGGAATGGTATGACACACACACACAGACACACACCGACACACACACACACAGACACACACCGACACACACACACCTGTATCTGACATAAAATCCATCTGGGAAACGTCACGGATTTCACACTTTATAGGCAGCTGAGGTGTGAGATAGCAGACAGATTGCCTGTTTTCCCGTGTGTGTGTGTGTGTGTGTGTGTGTGTGTGTGTGTGTGTGAGAGAGAACAGTGGGATTGGCAGCGTGTCCGTTTACCCTCAGCCAGCTTTCTGCGTTCCTGTCAGTTAATAAATATAGTTAAATTCTGAAGCTGAAATTCATGTCTCTATTTCACAGGTTACACACTTCTCTCGAATTGTTTTTGTTTGTTTGTTTGTTTGTTTGACCCCACCACACCCTCTACAGAGGACTTTGAAGTCTTCATCAAGCACATGAAAACCTACAAAATGATAAATATTCTACAGTTCTTAGACATTCTAAGTATGAGTATACTAACAGAAAAAATCTCTAATACTCTCTATTAATGCTCTCATTCTAATAAGTCCATGTTTCTATAGTAACAGCTCGTTCACAGGGACGTGTACAGCTCCCCCTTCATCCACGTAGGAGATGTTTAACATTGATGGACAGAGTCTCCGGTGTCAGTGCTTTGGAGTTGGAAGCTTTTCAGACGTCTTCAGGACCGAGGCGTTGACGCTTCTTTGCGGTTTGTTTGTGATGAGCTGCGGGTTTTTTGTGTCTCCTCGACTTTAAGAGAGAGAAACGTGAGGGGAGGAGTGTTTGTGAGGGATGCCCGCTGCAGAGGAGTCCCGTTATACAGAATAACAGACGAGGTGGAGCGTAGGCTCTCCATACCGTGAAGCGGAGCCAAGTAATTCCTCGAAGGCCGTTCTCCCGCTTACACACCGGTTACCAAACATCTAAACACGTTTGTACGTTTACAGGCCTAGAAGGACACGTGAGGAGTAATCTTACCAGAAACAAACGTGTGTGTGGTAAACTTCTGTCCTGAACAAGGGTAACTTGGGGTGGACATTCTAGCTGGTGTGGTTGTTATGGTTACCGGCTGTGCAGGCTGCCAGTTAATGGTTAATTTACTCTGGTTGCTATGGTTACCATTCAGAAGTTCTCGGTGCACTGATCCGTGATTAAAACATTTTCCAACTGATCTGCTGTATAGGTGTCCCGTTGCACGATGTTATTAAACACCTAGCAGCCAATCAGAAGAGAGGGTTTCTCGTCCCCGGGGTATAAAGCAGGATCTGGTCTCGTGGGCGCTCCATAGCGTTAAACATGACTAAGGATGATCCGAGCTGCTGTTACAGGAACTGAATCGACACCTCGCGATCGGAGTCGAGTTCCTGGGGTCGGAAAACAGAATCTGCATTCATTTAAATATCCTTTTCTGCCATTTAGAATATATTGGGTGCCAATATTTTTAAAGCAGTTGGTTAGCTTGTTACATGCTGCATACATTATCTTTTTGCGATAACAACCCGATGCAGAGAGACGGGTTTGTGTGTCTCACGCTCTTTTTACCTGTTGCAGGTGACCGAGGTGAATCTGAACAACATGCTGTGTCCGGCCGTGTCCGATCCGTTTTACGGGCCGTGGTACCGCGTCTGGGCCGCCGCCCACCAGACGGCGCTGACGCTGTTACACGGCAAAGTGCTCACCGCCATCTGCCAGCAGGCCACGCCTGCTCTGCGTCACCTGCTCCACTTGGCCCGCCTTCGCTCCAAGAAAGTCGACTGAAACTCCAAGCACAAAGCGTTCTGCACAGAGTACCTTCTTTTCTTTTCTTTTTTCCTCTTCAAATCAGTGGTGACAAAAGGTCAAGGCAGACTTGTGCGATATAACGATTTAATCGTCTCGACACGGTGATACACTGCCATGGTAACCAGTGACGTTTACTCTCATTATTAAATAATATTTCCAGACATGACCATCTTTACACCTTTCGCGTGGGAGAACACGCAGGCGTACGTTAGCGCGAGCTCTCACTCAGAAGTCCTCTTTTTCTCCCCATTAAACAGGATATGATCCGATCGACATGTGAATCTGGAACTGTCCGATATAAACTGACTCCACATGGAAGCCCCGCCCCTTCCTGCTCTCGATTGCACTCGCAGCGCGCTCTTGCTTTAATGTTTTGAGTTCCTTCCTGTGAAATACAATCTCTCAGTTTGTGTTTCACTTAACTACACACACACACACGTGTGTAATATTTGCTAACATCAGTCACTATTTGTTAGCAATGTTATAAAAAAAATTAAAACTTTTGCTTTCCGAGGACTTTGCCCTAAAAAGATGAAATATTCCTACAAGAAACTGAACGAAGTGTTAAATCTTACACTTTAGAAAGTGTTAATGGTGAGATTTAATAACGTATTTAATTACGTTCTAACCCTGTTCTTTAATCTATAAATCCTCCACCCAGCTGAGTTTTGGTGATTGTCTCTGCCTGGTAAGCAGTTCCCGACCTCACAGCTGACGATGCTGTTACTCCTCCTCATTCTCCTCCCACCTGAAACAGTTCCGGACGATTAAATTGTTTATCGCTGTCGCACAAGCCTGCGTCCAAGTGTCTCTGAAGCGGGGAGACGCTGTGGCCAGTGTTTTATAGAAAAGGATCGAGCAGGCGTGAGGACTTGCGCGAGGTCACCCTGCTCGTTTCTGAGCTTCTGCTCAT
Source organism: Parauchenoglanis ngamensis (assembly GCA_030014255.1). Classification (NCBI taxonomy): domain Eukaryota; kingdom Metazoa; phylum Chordata; class Actinopteri; order Siluriformes; family Auchenoglanididae; genus Parauchenoglanis; species Parauchenoglanis ngamensis. Next base: position 296,246 of record JAQMYM010000011.1, on the reverse strand, counting down.
TTAGAGCAGACTTTGATCTTCGGTTGCCTTTTTTTATGTTACATTTCTTGTACAGTCGTATGAAGCCACTCCACGTTTACCGAAACTCCCCGAACCGCCTGCTTTCACGCCCTGTCCATCTCCGCCGACGTTCACGTGCGCAGCGTTGTTTAACGTGTTGTAAACAGCATCCGCGTGTCGATGTTGTGTTCGTATCGATGTGTGGCGCTTTTAACTCTTCCTGCTCGTCACCTCACTGTGATTTCCAGCGTATCGCTCGTCCACTTCTGGAACGACGGACGATGAAATCCTCACTTGCACCCCACCTACAGGCCGAGTTTTGTCGATGTTTTTAAAACTTAATTTTGAACACGCCTCATTTTCCCTGCTTTTTGCCATCACTTTTTCAGTCCCACCCCTCAGTTGTCAACATCTCCGTTTCATTGTTTGTTTGTTTTGTTTTTTTTGTAAAACTTCCTCGTACTGCACATGAACACATTTTTAAGAAATAAAAATAATAAGTTGTCATACTGTGTGTGTGTAGGAGGAGGATAATCTGTCGTCATTTCCAGCTGTTTTTTTTTTGTTTGTTGGTAACGACATTTTGCGAGACTTTCCTCTGAGAATCCCAGAACTGAATGTTTTGTGAAAATGAGGGAGTTACAGATGTTGGTTAATCATCTGAAAATGAATCATTCCAGTTTCAGTGTACAGACATTGATGCTCCTGTCACTCACACACACACACACACACACACACACTCCAGAAACAGGTCTGATTTCAGCAGCTGGATCTCAGCAGGGTTCTGTTGGAATCCAGATGGTGTTTCCTCCGAGGACCGGAGCCGTCTGGATCCGAGACGACAAACTGAAGGGGATTTTGTAGTTTTTCTTTTGTACGTATTTTGGTGAAGTATGTACTGTATTGTGGTAATGAAAAATAAAAGTCCTTCCCCAAGCTGTCCGTTTCCTCAAACGTTCTTCAACGCCATGTTTCATGTCCATACGACAGACGGAATAGTTCAAAAGTGTAAATATTCCACTCCAGATCGGTGCGTCCGTCTTCACGCATCAGCTATACGAATGGAGTGGAGTCACTCCGGTCAGCAACAATAAACGTTCCGTTCACGTGAGCGCGATCAGACAGGTGTGTTTATGTCCCAAGCGTGGCTTCAGAATAGAACCCTGTCTAGCCGGTTTACTCTGCTCAGTAAAGACACGTGTGTACATGCATGTAAAGAGTATTTTAGCCAATCTTACCATGTTTCTTTTGTCCGTTTCATTTAAGCAACAATTGGAAAGAAAAATGAATGTCTGACGCGAGGACTGGTGGGCGTGGTGGTGCAGGAGTTTACAGATGTTGAATGGAGAGACAACTTCAGAATGTCACGACGTCGTCCGACCGATCGAGCATTTACACGGCTAATATTTTACTATCAGTGGGATTATGAGAGGTATAAATGAAGGGGTCCTTAGTGGGGAAAAAACACATTGCTTATATAAGGCCACAGATTAGAAAACAAAAAACAGTTCAGAAAATGGGAAAAAGGTGAACTCCTGGCTGAGACCCTTTCCAGTCATCCTGCGGGGGCTGCGCATGTTTTCCTGAGGACTTCCTAATATTATTAAAATAATTTCACCATTATTTAGTCTTTAAATCAGAAAAGGGAACATCGCCGCAGTACAGAGCAGGTTCTGCTTCCAGCTGAGGAAATGCCGTAATCATCCTATTTGGTATGGAGGGAATTCAAAAGTAACGGAACGCCATCAGTTACATTACTGTCATTCAGTACTGCTTAGCTTAGTAAGTGTATAAAGTGACCCCTGACCCCGAGGGAAACAGGAAGCTGTAAACCGATCTGAGGACGTGACGTGTTCAAACTCATAATTCCCACCGCAGACTAGGAGAAAACTAACTCTTACCTCGCAGTTCCTACTCGGGGAGTCGGGAATCTTCCTCCACTCAGAGTTCAGCCCATGACCATGGCCGCCGCTGCTGGCTAGCTCGTAGCTCATAGCTAACAAACACACGCGTCCATGGAGACCACGCTATTTCCCAGTTCACTAATGACTCGAGTTCAGTCGGAGCCAGTCCTATTTTCTGATCATATGAACTCGGAACTGCAGTACAAAATAAATCCCGGGTGCCGTCGAGAATCGCAATCGTTACACAGATTGAAGAAATGATTTGTAAAAGGCATTTGTAGTGGATTTTTATTCCTTTAAGGACGCAGCGGCTCACTCCGGACCCTGTATGACAACGACAGACAGCTTCATCGCGATATACGAGGAAGAAAAGACAGAGGAAGAAAGAATAAATCCGACAACAGTGAGCGTTCGTCCTTTCAGAATATTTTTTATTGGATAAATGATTTAAAAGGTAATAACAAGGTTTAAAACTACATCATCGCCACAGCTCACATACCCACTGATAAGCCATCGATATACGAGTTCCCCCCCTCAATGCACAGCTTTTTTTTAAAGGTTTTTTTTTTCTCATTTTTTCTGTTTTTTCCTCCTTTTTTTCTTTATAATTATTTCTTTCGCTTTGAGTCATATCATCAATCTTTAATAAATGCCCGTTTCAAGTTTCTTCACACGATAATAGCAAATTCAGGTGAGGAGGACGAGAGAAGGTTCTAGTTCTACAGGGGAGGGGAGGGTCTGTCTGTCTTTTTATTGGATTTTTTTTCGTCGTTTTTTCATTTTTCCAGGTTATCAACAATTTCAAGTTAGTAAAGCAGAGAAAAAATTCCAAACTGAATAGAAATAGAAAGGATCGAAAGGAGCCGGTGGGTATGAGGGGCTACGCCAGGTACCCCGGAGCCCGCTGTGCCGAGTCACGCGTCCAAAACTCAGCTCAAAGTTCCAGAACATAGAAAACCACTAAAATAATTTAGAAACTAGATCCAAAATATTTTTTTTAAAGAATCAACTTTTTTTTTTTGATGTACAAAAAACTTCTGTTTACTATTGTCTTTATTTTTTTCATTTAAGCATAGTTTCTTAGAAAACGTTCTCAAACAAGTTTATTGTAGTTCTTATTTCATGTCATTTATTATTATTTATATGCTTTTTTTTCCTTTTTTTTAAAGATTTTTTTTTGTTTTCTGTCATCAGTGCGATTGTATACCAGTGCTGCTACTGGGTCCAGAGTAAAGAAAAGAGGCTTTTTTTTGTTTAATGGCATTTAAAAATAAGGATCAACACATCTTTTATATAAAGTATAACTGCTGGTCTTAGGAAAAAACACATTAAGAAACCCATGAATCTAAGAGGCACGCTATGGGGTTTTCTTTTTTTAAAAAAATATACGATTACAATAACAATAATGAACAACAACAAAAAAAAAAAAAAAAAAAGAAATAAAAGAAAAAGGCAACCCGGCGTTCCGGTCATCGACCCCCAGCGAGCGAGGCGTCAGACGCCGCAACGGAGCATTCACCGAACGTCTCGGGTCGCAGGGGAAAAAACCAAATGTTAAAAATTGTACAAAACAAAATATTAAAAAAAACCAAACCAAACAAACTGACGAATACAGAAGAGACGATGTTTCTTGCAGGGCGTTTATATTTCTGTTTTTGGAAGGACAGGAAGGCAGGTCTGAGAGCAGCATCAGGACATGGCTGGAGGCATCTTTGGTTCGATCGAACACACAAAGCTAACGTGAGCCTTCACACTCTGAGCGAGGAGAAAAGATAGACACGATGATGAACGGGAGCGCGACTTCCTGCGAGCGCGTGTGTGCGAGCGTGTGTGCGTGGGGGGGGTTCCGGTTCTGAAACGCGGAACGGGCCGGCGGGTGAGCGGTTTTCTCTCGGGGCAGAACGTGCGACGACGAAAACTTTCAGCGGCGTGACGGTCGCCGGTTTCAGACGTGATGTGTCTCAACCGGGCTTGTGTTCGCCACGTGTTTAGATCGGATCTCCAAAGAGCGAGGATTTGAATCGGACGACTTCTTCAGTGAGCGCGATGCCTTCATGCATTTCACGGTTCCTGCAGCTGTTCGGCTCTCCGCCGCGACCGTGGCTAAAGCGGCGTAACCATTTAACCGTAACCAGACCGATTCTCTTTCTTTGATGAATCTTTGCGGTGTTCAGCGTGAAGGACGCGCGAGTGTGGTTTCTGTTTAAGCGAGTGCGAGTTCAGTCAGGAACACTTCATAACGGACGTCAAAGGCTTTCTGGATCAGCCTCTGACCAGTGATCACGTGTGTGTGCGTGCACGTGCTGCCGTGGCGGTCTACTGTACGACAGACGGGATGAGACGTGTATGACCGTGTGTTTCCCCCAGGCCATGAGGGAAGGATGGGGTTAGACACGTGACTCCTTGTCCTTTCAAACCTGCAGGAAATTTCAGTTTGTTACACGGGAAGGAACAAAAACAACAAAACAAAAACAAAACAACAACAACAACAACAACACCTGTAAAACAGATCTGCATATATCGAGGATAAGAATAAGTCTGATATGACTGATGAGTCCGCATGACCAGTCACGTTTAAACTGTGACCTTTCACCCCCCAGAAAAACATGAGGTCCAGTAGCACCATTTTATATTGTCTATTCGCTCTCTCTCTCTCTCTCGCTCGCTCGCTCTCGCTTCATTCAACAGGTCTTCTGTAACATACATGCAACAAAAGTATTGCAGATGTGCATAAATACGTTCATTCATGTACGCAAAAAAAAACTGTGTACTTTGTTTTGCAGCAGAAATTAATAATAATAATAATAAAGTCCAGTTTGTGCTGTTCTCGAGTGCGGATCACAAAACGGCCACCTGATCGCTCGGAACGCGGGACACTCGCATTCTTAAAGCGTTCAGACGAATACGGAGAACCGGAGAACCGGACACGGGATGGACGAGATCCGAACGAAAGCGTGGCGTTTTTGCAGGAGATGAAACGGGAATCACAGCGGCGGCGTAAAGCGGCCCGAACGATCAGGAGCGCCACGTTACTGATCCGCGCGTTTAAGGCAACACAGCTGAAACGAGGGTTTTCTTTTGTTTTACACTGATGGAGATGACTGTGGATGGAACACTGAAAGCCCTTAACACTTTTTTGTTTAAGTTTTTTTTGCATATGAAAGCAAAGAGAGAAAGAGCAAGAGAGTCTCAGCTCTTAAAAAGAAAAACGACGTTCTGACGTTCCAGACGCTTGGTCCTGCGACGCCGCCGAGAACGCGAGGCTTTAGTTTCAGTTCCGAGAAGCCGACCTGCTCGACAAGCCTGCGGTTCTCTTCTGCAACACCACACACTTCTTTTTGTTTAAATGGAAAATAAGGAAAGATTTAAGTTTCTCTTCAACCACCATAAAGAGAAGGTAGAAGAAATGATTTATACCTGACAAAAACCACCAGACACACGATGCGGGCGCGACGCCACGCCGTGCGGGTCACGGAGGAGTTTTTACGATGGTTGGCCACCTGTGCTCGACGCGAGGATTCGCAAACGATCCGATGTGTCATGGCAACCGGCGTCGGATCTTGTGGCGTTCGGACATGGATGTAAACATTGCTTGTGCCGAGCATCATGAGGTGTGGTGTTGGTGTGTTGGTGCGTCGTTTTGGTGTTGACGGTGGATTGGCGTGAACGTCTCGGTGTGAGGTAACGTCTTAAGAAGAGGTTTCGTTTCCACAAACACGTCGCCTGATCAGGAACGACCCCGACTGGATCGGATCGTAAAAACGCACGCGGTTTAAAAGCGTCGCCGGCTGAAAACTTCCAGTAAACAAATTCCCAGTTCAGGAGAAACAAAACGACCACCCTGACGATTAAGCAATGCCTTAAGAAGAGTATGGCTTTTAGTTTTTTTAGTTTTTCTTTACGCTCGTCCCTGTCGTTTGAGCGAAGTCTCTGAAAAGGTTCGTTTTCCACTCCGTGTGATGAGGACAAAGAAAAAAAACAACAGCGGCGTCTCGTAGGAGGAGAACGAGATCCTGCCCTCCACAAAGACGCCCAGCAAACATTGGGAGCTCATCATCATCATCATCATCATCACGCTCTTCATGGCGTTCTCCTGGCTGGTCCCTCAGTGAGAAACGCGACTGTAAAGTTCTGCAGTTGGTACAGTCTGAGCACCTTCTATACCAGAACCTGAAGCAATGTAATGAACAGAACGGGAATTTAGTTTAAACGAAGCACCGTTCAGAACAACAGCGTGATCCGGCTTTCAGTACAAAAGGGAACAAAAAAAATAAAAACCCAAGGGAAGCGGTTGGCCGAGCGGCTCTCTCTGGCACTGAACAACATATTTGGACTTTTCCAATAACTAATTTAGTCTAGCGGTTCCTTCTGACGAATTCGTCCGGACATCAACACACTTCTAACACCACACAGGAAAAGAAAGAAGGAGGAGGAAACCCACGCTAACCGTGTTACGCTAGTCCTGGCTAGCTCAGGAACCACAACAACAAAAACCCCACGACATTGCTCACGATTTCAAGTCACACCTCACGAATATTTTTGGATTGAAAAAGAATCGCACAGAGAGGAAAGAAACAATATCTCTCTCTCTCTCTCTCTCTCTCTCTCTCTCACCCCCTCCGGTGGCTACATGCTGTACATAAAAACAAATAAGAAATGATAAAAAAGCAAATAACGCAAGCGAGCGAACAGTTACACGACCTTTACACCAGGAGGCGGTAACCAATTATTAACCAATGTTTAAGAGTTCTGTTGCCAAAAACCCGACTAAAAATTACTGCCACATTTAGGAAAAATTCCCCAACACTGATGTCGATAAAACTTTTAGGTTTAGCCACGCCCACAAACCTCCATAAAAGGAAAAGCTGACAGCAAGCCGAAAGGCGCGCGTTCTTCCACGGCTTAATGTTGCGAGATTTTGGTGTGCAACTGAAACCAATCGGCGATTTAAACTCGTCAGCATCGAACTCAAACACCGAGTCGGCCAATCAGAAACGTTCACTCGCGCGCTGACTGAAGGAGGTAATGTTTAGGTTAGCCAATCAGCTACGACGTCAAAAAGGTTCACGAATCTGTTCATTTTTCTGCGAATGGGATTTTTTTTTGGCGTGACGGCTTAATCGTGACCCGGGTCGAAGTCGTGCAGCGTTCACCCGAACTAAAGCTTAGCGTACATAAACGACCCTCCCACCCGCTAGACGAGCCCCGCATTAATATGACTTATTTCCATCCACAGACTCAAAAAACCTGATTAGGATCGTTGGAAAGAAAATCATTTTTTAGCAAAAACAAAGAAAAGCAATACTTGTCTATTTGCTTCTTAAAAAATAGGAAAAAAGGGGTTATACGTCGATATATATATTCATATGTTTATATATATATATATATGCTGCAAAAAACCCTAAATTAATAGAAAGGATAAAAAGGAGAAAATAAATGAATTGTTTTGACTTTTTTCCCACGTGATAATCGTGATGCTTCTTTGCCACCCGCTGCCACGCCACCATCTTACACAGAGTGCTGGCATGGCAACGGAAACTATCATCATAAAATGGTACAGTAGTAGAGATAGCTAGACCACGAGGGGGCGGGCTCTCCCGGGAAGAGGTCCGCGGAGAGGTCCAGTGACTGGTCATGCGGCTCGCTGTCAGGAATAATGGTTGTACGGGGGGAGAGGGTGCCCGATGCCGTTCTGGTAGTGGTGGTGCTGGCGATGGGCGATGTACTCCGTGTAGCTCATCGTCATCTTTTCGCTACGGTACCTGAAAGAACAAGGAGACGTTAAGGGGGAGGCGGAACCACGCAGGACCAAACCCGACACTCGGGAGCTAAAGAACCGCACAGGAACACAGCTGGATCCTCTGCAGGACGCGAGAGCAGGCGCACGGAGAGAACGCCATCAGGGCTTCGGAACGCCGCCATGCAGGAACAGCTGTTTTTTCATCGCTTCTTTGTGTTTTGTCGTTATTAGGAATGTAACGATTCACCCACTTCCTGTTACGATTTGATTTACAAAAAAGAAAATAAAAGAAACATTTATTGTCCCGTTCTTTATCAACTTAATTTAAGAAAAGAAATATTTGTGTTGCATTTTCTTAATAACCAACTAATTTAATTATTTACACACATTTTTAAAGCTTGGAGTAAAATAATAAAACGCTGTTTAAGTGAAATCGATTTGAATCGTTATGGATTAGTACAGTGATTTACGGACGCGTGATGCATCGTTACATGCCCAGCCGTCACTGCTGCGAGAAGGCAGCACACAGGGGCTGTCTGACGTCACACAGGGGGCGCCGTTACTGCTATTGTTGATGCTAGAACTGTCACGCTCACGTCAACAGGAGAATAACCAGATCAACAATCATCAACATAGCATCAGGTTTAGCCGTCAGCGCTCCGAGACGAAATGAGGAACCCGGAGTGGCGGCGGTCACACACACACACAGAGAGAGAGAGAGCGAGAGCGAGCGAGAGAGAGAGAGCGAGAGAGAACACACTCTCCTCTAATTTATCACATCAGCTGCTGTGAAAAGAACGAAAAAGTATTTCTCAGAAATGCGGCATAATGTGGTCACATGACCACGGTCCCGGAGTCCTGCGCACAGCGACGCTTTAATTCCGGTCCGAGCGGCCCGGGGGTCCCGTCCGGCTTTCTACATGGTTACGAAAAAAGAAGAAAAAAAAGAAAAGAAAATCCACTGATTCATTTGGAGACTAAAAAAAACCCGCAAATCAAATTAGCTAAAATATTAGCCATTGTAACTATTTATAAGTTATAATGTGTTCGTTCCAGAATTTTCCTCATTTTTAAAATGAAACATTAGACATTTACATTTATGTTATTTGGCAGACGCCCTTATCCCGAGCGACTTACATATATCTCATTTATACAGCTGAGCAGTTGAGGGTTAAGGGCTTTGCTCAAGGGCCCATCAGCGATAACTCGGCAGTGCTGGGATTTGAACTCACAACCTTCCGATCACTAGTCCAATGTCTTAACCACCGAGCTGCCGCTGTGTCTGAATAGACTGAATATTTACAGGCGTGAGTTTATCAGGTGACCAGTTAAAAAGGCTAATATGCTTTTATCATCATTTTAAATCAATAATATCCTGATGAAGGTGGGCTTTTCTCTACTGTACTACTAACAAATAAATAACTAGTCGATCCTGATGGACCCCAGACTCCGTTTTGAGAAACGTTTTGAGCGAAGAGTGAGAGATGCATGAGTGAGTGAGTGAGAGTGAGTGAGTGAGTGAGTGAGTGAGTGAGAGAGAGAGAGAAAGAGAGAGAGAGAGAGATGCAGGAGTGAGTGAGTGAGTGAGTGAGTGAGTGAGTGAGAGAGAAAGAGAGATATGCAGGAGCGCTGAAGCAGAGTGAGCTTCACACGGTCTCTGACATCACAATGCTGACGTCCTTCTTGGCTCGGTGAAAGAAACGCACACGCGCACACACGCACACACGCACGTGATGGATCAGTCACAAGTGCTCTGTGTGACTCATCAAGACTCTCCATGTGATGTAAACAGGACGCTGACGTGGAGAGCTGGCTCTGTGGCCCAACATGCACACGTGGAGGAGGAGGAGACGTGGCGCGAGACAGAAGAACACGGACCTGACGTGATGAAAGGTTTCAGGCTCGTGGGATCGCGTGTAATTCGCCATCGCCGCATCACGCCTCCTAACTACAGCTGGGGGAAAATCTCGTATCGCGATTCTCAAAGGCGCACGACGATACAAGATACGCCGCGTCACGATATTTAAATCTCCCATCGTGCAATTTCACTGCCGTGATCATCGCTAAATGTCCCGTATAAGTTCGGAATGTTCTAGAACAGAGACAGACAGGTGGAGGAATAACTCTGAATACGGCCAAGTCAAAATCAGCGATCACGGTAAAATCGCGCCGATCTGATGTTAAACGGCAGTTCGCTCCGGCTCCGGCCCGATCGGACGAGCGATTATTTCGTCTGATGGCACTCGTTTGTGCCATCAGAAATGGCATGGCATCACGCAACGCTCTACCCAGCGGTAGATCACCAAAGAAAATACGCAAACGTGGCCGTGCTGCGTGTGAAATGGGAGTTACACGATATTAATTAAAACGGAAATGCAGACGTGGGCAATGTTTGTGTCGTACAGCGACAGCGTGCGCTCAGGCGCCGGTTACAGCCGCACCCTCTCCTCCCTGACGACGTCACGCTCATGAAACCATTAGCTTCGTTATAAAAACTTGTACGACTAAAATATTGCAGAATGTTAAGAATTTCATGGCTAGCACAGCGAGAGGAGTTAAAAATGTGCGTAACAGTGCAAGCTCCTTTACCTGGTCAGCTTGATGGCCTTCCTGAAGTCGTTTGTGATGGGAGCTTTGTAGCCTCCCTTTCGAAGTAAGGAATCTATGGTTTGAATGTGGTCCCATCCTGCAGAAAAAGGAAATAAACTCATTCTCCTTGGTCAAGTGTTCGGTGTTCAGTGATTGTGACGTGTGAGGAACGTTACTTTAAACACACGTGGGTGCGGAGTCGGGCTCGGACAGCTACGCTACTCATGTTCAGTTAATCAGCTTCAGGAGGCGAGTTTGAGTAGCAAAAGCGCGGCTCTGCAGAACCCCGGCTAGTCCAGAGTCACTGCACGGCTGAACTTCTCACTTCTTCATTATGCAGATTTGCAGTTTAGATAAAAAATAGCGGATGATTCTGCCAGTTAGCATCAAATCAAAGCCCATTTATTTCCAGTATTTTTAAAATGATTTAATCATAAAGTGGAGTTAAACGTGGGCAGTCGCTGCGAGAGGAGTCCTCACTCCACGGCTAAGAGGCATGAACGTCTCCGTTCGCAGGAAGACGGTCAGGTGACTCGGCGAGGCTGATGATGTCATGTCTCACCTTGCTCCTTTGCAACCTCTGGCAGATAGGTGGCGGTGCGCTTTGATCCTTTTTCATTGAAAAATTCTATCCTAATGCCGTGAACACCCACCTAGGAGACAGGAAGAGGAGCAGAAAAGCGTTAAGTTGTGCGCTCATGAGCACAGAGCAACACAACAGCACCTTTACATTTACATTATGTTTAATTATTCATGTTTACTATTATTGTCTTCTGTTTATATTTATACACACACACGCACGCACGCCTTGTTTTATATGCATTTGTATTGTATTTTAGTCTGATTTATTATTTGCTAGTTTCTACTGTTTACTTAACGTGCCTAAATTTGGGCTTTATCACTGCACGTGCTTCACTAGCTTTTATTTCTTTTCTTTTTATTCTCCATATAAAGCACTTTGAGTTGCGCTACATGTATAAAGTGCTAAATAAATAAAGCGCATCTTCAGTGAAGTTATTAGCAGTGAAATGTTCTGTATAGTGCAGCTGTACGTAAAGGAGGTTGTAAACTGAAAATTTCCCACAAAACCGCTGTTCAGTAAAAGCGGACAGAACGCGCCCCATCCTCCCCGGAGAGCTTCTACAGCCGTCCAAGACAACGCGTGACTTTTCCTTGTACAGTCCGTAAACTGGTTTCATTTTAATCAGAAACATGCAGAATCTCCGCTCCGTTTAGCGGATGAGTGCACGCTGCGCTGTTTTAACGCCGCTACGTCCAGCGTCAGCTACTTTCAAAATCACTGAGAAAGAGAGACGTTCCCATTATTTCGATGCACTGAACCTCACAACGCAAACAGCTCCGGCAGAACCAAAGTCATCAGATTTATAATTCGTTTTTGGCCAATTAGTCGATTAGACTCAGACGGACGGAGCTGTGACGCGTAAAGCAAAGAGCGGGACATGTTTTCAGGACACCACGAGATTTATTCCAGACAAATCAGATTTATTTCTGTGGCTCACGACTGGAGACGAAGCTTCTGCCTCGCTTCTGAGCTCCAGCCGGTTGTTTATCTTTAATATCACATTCCAAAGGGAATACTCCAGGATGACCCAGGGACCGCTCCAACACCTGTCCCATTCCGTGGCCTGAGGATGAACTGCGAGGAAAGAGACGAGCTCGAAGCGAACACGACTCGTTACACCGACACTCAGGATTAACACGCCAGGCTTTAAGTGGCTCATTTGCCACGTTTACATGCTAATTTCCCTCATCAATATGCATTAACTCTGATTACAGATTAAAGTGCAAATGAAATCAAAATTCTGTGTTTCAGGGCTTTTTGTCCATTAGTGTTAGACACACAGAACAGTTTCAGAGATATTCTCGTTTTAATGTTTAGATCATCACTTCTGGGAAAACAATACAAATTTTTGAGCAAATCTTCACAATTGTTAAATGAAATACTCTGGAGAAGTGTATAGGCCCCGCCCCCTGGAGGCATGTGTGTGAAGAGGGAGGGGTCTGCAAAGAGGGAGGGGCCTGAGAAGAGGGAGGGGTTTGTACGAGGTGGTTACACGGCAGATGCTTTTCCGAGGTGTCTTCGTCGCCGTCTCTCCTGAGGATTCCGTCAGCACTGGGGATCGTCCATCAGTAAGAGTCTCGCTAATCTCCTAGCTGTTGCCTGTACTGTGCTAGCTCGCCGTCAGGTTTGTTTAGATTGGCCGGGGGCGTGGCATGGCACATCTCAGACAATAATGGCTGTTTTATGTCAGTCAAATACAATGTTACCATAAACGACAAGTTCCAGTCTGGTCAATGACAGTCGCTAATGCTAGCATTGCATTTTCGCTAAAGAGTTAACTGTCCTGCTTGTGTTGTTTTAATCAGTCTTAAACCCAGACATCCGACCGTGCCGTTATTATTAATGTTTAAATGCTTTGCATTTACAGTAAAGCTGTTATGCTCAATGACACGAAACCAAAGCAATACAGCAAACAGATAGATCCTTGCTAGATGCTAGTTGCATAATATGCTACTTGACTAAAAGTTATAAATAAGTTACTGATGTGCTAAAATCCTCCAGCACAGCAATGAGGGCTGGGCAATACGATAAAAATATCAGCTCACGATACGATTCACACCATGCATCACGATATACACAGGTTTGCTAACGACTTACCTCCCAGTCTAGGTAATCACCAACGTCCTCAAAGTTGGTGAGCAGAGACACTGAGCAGAAGAGGCGCGGCAGCTCCTCCCTCGTCATCGGGGGAAAGCGGCTGTCTTTAAGGGCACTGAGGGAGAGAGGGAAAGAGAAAGGGAGAGGGAGGGGGAGAGGAGGAGCGGGAGAGAGAGAGAGGGAGAGGGCGGCGCGGGGGCGG
>JAQMYM010000011.1:177016-192959 GCA_030014255.1 Parauchenoglanis ngamensis | reverse complement strand
CGCTCGCTCCCGCTCTGTCTCTCTCTCTCTCTCTCTCTCTCTATCTCTCTCTCTCTCTCTCTCTCTCTCTCTCTCTCCCTCTCTCTCTCTCTCTCTCTCTGGGTCATTGCTGCTGAATCCAGTCAGACAGATAGAAATCAGAGAAGACTACAGAACCCTCAGAATCAGTCTGCAGCACAGAGCTGAATTTTCTTTTGGTTTCTTTTTTTTCAGACAGTTCAGATGCAGTGATGCAATCATGACTTTTTCCCTCCTTTGTTTCTATGATGAGTTTTGCATTCAGTTTGTGTTTATTTTCCAGATTATTTAGGATGGGGTGCTCAGATTAGACCCAGTGAATTTTTAATAGGGAGATCGATCTAGGGGCGGGGCAAAATACTAATTCACATCCATAGAAAATGATTATTTTAGCGCCCCCTATCTGTGTGTGGTCTGAGTGCAATCCCAGTAAAGCATAAAACACACATACAGTACTACACACACCTAATCTGCATTTATTTGTCAGAAATATAACACCAGGCAACATCTTATCCAGTGTTACAAATCAATATCAATAGCTAACAGTAGATAACAACAAACTGAAAAAATTCAAACAATGAATATTGTTAATTGCTTGCTAAATTTGCTTGTATGTAGTTTGCAAATTGGAAAATTCTATGAACTTTCACATTTTTTCAGAGATGATGTAATGGGCATTCTGTTATTATTCAAGCTAACCTAGCCCAGTGAGATTTAGAGAGCTGTTCAGTTTTGCAAGAAGAAGAAGAAGAAGAAGTAAATAAAGTTTGTCTCATGGAGGAAAAAGTTTGAGTACCTCTGCTCTAATCCCTGTCTCAGAAATGATGAATTAAGAATGGATTTGAGTCTTTTTTCTTTTGCAGAGATGCCAGTATTTGTTCAGTTTATGGAAGGTATCAGGATGTTCACAATGCTGATTTATACCTGAGGCGAATAAAGTTTACAGAGGAACATGAGCTTGAGATAAAGCAAGTACAGCAGGAATATGAGGGAGGATCTATAAGAGCCTTTGGAGAAAAAAACAGAAGCCCAGTGAGAAAGACAGGGAATTCCTGAAAGTCAGCAGGTGCAAACTTTTCATAGAGAAACTGTCAGAGAGAGAGGCATGAGGGAATCAATTACTGTGTGTGTGTGTGTGTGTGTGTGTGTGTGTGTGTGGTCCTAACTCCGCACACAACTGTGTCAAAGCTCATCACTCTCTGAGGAAGAACACACACACATACACACACACACACGCATGCGCTGAGAGCTGTGTTCTCCTCCCCTCAGGCATGTAGCTTACAGTAAGCTGTAGTCCTGGGGTCAGTTTATTCAGGACGTTTGAATTCACATCTTTTACAACAACATCAAAATCCAGCCTCGTCTCTCCAGTCTGTTCAAATGTGCACCATTTTTAATGAGATCTGAGCTTTTCTTCAATAAGACAAATTTACTGATTAATATAGATCTAAATCTACACAAGCTATTATTTTTAACCTGTTGAGATGTTGCTCCCTTTGAACAGGTGAAAAGTGAACCGTAAACTGTTCCTGCAGTTTCATTCGTGTGAATTCTTACAGATTTGCAGTCGAAAGCATTCAGGACCGAGCCATACACAAGGACATTAAAAACATCATCATTTTAAAGAATTGCTCAGGAAATCTCTTCATGGCTGCTGTTTTAGAAAACCTGAGGAGGAAGAATGTTGCTTTTCCTTCAGCGTGACAGTGTAATATGTTGCATAACTCCTTAGCCTTTAAGTTCTATTTATATTTCAGGTTATGAATGAATAGATTCAGCACCACAAACCAAACTGTAAGATTTGAAGAATCCTCCACACAGATTTAAATCAATATATTCCAACACAAACACACACAATAATAATACTGAATCCCTGTACTGTGCGCCTCCATGGCATTATAACTCAAATAGCTCAAATAGCAAATAATATACACAGCACTGCATATCGTAAATGTTCATCACTCAGGCAAATACAGGTACAGTTATAGTTACAGTTATGACTGCGGTTACAGTTACAGTTATAGGTACAGTTATGGTTATGCTTGCGGTTACAGTTATGGGTAAAGATACACTTATGTTTGAGGTTACAGTTTCTTTTTCCATGTGATTCATGGCCCACTCATGACTAGGAAGAACTAAAGCAAAAACCTACAGCATGACATGAAGCAGTTGTGAGATCAGCAACAGTATCCCATGTTCATAAAACATATGCAGCAGTTAGTAAAATATTTGCCATAAATGATGTTGGTGCATCTTAATTGATCACATTGTCAATCTGGCACTTGATAATAACACTACAGGCTGCAGGACGGAGAAGTGGTGTATATTTAGCAATTGTATGTTAGCTGCTGTAAGGGATATGTTTAAAATCTAAAATATACAGCCTCAGTACAGGTACAGGTAATGTTATTAGCATTTTTGGAAAGGACTTGTAGATATACTGTAGGTTGGACAAAATCTGATCTCCTGTGTGGGGTTTAGTTAGACGTGGCACCTGTAATAGTTGTCATTACAATGAGTCATACAAAAAAAGAAAAACCATCTGAAATCGCACAAATGATTATAAACATTTAAAAAAACTCATTGCAGGGTTAATGTTTGAGTTTATTTACAGAACCAAAAGTCCAGAAGTGGAGCTGCTCTTAAACCTCATGGGATTTGAAACATCCTCAGGCATGCGCTGCAGTAATGAGGAACAGTTGAAGAACGTGTTGGCACCTCCTAATAGAAGAGAAACAGAAGTGGTTAACAAGCTCGGCCCAAGCTTACACCCTGTTCACGAGGATTTCTGAATTATTCAGAGCATGATGTGTAAAAATGAGGCGTTTCTTCTCTGTTCTTCTCTTCAACCCTCTGAGTCCTGACACTGCTGGAGCACTGATTAATCCCAACATGGTTCACAGTGCGAAGCTCAATATTAAAAAGCCTATAATAGTATTAAAATCCCTTCACACTGAGGTGCTTTCATCAGGGGCAGAAAGTGAACTCTGGATCAAATGGGACTCCATCCTTTAAAGTTAAAAAGAAAAAGTGTTCTTCCTAATGTCCGGAAAGAGCAGATAACAGTGAAGGATTCAGCGTCTTGTTAAGCATCTCACATTACAATCAGGTGAGAATTCTACAAAATACAGACCCTGAACTTTTCTTTTCTTTTCTTTTCTTTCAGACCCATGGGGATTCATTTGCTGTTATCATTGTTCTATCCATGCAGGTTGCTGCTATTTTTGTCTTCCCCTTGAGCTACAATGACACACACTCATAATTAATGACTCGGAGTGCTTTACCTCAGAAGCATTAAACCCTAAAGGTCCTGCCATATCCAGTAAGTAATGCATAAAGGACAAGAACGAGAAGTGCAAAGTGAGCATGCTCATTCTGACTAATGACACGTTATGAAATGGAGAACTAACACTTCATGGAATTCATTTTAACTTTGCAGACCTGAATTAATCAGAAGGACTTTTACTCTCAAACTGAGCTTCTTATATTATAGATTAACTACTGAATGCTGGATGATCACCTGGAAGGAATAACCTGTCAGCTATAAAATAAAGTCTTTCAATTGATTTTGAATTATTAGGTTGGAAACGTTGTGCTGCATTTTATGTATTTTAAATGATCCATATTCTATAAAGACCTTGATATTTTCCATAAATGATAAAGAATGAATTCCCAAATTCAATAGAACCATGGTACTAGCTATTGATTACTGGATTCTTGCGGCTATTAATGAAGAAAGGTATTTCTTGAACACCAGTCAAAATGTATGAGCTCAAAACCACTCAACAAAAGCAAGCCGAGATTCATCCAGCGTAATCTGATTTTTTGGAACCTGATTTTCTGTTCAGTTCACTGATCCAGCTCTCTGCAGATGCCATTGTGTTGAAATATTCTGCAGAAAACTGGCAAAGCCGCTTTAGGTTACTGCATCATGTGACGAAAGAACAGAAAGTAAACAGAGTTTTGGTGTCACATACTGTGAGCTGATCCACGCTGTCATTTCTGTGGCTTTGCAGCAGACACACGTTGGATATGCATGCTAGTGCCAAAAATGACAACTTATCATTTAGCTGTCAGCGAATCTGCCAGTGTAGATACAGAAATTGTCAGTGTTGAATTACTGACTGTTTATTCCAGTCTACAGAGTTCAACTACACTCAAGTGAACTTTGGAAGTACTAGATTTCTTTTGTTTTGAAATTTTTTGCCTCATCCACAACCTGACAGCCCAGATCAGTTCCCTTCCACTGAGACTTTCTCAGGTTTTCATTACAGCATGACCTATCTGATAGCTTCAACATAAACCCTGCAGAGAAATATACTATTTCCCATTCCCATCCTGAATTATGATTGTGTGCAATCTTTAATTTCCCCTATTAAAGCTCACGGGCCAGAACCAGACAGCTATAAATTCTAATCTGATCCACCAAATTAATTAATAATCAGTGTTTTAAATTAAAATTGTCTTGTGGACAAGAATTACATTTTAAGATAAAAAAAAGCAAGTCTGTTATTCCACTAGGGGGCAAAATAGAGCAAAAAAAACTCAGCTCAGTTATTGATGTGCTTAATAGACTGCTAAACAGATTTTTATTTGGACCTGCCCACTTGACAATAGACTGAGTATAACGTGACCTGTCATCTAACCTGAGTTTGAGGTTCCTGACCTATAATGCAGAACAGACCTATAATGGGTGGGCCTGGGTCGGGCCAGATTGACAGCTGGCCCACCCATTCAGGTTTATGAATTTATTTTTTTAAAAATACAATTTAAAAAAAAAGTTTAATAGTCACTAGTTACCTAGAATGCGAGTTGTTTTGTCTAGGGAATGATTAGAATTATGCATTAATAGTAATACCAATATTCAGAACTTCCTCTTTTATGTTTGTTGACTGATGTTGTGTTAACTCCCACAGTGAGCTCCCTCTAGTGGTGCTCTTTAAGTAGGACACATCAACACTGACAGTCATGGCTGTAATACTGTCATGGTCACCATTTTGTAAACATCTAACCTGCTAAAGAAATCGTATGGTGATAAGCTACACTCAGGCCCACCCAGAGTTTTCCAGGCCCACCCATCAGCCACTTCCTGTATCTGCCACTGCTATAAAGGACGACACAGAAATATTTCACTATCCTTTTTGGTGGCTGCTCTCTTTGTCAGAGATGCTCCACAGAAATAAAAATAAACCTAAGAGGCTAATTAGGCTTTTTAATGATAATAATAATAAACCTGAGAGAGGATTAGTACTAAGTGGTATTAGTACTCTTTTTTTACAGAAGATGATGTCAGTTGAGTTATTTTTAGACCTTTAAGACCTGCAACAGAAAATATGTTCTATTAATTTTTAACAGTCATCTGAAAAAATGCAATGATAATGCATAAATGAATGAATGAATCTCCAGAACATAATTATTTATATATTTTGCAACACTTGCTGACAATTAGCTTTACAATATTGCATCTTTTGTTTGGGAAGGACAAGCACATGAAGCAGAAGTGTCTCTTGTCTTGATTAAACTTTTTTTTCCGAAGTTATTGTACGTATGAAAGAGTACAAGGCAACAGTGTAGCTTAAAGTACTGCTAATGATAATTATTCTTAGTGATCTTACACAGATGAGCGTACAGTAAGATAAAGCTGAAGCTAAAGACAAAAGACGAGCATGTGTGCAGTTTAATAATCATTTAGCCCGACGTACGTATCTGGAGGCTTGACGCTTCAAATGATCCTTTAACTGGAAGGAAGAAAAACAATTTCACACATGACTGACTTCACAATAAAAGAGCACACCCAAAAGAGACAAAATAAGAATTTTTAGAAAGCAATAACAGTCAGCTGAGGAGATAATTACCAGATTGATGTTGGAATGCATACAGACTAATGCACTGTTTGTTAGATTACTGCCTCCTCATCTGATATTGAAAAATTGAAGCATAAAATGGCTAAAATGAAGGAAACACTTTAATTGTTGAATGATGTTAAAGTGCAAATCGTCATAGCTTCGCTGTCTAACTGTCTAAAACATAAGTTGAAAAAGAAAAATGTGCTTCAGTACGCAGTGCTGACACACTCCTGCTGCGATACTGCAACCATGATTATTTGATGAAAGCAGAAGGTCTCAGTTTCTGTCTCTGTTGTTCTGCACCTGACCTGAAGTGCTGAATAATTCAGCAGGCCGGTGAAGAATGAGTGAACTGTCCACACCATACTGTGAGCGCTGATGGCAGGGGGTTTGCATTTCTCAGGCCAGGTGTACAACGTCAAAAATATTCACTGAGGAAACATGGAAGAGTGCTCGAAGATGACAGGGCCGAGACACGAGGGTAAGCCGAGGAAGGTGAGGTTCAAACTGGCGTCATCGTACAGCGGCCGTGTGCTGAAGCACGTGTACGAGGACGGCCAGGAACTGGATAGTCCTGAGGAGAAGTACCCTCACAGCTTCATCCACACAAAGATCCCTCAGCACCTGGACGTGGAGCAGCTTTGCAGCTTTGAGGAGGTCCAGGGTCAGGATGCAAATCCTCCAACGGGTCTTATAGCCCAGCGCATCAATGTGTACCGAGCAGTCAGTGGCTTCAGGCCTGTAACATCGAGCGATCAAGAAGGCGAAAAAGTGAGTCCTGATAAGACACAGGGTCTGTTTTAGGCATGATAGCATTTGATTAGTTGATTGAGCATCTGTGTGTGTAATACTATAATTTCAGCAACATAATCCTTAGCACTTTCTTCCTCTACCTGTAGTGTTACATAATTGATGTTTCTCATGGATTAAATTTTTTTCTCCTCTATTTATATTTTAAACAGCTTTGTGTGTGAGTTTTACTTTTCTTTTCCACTTTAATGTGTGAACGATACTCATCAAAACCTCAATTGCATTTATTAGCATAAACCTGCAGATAAATATAAAAGATATAAGATTGACTTTTGGGCTTTTCTTCTCTTCGACATTGCACATTGTTCAAGACAAGTCAAATATATTAATATCGAGGAATAGTTAGGGAGGACTGCTGAGAAAATGGCTTTTGTATGTAATTGTGCTCAGGATTATTACAGTGTCAGTCATAAAGTTGTGCTGCGGAGGTCCTGTGGAGCGTCTGCACCCGAGCAAATCACCCTCATCATGACAGATGTCCTTTGTCTGGTTCCTCTCAAAGGAGCTTTGTGCCTTATTCATGCCATTCTGTATTTATAGCTGCAGATTCAAAGACCCTTTGTGTAATTGTTATTTTTTTTAATACCATTTATTAATAACATGCTTTATGTCTGTGTGTTCACTGGGTTCCTTCAGGCGCCGGTTTTAGACTTCGAAAAGATCATCATCTATACCAGCAACCTGAAGATCATCCGATCTCCCAGTAAAAAAGCTGAGAGCGGTGTACGATACCATCACAGCCGAGGAGAAGGGCGAGAGGTTTCTCCAGGTCAGGAGTCCAGATCCAAAAGGAGACACAGAACAAAAAGTGTCCGTAAGGAGGAACGCTTGCCTGCTCCCAAGGAAGAGGTGATCCTTTTTTCCACCCCATTTTATCCATGATTCAGTCTTGCCCAGTTCCCAGCCATCAGCCCGCTCCCCCCTGTCAGCTCTCAGCTACAATCTTTTCAAACTGCTGCTCCTGCTGCATCACAGGGCAGCGTAACACACTCAGAGCAAAGCGCTATCCACCCTCTTCTGCTCTGGTGGTAATTTGCACTTTAATATTCAAAGTGATACAGCACTAAATGGCATACTGAATGTGGTGTACTGAAAAGTAACAAAGCTGCAAAGCTAAATCATTATTTTCATAAACTAGGCCTATGTACCGATGTGCAAAATGTCCAGAAAGAATGAGAATCATCTCCTGTTTTCTTCTTCTTTCTTTTCTCTGCTCTAGAAGGATATGTCCCTTTTTGTGAGGTTAATTTTGCTGCTTTTTCCTTCAAAACAGGGGAGAAAACTGTAACTGAACGTCAGTCTGACTGACTGCTTGCATCAAAATGCAACTATCGTCTGTTATAATTAAAATAATAATAATAATAATAATTAAAAATTAAAAGGTCTTACACATAAAACAGCTCCCTCCATTTGCTTCTCTTTTCTTTAGCTTTCAGCAGTCTGTAAATGAGACCTCTGATTTCTTGCTGAATCTGTTTGTAGATTCAACAAGAGCTGGTTTTTGTGTGTTTTCGTGGCATTAGGGCTGCATTACCTTTGCCTACAGTGATTATCATGTGTATTCCTGCTGTTTTACATTATTGTACACTCTGCTGTCTGAATAACACAATTACCGTTAGCAAAACATAAGAGATTAATCGCATGTTTTTTTATTTCCATCGAGTCAACTTGTCATAAATTTGTAGCACAATTTATCGATGCACGATATATCATTACATGCCTAGTATCAGCTAGCCAGCCTTTTAGCATAATATTGTGGTTTTGTATTGTTACCATTGATGTAATGTAATATATTAAAAGAAAAAAGAAAAAACAAATACAGGAGTGGGTAACAGTAGGTATACAGTTGTTCGTAAGGAAAAAGACATCCAGGTTATGATTATTACAATAATAACGATGATAATAATAAGAAGAAGACAAATAAAACAAATAAATAATACAATAATAAATAAATAAATAATAATACAAGCATAAACTCTGTGTTTCCCGTAGTCACAACTGTAAACCTACTTTTGCCCACGCCTGTATTTCAAGCTCTCCTGTGGGACATTTCATGCGCTATAGAGGGCCCTCTGGTGGCCACAGGGGCCCTAAGCAGGTGTTTAGTTCACTTATTCATCGGGTCAGCTCTGTGACCTGTTATGGTTTCTGTGGCAAAGTCAGTATTCGAGCTGAACGTGTTTCTGTTGTGTCACTGAGGAGCCGTGACCTGTTTTTATAAGAACACAAATGCAGTTGCTGCAGGCAAATTTCATGAAAATAATAAAGTAAATATATATAACAACTCTCAGGATGTATAAATGAGTGATATTTTGAGCTGACTCATATGGGCGTGCAGACGTTTTACCACAAAAGTTTTTTTTTTTTTTTTACAAATTTACCTGTGACTTGCACTTGTACGAAAATAGTCAGGACCTGTATACTTAATACTTCCCAGAAGTGACTCCTGGAGAGAATAACAGCACTGGGCCTCTTTTTTGTTTTTTGATATGTTTTGGTATTACTGCATGAATGCCATCTAGAAATAATCACTTGATTTTTGTTTAGCGTCCAGACCTTTACAGAGATGTGTAAGATGTGTTCCCTGAAACCAGTGAGCCACCCTGAGTGTGATCATTATGCAGGAAGACACTTTTATGGCCAAATCAACAAGGTTTTGGTGTAAATGATCCAGGCACTGAGTAAAATTCATTAATCAACATTTTTACTACTGTTCCTAGACTACTAGCTGCAAAATGATACCAAAGCATCAATGATACACAACTGTTTAGATGTATACTAGAAAATTATTAAATTGTAAAACTTATATAATAAAAAAATATATAAAATTATAGCTGTATGATATTTTCACACTGATTATAGATCATTTTATTTACTTTCTAATAGCACTTTGAAACTTAATACGTGTCAATTCTGAAATAGTCATTTTTGGATCCCTCCATCACCACTGCCGACATTTTTTTCATTCCCCTGAAGGGTGCAAATAATTCTACACATAAATAAAATGATTACTTGAGTCAGCCATTTCCTTTCCTAACGGAAACATAAGAAATGTGCTGTTTTTAATCAGATCTGAACCTTGGCGCTTAAATGTGCAGTCATTGATTCAAATTTTTTGTCAAATTCAGCAAATATCCCCTCACGGTCTGCTAGCTGTCTCTAGTGTGTGTGCTTGAACAAAGATCTGGTGTTTGTACACAGCCCTGGTTCTGTAAACGAGGAAATAAAGAAAGTGGTTTGGACCGACCCACACAACACTATTCCAGCCAATCAGCAACAGGGGCGCATTCCAGCCAATCACAGGATGGGGGAGGTGTTTTGTTAGTGTTGTTCCTTTGGCAATGCACATCCATAAATTGAATTTGGGGGGCGGAGCTTCTGAAGGAGCACCGAAGGAAGTGTGTATTTGTTTGGCTGTTGAGTTCAAACATCAACAATCTTTCTCCAAAATCGACGACTGTCGACCACCTTTAATCTTAAGGTTCATATTACCATGCTGAATTGAGTCAAATCTGATTTTTTGCCTTGATGTGACGGACACATGTGAGTCACTTTCATATGTGGTCCTAAATCTGATTCGTGACCTGAACGAGAAGCTCAGATGGGGGTTTGTGTGTGTTTCTGCCTGTACGCGTGCGCTGAGCGTGTCGTCATCAGCAGCACGCTGCTCTGTCCATCTGTGCTCCCTGTCGAGACATGCTACTCAGCGGCTGCGTGTTAGGCTTGAGGTTAGGATTTTAGGGTTAACTTTAAGCTTTAAGCTTTAGGGTTAGAGTCAAGGGCTACAGCTAAGATCCAGTTTATTCTCTGCTATTGGTAGCATTTTTCTTCAAGCTGCACAAACAGCAGCAGTGTAGGAGAGCTACAGCTGACCACCTGTTTGTCCTCCAGAGCAAAACGCCATGCGTACACTAGCTACTAGCGCCCGTTTTGTCGGGTTTAACGCCACGAGTCGTCTCACAGATATGTTTTTTGTTGTTGATGACGCAGATGACTGGTACAGAAATGCAACAATGTGCGCATGTGTGACAATTCAGAGGACAGATGCGTTCACATTACAGTTAGATACAGCTCATTGTGAAGCGTGTATGTTAATAATTATGAATGTGAACCGTCATGATCTGAGCAAAAAATCTGATTTGAACATTGAGGCTTGTAATGTGAACGTAGCCTAAGATTCAATACATTGTAGTTAAATATTGCAGTGCCTTAAATAATAACACACATCAACAGTAAACACTGTATCGACAGATGGAAAATGATTGGTCGCTTATTTCCTGCGTCTGTTAAATGAGGCACTGTAACTGAAGCTGGAGAGGTTCTGTAATGTATGTTTAAGAAGCATCAGATCTGTGAGTCATGAAATAGTGGATTTCAAATAAAAATGATTTTCAACATTTTCAGGTCATTCCAACGGGGCTCAATAAACAGACCTGTTATGAACTTACAGTATTAATGTTCCTGTGAGGGTCCGATATCACCAATGAGCTCTTCTTCTCAAAGTCAGGAGCCTCAAAATAATGTGCTGTGATCAAAATGTGGAAATGTATACTGCAGATCTCGCTGCTTTTCCATCATGTGTGTCCAGTAACTATTCCCTGTGTGATTACTATTTATTTATTTATTTATTTGCTCTGCAGGAGACAGGCGGCTGTGAGCAGTGCGGAGGTTCGGGAACCGCCCCGTGTTCCCGGTGCCATGGCAGTAAGCTGTCCATGTTGGCCAACCGCTTCAACGAGTCTATCCGTGAGTTACGCTGCCCCGCCTGCGATCCCCACGGCTTAGAGCCATGTCAATCATGCGTCCAGTAGACCTTTAGATACTGTGCACTTCTAACAAATACACCCTGAACACATATTATGTCCTACATGAAGAGGTCTGGCATTACAAGATGGAATTCAAAGTTCTGACCAGGAATAATGTTTATAATGGTAATAACGTATATTAGGAATGTTTAAGAATCCATAACCATGCTGTAGTAAACACTGAGAGAGAAACTGACTTATTGCCCGCAGGAGATTCTGTGTGTCGGTGATTATTTAATCAGAACATTGTCAACATTTTTTACCATAAAATAAGCATTCAAAATATTCAAGTAAGTCATAAAGTGATACTCACCTTAGAATACTTTTACCTCAAATATTTGTTCTTTTTCTACGGCCATTCTATGATGTTATTAAATAAAACTTTTCAACCTGGGAGAATTCCCACCGGGTTTTATTCTGAGATCTCACAGCGTTTATTTGTGTTCATTCATGTCTGTGGATTTTCATTCAACTCTGAGCTGTATAGTGGCAATTAGCTTCATTCTTCAAGACAAAGAGCTCCAACCGTCATGCAGTTAGGAGTTATATGGTTGGAAAGCTTCATTTAGCTGTCGAGAAACAATAACTCGTCTCAAGATGGAGTAAAACATGAGCCATCGCTTCACACTCCTGTATTCCGACGTAAGATCGTTCGGAGTTTTCTAACTTTTGAGACGATCACATCCTGACCAACCTGCACATCTGATCCACTGCACTGTTTTATTCTTATTAACTTTATTCTTCCATTTATATCATTAGTTTGGGTTAATTGTTGGCACTGATGTCCAACCCAAGTGTAGAATCTTTCAGCATTTATTGCAGTGTGTGGTTAATCCTGTCCGAGATCTGTCCTCTCATCTTTCCGTTAAAAGCTTTTTCTTCTTCTGTATATTCAGAAACATTATCTCTTAACACATTACATCGTTCTGTGTGGCTGCTCCTGTAGGTTTTTTCCAATAAGTCATCTTTTTTGCAAACAGTACTGCTGGCTCACCGTCTCAGAAAATTGTACATTTAAAAAAAATCTACTTTAAGAGGAAATGCTTTGTATTAGCACCGACACTAACTGGAAATGTTTCATTTCATTACATCACATAAAGTTGAACTGTTGTAAAGTTTTAAAGTTCAGTTTCTGAAACTCCAACCAGTTTCATATCTTTTGACATAAGGCCACTGAATCTGTTTATGATGTATATTTTTAATGTTTTATTTTAAATAAGGACTAATCTAAGTGTATTAGCCATAACAGATACTATTGTTCTTCTAATTATGATTAGAGGCTTTTGATTTATATTTATTTACAGGAAAGTTGATCTGTGAATCCACAGAATCCACAGAGAATCCACAGAGCCGCTCTGCAGTCGTGCATTTAAAAAAAATAGTCATGCTTTTTATTCTTTCATAGTCTTTAGAATACAGATTTGCAGAATCCTGTGTGTTTAGCTGAGTCATTTTTATTTGTTAGAGATTGAGAATACTAACACTGTTTTTATTCACATGGCTTATATTTATACTCTGATAAAGCTATTAAGTAAAATATGTTAAATTGCCATTATAATATATTATATATCCTATATTAATCCTCCTTTGAATAGCCGTTACTGAGACAGCATACGTACATAGATATTTTCGCTTATGTAGTATTAGTTCAGCCTTACTGCAAAACCTGCTGTAGTGCGATTTTCTTTCACATTTATTCCATTTATTCAAACATTATTGCAGATTAAATTTAATTTGTGTAACTTTACTTTGTTTACTTTGAGTCAGTGGAAGATGCAGATACAGTAACATGGCTGTCACTTAAAATTCCTCCGGAAGGTAAAGAAGTTAGAAAAGAAAAAGTTTTAAAATCTTAAACATTGATGTGTACGATGATACCACGGGGGAGTTAATACAAATTAAATCTGTCTGAAGAAACCTCAGTGGAGTCGAAGAAAACCAAGTGTTATCAAACTTTTACAAATAATTTTGTTTGTTTTGCGCCAACAATTTTGTGAAATCTGTTAATGAGTGAAATAAGAGGAATAAATTAATAATTGTCAGCACCACAGACAACAAAATTGTAGAAGAAGAAGGCAAAGAAACTCAGGAAAATAAGAGATAAATCTTTGATTTCACACTTTGAGGATTTTCATAAAGTTATTCTCATGCTTTCTGTTCTTATTTTTCTGACCCTGAGCTTTTTTTCCATTGGCTGAGCCGAATTAGGGGGCGTGGCCTAGTCCACATGGTGGGTGGGAAAGGAATAGTGGGAGGAGTCATTTTTTGGAGGGAAAAAACAACACTAGCTAGTTTTAGGTTAATTTAAAAAGATCCAAGTAAAAATGACAGCAGCTAAGCAGCTTGTTTTCTCTTTTGTATTTTGTGTAAAGCTAAAAAATGAGAACTTGAACAGCAGAAGCAGAAAATCAGTGGATGCATCGAGAAGCTCCTGGAACCGAAAGAGAAGATTTTTGCGTTCAGGTGCGGTGAGATAAAGCCTTTTTGCTCAGGTTTTTCGTGTTTGGATTTTGTCTTTGAGAACCACAGCACTTACAGGAATTACGCTAAAGTTAGTCAGTTAGATTTACTTAGCATTTGTTTTTTTAAGACATTTTTTTAAGACTTTTTTTTTTTTTTAAGAGTTTATAAAGTGAATTCGGGTTTGTCTGATCAGCTACATTAAGATGGAAAATATCTATCAAACAATATTATAATAAGTGTGTTAAATAAACCCCGGCCTTTATTTTTTATAGGTTGCTTCATTAGGTACTTTTGAATTTTAGTTTCTCCTAATAATATATTACGCATGTTTTAAACCAGATGACAGAATATGAAGTAGATTATAAAAATACTAGCCTCATTCTAATACAATTGATTTCTTCTGAAACAAAACTTTGATTGCAGATGAGCAACGCTGCATTTATTAACTTCTCATTTAAGTACAGTATTGATGTGAAGCGCTCTTAGTAAACTGTTCCTTCCATTATGCCACGTTAATTAGCATTTGTTTATTGTTTATTATCTGGACTAATTACCATCAATTAATGCTTGAAATCAAAATAACACCTTATAGCAAATAAATCTATGTCTTTGTTTTCAGTTAAACCAGCTACATTAACATTAACGTTTCTAATGTGCAGTTTGAGAGCTGAGAATCAGAAGAACAATTAATTAGCTCTGTGATGACGTGCAGGACACACAAATAATCCAACACAAATTATAACTGACTGTTTGGGACAAAATACACGCACACACGCGCACACACACACACACACACACACTGGGTTTTGAAGATAAAATCTTCTGGCAGCATTTATGGCATTAATTAACTAGTCCCACTGGTCATATTTGTGTTTTTAAAAGAAACAACTTTTACTCCATTTTACTTTGATTCTGTATCATACGGTTGTTTTCGTGTGGACGCCTGGGATTTTCACACCCAGCACCCAGTCTGTGGAGTTTACACAGAATGGTGCAAAAAACACTGAGTGAGTGACAGCTCCTTGGGTGGAAACGCCTTGTGGTTAAGAGAGGTTAGAGGAGAATGGTTTGAGTTGCCAGGAAGGAAAAAGTTACTCATATAATCACTCTTTACAACCTTGGTGAGCAGAAAAGCATCTCAGCATCCACAAAACATCGAACCTTGAGGTGGATGAGCTACAAGAGCAGAAGATCACATCAGGTTCCACTTCTGTCATCCAGCATGCATACGGTGTGTATTTTATACTATCACAGATTTCATTTACACTATCACAATATATCTATTGAATTGATTTCTCTGTATCGTATCCTGTACCAGGTGTATCGGATACTTATTGTATCGCCAGATTCATGCCGATGCACTGCCCCGGCTCTCGTTACTGTAGTTAGAATGAAATATTTAAGTTAACTTTTAGGATGGAGTTTATGGAACCATGACATATTAATAATATAAACTATTTGTGCATGAAGGAATGTTTCATGGGATTCAAGCTGTGTTCTTACTGTATAACTTCGTGCACAAATAGACTCAATGCTGTCCAGCTGCACCATTTTGAAGCAAAGTGAAAAATGTCTCAAAGGGAGAAATTTGTTCTGTTTCAGAGCTGAACAGAGAGAAATTGTGCCTCTCTTAGATTTCTGCAGGTGTCCGTTCTTTTATTTGTCTTTGCTGATTGCTGCACAGCTCCATGCTGATCTGGAAATCAAGCTGCAGCTGAATGTGTGTGTGTGTATATGTGTGTATATGTGTGTATATGTGTGTATGTGTGTGTGTGTGTGTATGTGTGTATGTGTGTGTATATGTGTGTATGTGTGTATGTGTGTGTGTGTGTGTATGTGTGTGTATATGTGTGTATGTGTGTGTATGTGTGTATATGTGTGTATATGTGTGTATGTGTGTGTGTATGTGTGTGTGTGTGTATGTTTGTATATGTGTGTATGTGTATGTGTGTGTGTATGTGTGTGTATATGTGTGTATGTGTGTATGTGTGTATGTGTGTA
>JAQMYM010000011.1:146608-168142 GCA_030014255.1 Parauchenoglanis ngamensis | reverse complement strand
GTGTGTATGTGTGTGTATGTGTGTGTATGTGTGTGTATGTGTGTGTATGTGTGTGTATGTGTGTGTATGTGTGTGTATGTGTATGTGAGCCTGAATACTGATTTTCATCTTGTTACTAAAACAGAGGTCAGTGAGTCTGTAGCTGGATCTGTTTAGTGTTTAGCTCTAAATAATGACCTGTATTTGTATTTAACCCAAATAAAGAGGAGGTGTTTTTATGTGACGTTTCACGTACCACTACACCCAGAAAATACTGGGGGGGAAGCAGTGCTGCTGCAAGAAAGTAGTCATATTTTATTCACAAAGTCTAACAATGAATAGTAACCTGCAAAACCTAACTTTATTCAGCTCCTCCATGCACTGTTCTGGAAAGCTCTGCATTTAATGTGACTGATAAAGCTCATAAACTGTCATTCAGAACAGAGATGTCTTTCTCAAATGCTGTTTATAGTTAAGAATAATATAAAGCTAGTAATATTTTATCTGATTTACTTCCACTTTTGTTTTTCTAGTTTATTACATTCCAGAAAGATCAGATATTACCATAGAATCTAGTACCAAGCTGGACACGGTGTTGCTGTGAGTCAAAATGGAGTTATTTAAGCCACATTTCATTACAATAAGTTAATATTTAAAAATGAATTAAATGGTTATTATTGAAACCCCCAGCAGGGATAGCCAGAGCATCATTTGTGTAGGATATGAGGAGCTGCAGATCTATAAATGAATCAGAATTAGTTTATAGACCAGTTTAAAGTCTTTTCGTGTGTTTAATGAGTTGAAGTTGTGGTGGGAGTTTTGCTGAGACCTGGCAACCCTCCCTTTCTTGCAACTTTTCTTTAAAAAAAAAATGTTTGTAGTTCGTATCTGTATTTGTATTTAGAACACATTACCTGTTTCACCTGAATAGTGTATTTCTATTGGGTTGCATCACTACGAGGGGTACAGTATAGCTGATGCCTCTGTATAAAGCAGCCTCTCGTCTTCCCTAACTGAAAAAGAAGTCTAAGAAAAGGCTGTTAAAGAACAATCTTAAAGATATGGGTCTAACGCACTCAGAGCTCAATCTAAACAAATTAGGTTCCTATGCAGTAATAAATGAATAACATCAAAATCCCTGGTGGCCTGAATTCAGCAAGTCAGCTCACTGCTCCACAAAAGATTAATCACCTCTCAGGAGAATTGGCCTAAGCGTAATACCAAGGACAATTGCTCTGGCAAATGGTTCTGTGCTAACTAAGACGAGGCATTTAGGATGAAATGAAGCACATTATTAGGTGTTACAGTAGGATCATATCTGCTTCAGGGCAATTCATTAATTTTCATGATTTGAGACCTTTTGCGTTCCACACACCTGCTCTATTAGCTGACGTTACAGGACCTGATGAGAACAGTTCACAAATATGCCTGCTCCATTAACCTCTGTGACTCAAGTTGTATTGAAAACGTAATGAATAAAACGCAGCAGGGTGTGCGGGTACAGCGAAATAATCAACGATGGGGTGGTGTGATGCTGTTATCGGCGATCGTGTTATCGGAGTACATCAGAATATGAGCGTCCACAAAGTTCCTGTGAAGGAATTCTTACTAGATACATGATACTAGATTACATAGTGACTTCAGCACCCCTGGCTACTTCCGTGATACTAAGCTCTGGCTTTTGGGTTTTTAGGAGCTGGTTGTAGATTCGAATGACAGAAGTGAGCAGATGGTAAGTTGTGATTTTATTTTAACAGGTCTTGATGGAGGCATTAAGAAGGAGGGAATAAATCAGAGGTATTATCCATGATTACAGTGAAGTGTAGTTGGAATGGAGATAAATTGGCCTCATTACCTGCACTTGTTCAGCATGTTCGTTCTTCCTGACCCTCATGTCACAGATTTATACATTTCTCCTCTGAAATGACTGATCAAATTCTGCTCCATGATTTTTAGGCAATTAATTTGAGATGCATCTTTTTAAGGTTATAAAGTCAGTGGTGTGTCTTTATGATAAGATTTACTTTTGGGAAATTTGTTCAGAAAGAATTGGTAGATAATTATTTGGTTCCCAGGAGGGTTTTTGTGTGATGAAACTAAAATCTTGTATGAGAATATATGAAAAAGGGAAAATATCTGATTAAAAACAAAACTAAACAAACCAATTATTATTATTATTTTACGGAGATGCACATGAACAGGGTATAACATTTTCTGGAAAATATGGCATTCCGTGACATTTAATGTAATTAAGAATGGATAAAAAGTGTGATGTGTTGATCATTAATAAATAACACATTGGAACTGTAGACAAATTTGCTGTGAAATAAGGGAAATAAAACACTAGGGTGCTGTTATATGTAATCACCTTTGTCACACCGTATAACACCACCGTGTGTTGATTATTTGCATGTCACAGCACAGCCCGCTGTGTGTTACTCCATACATAAACAGGTAACATGTAAATAAGTTGTGCTATAAAAACTGTCTAAACTGGCTTTAGAGCCATGTCAATTTCTGACTCCTCACCTCTGACTGAAATAGCAGCAGTGATCGTAAACACGTTACTACACTCAGCCTCTAGGTGGCAGTATAGTGCACTTCAGCACCGTTATACTGGTTTTCATAAGACTAAGGAAAATCACTTACACTGGCTTTAAATGCTTTAAGTGCATCCATTTGCATGAACTCATATGAGGGCAGACTGTTCCAGCTCTAACTATGTTGTGCCAGATTCTTTCCATGTTTCTCAATTTTTGACACAACACAAGTGGGACACATTAATGCAGAACCTCCAGTGAAAAGCTTCCCATTTATTTTTAATCAGCTTCTGTCTCTATAGTACAGTAATCACGAGCCGCTGTGGCTGCTCTCTCTCTCTCTCTCTCTCTCTCTCTCTCTAAATGATCCTGGCTTGCTGGTATGAATTGGAGTTCAGCCCAGTGGTCTGTTAATTGCCATTTCCTCCATCTCAGGCTTCCTGATGTGTGTTAAAGATAAGTGCCTCCTGTGCACCGTGGCTCTGAGTGGACCAGCTGGCTAACAGAGTGCAGTATCATTGGTGTAAAATGCATGTCATATAGCTGGTGGGGCGATTAAAGGATTTTGTATGACTGTTGATTGTTCCTCCTAACGTAGACATAAATCTAAAGAATAATGCAGCAACTCTAAACGGTTAAGATTTTAGACTTTTAGACTGTCATGTATTATTTATTTAGACAATGAAGAGATTTATGCATTAAAGGTTTGCTAACGGCAGGTACACAAACCCACAAGCATGTAACCCACAAGCATGTTGCATATAAACACCAGCTAACATAGTTGCACCAGTTGAGCATTGTGAACACGCCTCGATACCTTTACAACACCTTATATTCAGTCTGATCTTGGAGGATTAGGTTTAGGGTCTCGGCACAGACTGAATCCATCAAGGCCTGATGTGTACCTCTGTGAGTTCAGTCTGTAGCCTCTGGAAAGGAAAGAAAGCCACACAATACCAAGCACAGTGTTCAAGAGGAACACTCACACTCACACACATGCACACACAGCTTTGTGTTTGTTTGTTGAGATTTTTATCTTCTTTATTGTGGTTAGCTTGACAGGTACGTTTTAACATCATCCTGGGGTTTCATCTTAGCCATGATGGGGAAGAGGTTATGAGGGTCTTGAGCTTTTGTGCATGGCGGCTATGGATTTGCCCCTGACATTCATAACTGCTCGAGCTCTTGTTTCTGCTTTATATTTTGATCATAATTATTGGAAAAACAAGAAAAATAATTGCTGCTCTTTTGTAAGCCACCTACTACTAGATGCTTCGATTAGTCTTTCACCCCTTTAGCCAGGATGGACAGTTTATTATAACCTCGGGATTGCTGCAGGCCTTCACCATGAACAGTGATCTAAGATGTACATTCAGCTTCCACTTTAATAGGAACACCTGTACACCTGCTCATTTATGCAGTTATCCAATCAGCCAATCATGTCGCTGCAGCACAATGTATAAAATCCTGCAGACATGGGTCAAGATCTTCAGCTAATGTTCACATGAAACATCAGAATGGGGAGGAAAAGTGTGATCTCTGAGACTTCAGCTGTGTTTGCTCCAGATGGGTTGGTATGAGTATCTCAGAAACTGCTGAATCTCCTGGGATTTTCACACTGAATGGTGTGAAAAACAAAAAAAACCTGTGAGCAGAGAGTCTGCAGGCTATAACACTTTGTTGATGAGAGATCTGAGGAGAATGACCAGCCTGGTCCGAGCTGACAGCATGGCATCTCAGAATGCACAACACATCAAATCTTGAGGTGTGCGAGCATAAAAAAACCTTAAAAAGCATAAAACTGCTCTCCATTAAATATCCACAGAGTTCATGTCAACACCAGCAGGTTCTTTGTCAGTGTTTGATTCGAGGAGTTCATTAACCTCGATTCTGTCTTCATTCAGTTCTCCATCTTCTGTACAAGATACATGATGATTTCCAGTGTAATTGTTGTGTAACAATAATTATGTAATAATTATTTATAAGATTTAAAATTGCCATAGAAACTGTCTGTAAGTGTGAGTAATCCGCAGCTGCCATGTGATGCGTTATCAGTTCTGCATTTAGCATTTTAAGTTATGCATCCATCAGCCTGTCTCCATCTCCGTCACCTAAATTAGACAAGCAGAAAGAAGAGCCGTACAACCATCACCCAGACAGAACTGATTCCGTCTGTCATCGCCAGCACTCCCCGGCCTCCCAGGACTGTTTTCTATTTCTATATTTGAGCAGAGGAGAGATAAGAGTGTTTGAGAGATGCTCGTGGCCCTACAGGACTCCAGATGATCCGGCCAGGGGGAAAAAACAGCGTCCCTCTAGAGGTCCTCGAGTTCAGCCTGAAAAGTTCAGTACAACCAGAGAGGGCTTTTATTCCATCCACCTCCCTGGAACACTGCATACACCAATCCACCTGATGTGCTTCAGACAGACAAAAAATCCACAATTGCAGCATGGAATATGGATAAAACACAAGCTGTAGCAGAAACCGAAAGAGAAAAGTGGTAACTCCATCATAAACTTTGCAAGAAATCCTTTTTAAATCACGAAAATACAGATTTCAGACATGTTTGTGTTTACATGTGCTAGCTACCAAACTAGCCTAGTTAACAAACAGCAGACATGTTGGTTTCTTTTATGCTTTCTTTTAGCACACAGACGTCCAACATTCACGCCCGTATGATTAAAACGCATCATTTATATATATATACATATATAGTACAATAAAATATTTGCTTTGGTTGTGAGGTTGTATTAATTGGAATATCTGGCTTTTTTATCTTAGAAACAAATGGTGAGGAAAAACATCATAATCATGTTCATAATTTTCTAAATTGTGTGTTGTTATTGTAAAAAGTTTAAGTGAAATACAGTTATCCGGTCATATTAGCTTGGTTGTGCTGAAAGAGTATCAAGAGCAGAACTACTCATTTTTTAATAACACATATCCGGAGGTGGTGAGGAGCCTTTGCTCCACATCATTAGTTCAGTCCACGAAATTAAATCAAATTAACTTTGTCCTCTAGTGAGTTTCCTGATGCCCCGGCACTTTGTGGTTTATTTACCCGGTTAGAGTATTTTATTTGTTTATGCCGGTGGTATTTATTATTTTGACAGAGAACTTTTGATGTTTACCTTATGTTCTTGTGTATTTGTATTGTATTGTCATTGTGCATTTGTTTCCCCTGATATTTCCCTTGAGTACACACCAAGACAAATTTCAATCAATGTTCCATTAACTTATTGAATCTTGAATCTTGAAAAACAGATATCAGTCACAGAGACCTTTTTCCAGGCAACATCTCCGGAATTGTGATCCTACGCTGTGACGTGTGCTCTGTCTGGCAGATCAGCCAGCTCCAAGGAAGAGCAGTGAACGGGGACTTTGGCGTGTTGGCTGCTGGGTGGTGTTATTCTCTCACACGAGTGAAACATGAGTTTCAGACCAAAGCTGAGAAACCTTTATGAAGATCCACACCAGAGGTCATTAACCACCGTCAGTAGCAGTCATTTTGAAAGGAAAAAACAGATAGCAGTCAGTGATCGCTGCTAAACCAGTAACAGATGATGGGCTATCCCCTGACCTGAAACCATGCAGTTAGTCTGTGATAAAGACTTTAAGTTCTTCATTTGTATCACACGATGCTTAGCGTTGTGGTTCACAACACACTTTGGATTGTGCACGTGACAGTGGAAGTTTTCTCATTTCATTCAAAGACTGAAAAAAATATCAGGATTGAACAATTCATCTTCTGATGTGAACATTTCCGAGAACAGGCAATCAGGCTGTACAGATTTTAATTTATGGACCCACTTTCCAAGTGGCCCAGAGCAGAGCAAACAAATACATATATCTGCATTACAGCAGAATGAATCCTGCTCACTGGTTGAACTATCTTGACATTTGGCAGTAAAATAATGATATAAGCCTCACATTTTGCCACTTATCTTTAGGGTCTTTAAAGTTCTCCCATGCTCTCACAGCGCTGAATAAACTGCTGCCCTGGTTAAGGAGTGCTGAATTAATCCATCTACGTTCCTCCAAGGTCCTTTTTCTCACTCCTGAATTAATCTTGCGAAACGAAATCTAACACTGGAAACCGAAAAGCAATTATTTGTTCCCCTGCTGTGGAGTCACGATGTCAGTTGACTTAAGTGGAGATTTATTTGGCTTATTCAGCGACTGGAGCGACAGAACCGCTTAATTTCTCTTCAGAAATGTTAAGTGGCTGCTGTTAGACACCTTCAGATGAACAGGACTACAGATTTGAGGCGACAACAGATCGGAAAGGTGTTGGAATACTAAAAAGCACATGGGTTTTGTAAATTTGGGCTGTTGGCTCTGTGAGGTTTTCAGCCTTTTTGAAATGGTAATATGGGAAAAAAAATGCCTTTAAGATTATTAAATTTTAAATTTAAAAATTTTTAATTTAAATTTTAATTTTAATTAAAATTTAAAATTTTTCTAAGTGTTTTTTGTAGATTGTGGGTGACAACAGGTGTATAAAATGTAAAATAGTTTCGCTAGCATCAGTTATTTTAAAATGGACCTGCGTGCTGTACATTAGTACATTTTATTACTATCAAGCGTTGTTACTTAATTGCCAAGTTCCCTGACAGATATTTCATGATCAAAGCTAACCTTTATTAAGATGTCTGAAGTTTTAATTGGTACCAAATATTTCAACATTCAACCCTGAGTTTCCATTTCTGTCAGACTGGAGCATTTATTTTCTTTCTTTTTTTGTGTGCAATCTTTTTGTGTGAAATCAAACGTTATAATTTTACAAGCAATCGGTGCAATTCTGACACGTTCCATTTGCTGACATTTTCACTCCAAAGACTCCTTATTAGCCCAGCTAGTTATGTACATCGCTGGCTATATAATCATGTAGATTAAGTGCTAACTCGCTAACTGCATTCCAAGGTGTGTTACCTGTCACTCACGGAACAACTAATAAAATGAACTTTATTAGCTAATTAAGCTTCCATTCCCACTTGTTGCAATTCCCACATTTGACCACTAGGTGCAATAACGACTCTGTGGAGCTGACTGTGAGCGTGCTGTACTACAACTAGAAATTTGAGCAATCAACAAAACATTGCTTTTGATGTGACCTCTGACTCCTACCTTAATTCTTTTTTTTATTACAGCATAGCTCATCTGCTGTATTACACCATTTATAATTCTAAACATGACTGTTGCTGGAATTCTGGTCCTAACGTGAGCTGTATCACGTGTTGTCTACGGCCCGAGGCTTGTGAGAGCACATATGGCAGATTTGGGAGTTGTTGATATTAGTGTGGTCCTCACACACTGCTAATAAATTATACACAGCACATTGAGGAGAATGTTTACTGTAGTGTCTCTGATGTGACCGGAATTTGAAAATCCTCTTGCAGCCAGTTTGAACTTCTGCATGTCCGGAAAAAACACGAGATGACTTGAGAAAAGCCTGTTTTATTTTATTCGCTACTCTTCAGAACTGTCATAATAGCCAGCCATCAGCCATCTCTGAGGATTTACGTAACAGACAGATAAGATGCTTTGCCCACCTGCATTGTTTGGAAACGGAGCGTCGCCAATCTTCCGATTCCTCCGTAAGGAGAAGCAGTATCGTGCATCCTGCTAAAAAAGCAAAACAAAACCAAAAAAAAAACTAAGCTGCATGTTGGTGTTCTTATCGCTTTAATCCTGAGAGCAGCATGTTCACTAACGGAGAGATGGTGCGAGGAAGAGATAGCACACTCCAAAGAGTCCAGTTTGATCTAGTTGGATTTGGAAAATCATCAAATTGTCTTTCTCTTTAGCTTTCCTTTGAGATGAACAGTTAATCCTGTTTTGTAAGACAATCGCTGTAGATGTGGACACGCATTCACCTCTACATAATGATAGCTAAATGATCTTTCCAGAATCAAGGTCATACAAGGTCATGACTGAAACCTCATCTCAAGGTCATGTTTGTCGGGTCACTCCTCGAGGACTTCATGCTGTTTGAACATAAACTAATCCTTTAGAAAGACAGAATAGCAACTACGCCACCATCACCAGATATTAGATATCTTTTCCTCCGTCTCGTTTTCAGATGAAAAATGTCTTGTTTTTCATGCACAAGATTCCCTCTGTGAACAACGCCACAGCCCATTGGAATAACAACCACGTTCTCATATCCAAATCCCAACCGCCAGTGTGTTTACTCGGTACTTTATTTTTATACATGAATACAATTTCAAACCCCTATGCTTCAAGCGCTTTCAGATCACATGGTTCAGTTCTTTATTACATAACAACATACATCCGTGACAAAACAGTAGTAGATGCAATCCACACATTGTGCTTATCTTTATTCTGATATATATATATATAAATATTCATATATATTTTTCATTTTTAATATTGTCACAAATCAAAGTATAAAGAATTCTTACTGAACATGCGCACAATGTTCTGGACCCCGACACAATCAAAACACATCATTCAAAAGCATTCATTGGGCATTTTTTTTGCTTGATTCATGTCTTACTCATCATTAATAAATGTGGTTATGATTTTGTGTGCTTTATAGAATGAAAAGTCCGAGTGCATTAGTACACTGTGAGAAGAACGTCGGCTTAACAGAAGAACGATATGCAGCCACACACTCGAGTTAAAGCTTGTGTTTAAGGTTTTGTGATTAAGGAACAACAGAGACGAGCTGCAGGACAAACAATTCGGCCTTTCTTACTTTCATCATGTAATAGTTAAGTGATGTGATTTTCTTTTTTCTTTTATTAATGCAACATAAACAATCAGGATGTAATTAAAGGGTCTACAAAAGAAAACATTTCCCCAACCTGAGAGAAAATAAGAGTGAGGATTTGTGCTGTACGATTGAGGTGATATCGACGGGGACATGTCTGTACTTGGAGCATTCAGTTATAGTTAATAAATTATTTGCTGAAGTAAACCGGATCATTGTGCGAGCTGATCTGAAACGAATCGCTTTCTGCAGTATTCCGGCTTAATGATCCCGGGCCATGCCGACCTGCTGACTCAAGTTGAGCGCCGTGATTAGTGCACACTTTATAAACACTGTTTACATCTTGAATTTAAAGTGCGCATACTTTATCTGAATGATCAGTCATTTTATTTTGCCCTTGCGTTTACACTTCGTATTTTTGTCCGCAGTCTTGTTATGTGGACTGGAATCAAATCTCATGTGAAATATGCAAACGTCCAATGTGGGAAGTGTGCTGTCACTCAACCAATTTATAATCCCTAAAATATACCGGCGAACACGGCAGGTCCGGGGTCAACAGGTTCCATGGTTTGGAATGGAATTGTAAATTGTGTCTTTTTTTATAGAAACCATCTCACGTGTTCATTTTTCCAGGAGAGCGTAAACACTTCACAAGTCTACTTGACATTTGTTCTCTTGCTGGTTTCAGAGAATCCAATTTTGTCATAGCAAAGTTCACAGGCTTCCCCCAGAATAATTAATGACCTCTCTGTCCTGCTGTCCAAACACACGGCACACGGCGGATTTACACCTTACTGGAGACTGAACCGCAGCCTGTGCCAGAATAACATTACCTCTGAAGGTGGAACAGGTAATCTGATCACAGTGCATCCTTTTGTCTTTCACTGTTCAGGCGATATCCCATTTAATACAAAATAGAGGTGGGCCTTTTGGTCACACAGTTATCCAGTGGAAAAAAAGCAGGAATTTCACTGGGCTTCATCCGGAATACACTGAAACATTTCTCCTGACAATGCAAGCCCATCTCTAACCATATTAAATTAACTGTGTACAATATTTTACTAATATACACTCACCATTCTCTAGAGGTCACACAGAGCGGTGCGAAAGACAAAAAACAGAGTGAGTGACAGTTCTGTGAGCTGGCAGAGAAAAATGGCCAGATTGCATCAAACTTTGAGGTGGATGGACTACAACAGCAAAACCACATCAGGTCCTGCTCATGTCAGCCAACAGGAACCTGAAGCTGTCATGGGCACGGACTCACTCACACCGGGCGGTTGAAGATTAGAGCCCTAACCCCTGATCTTTTCCCAGTGTTTCAACCTGCAGACACTCTGCTCGCGGGACGTTTTTTGTTTTTCGCACATCTGTGAAATCAGCGGTTTCTGATATACTCAAACCAACAACCGTGCCGCGGGTAAAGTCAGAAATCACCGAGGTTTTTCCTCATTCTGACGTTTGATCTGAACATGACCTGAACCTCCTGACTTGGATCTGCACGATGCTTATATTTATGCATTGTGCTGCTGCCACGTGATTGGCTGATTAGATAACTGCATAAATGAGCAGGTTTTTATTTATTTATACTAATACACTTCAAGCTTTACTTTATGTCACGTACAATGGCTCCTGATCTAGACGGCTTGATAGAATCGTGGTCATTTTTTGGACTGTTTTTGAGATCAGATGATGCAACATTGAAAATAAGGCACAGGATTGGGGTGTTAGGATGTGGGTTTTCTTTCCTTTTTTTTTTTAAATAATAATAACACAATTAGATTTTACTAGCAATAACCAGCTGACTGCCAGAACTTACAACAGATATATTTTCTGTAGTCTTGTGCTCTTCGTTTGGGATTCACTCACATGACTGAAAAAAATCTCTGAGTGTGCAAACTTATTAACAAACTTGATGAAAAATGCACACTGACTGATGAATATGGCCTAGTAAGTGCTGTCTGCCTTTTGTGTTCACCTTAATAAATAAGCTGGGGTGTGTTTTCTCTATAATACAGGACCGTGTCGATGCAAATAGGTTAATTTAGCATCGGCGATGTTATTTACTGAGCCAGAAAGTCACTCAGGAACAGGGAAGTGTGTGCACAAGAGCCATTTGTGGAAATCTGTTTCAATACAAAATTATACAATTTATTAGGATTGAATAATGAAAAGGTTTATCAATATTATTTTTCTGAGTCTTATAACAATTAATAAGGTGTAATTTCCCCCCCAAATGTATTGGTGTTACACTGGACACTCAGTTATGTGGCAACGTTGAAGTTTTCCAGGAGATCGAACTCATCACAGCTATCAAGAGCAAACCTCGCACGGGAAAATCTCTGACGTGGCCTTTTCACGTCACAAAATTGACACTATTATTCTTCGATTAACACACCCACTTTTCAGCACGCAATTAACCCTCTTGCACATGCAAATTAGCTTGTGTTTTAATAGATCACTGTCAGTGTTTATATTGAGTAATCTCTCACTTAGTAATGCTTACGCTCTTAGAAAATGTCACATTTTATATATAACGACGACAGGTTAGAATTTCACGACTTGTTTGTGTGTGTGCTTGTTTTTTACAGCTGAGTGAAGTGCAGCGACATAAACAGCTTTGTGAAAGGATAAAAACCAGCATTCGTGCTAACACTAACGGAGCAGATTTGGACCAAAGTGTGTTAGAAATTCCCATTGTGCCAGCAGATTTTTAAAAATCACATCACACCCGCTGTCGTGCCTCTCCAACCACTTCACTGCAGCCGTGTTTATTTCTGAACCTGAAAATAGCAAACCGAGTGCAGAAATTTGGCTTAGGCTCAAACAAATGAGCAAAAAAAAATAAAAAAATGATGTTATTTCAGCAAATGACGCTTGCTAATGCTGCACAAAAATAGAGC
Organism: Parauchenoglanis ngamensis; assembly: GCA_030014255.1. NCBI lineage: Eukaryota > Metazoa > Chordata > Actinopteri > Siluriformes > Auchenoglanididae > Parauchenoglanis > Parauchenoglanis ngamensis. Next base: position 155,983 of record JAQMYM010000011.1, on the reverse strand, counting down.
CCTGTAAGTGTGATTTACATTTTATTCTGCATTAAGCAGGCCCTGTTGTAATCCATAACCTCATGGATGTTTGTCCAGAGCATCTTTCAGTGATGCAGGTAGGACACGACACCTTGATCATTCTCACTGTTATTTACATGTGATTATAGAGCTACTAGTTTACAATATTCACAGACTGCAGTAGTTTTTGACAGCACAGGTTATACGGCTATTGTTCAGGATAAATGAACTGTTTATACACTGCTAGCGTACTGAAGGAATAGAATCCTAGCTGTTTTCTGTTTGTATCTGTGTTTCTCGGTCCTGCTTCGGGGGAGTACTCCTGTTCTGCACATTTTGGGGTTTTTTCTCTGGTCCAAGCTCATTTGATTCAACTCATCAGCTAATTAACAAAACTAGGCAGAACTGAGTGAGTTAAAGAAGAAACAAACACTAAAGTGTGCAGGCTCGGGCTTCCCCAGGACCAGGCTTGAGAAACGCTGCATTAGCTCCTAAGCTCCTGCAATTTAATAATTACTGTGTTATTAGTGTTCTTCTTCATTCCAGTCTCAGGAGCCTCAGGTTCTGCGTAATTCTCCTGCTCGGACACACCTGACGTTTCTGAGCTGATTCAGGTGTGTTATGTGTTACAGCACTACAGAACTGAAGACGCACTGCAGGTTATTAATGTTTAAATGATTATTAGTGTGACATTAATCCCTCTCTGGATAAGACATAAGACACTTTAACCCTTTTCTGAAGGCTACAGGATTTGAGGACGGTTCTGAAAATAGGCTTTGATTCAACAGGTCCTGGTCCTCGTCTCCCCCCTCCCTGTTTCTTTGGTACAGTCCATATCGTTGTGATTCTTTGTAATATAAATAAAAAGATCTATAAATAAATAATATTATTCACGTACATATAACTAGCACTGGAATGAAAATGTATCGTTATGATATTCATATACCTCGGTGTCTGCTGTTTTCTGTCTTGTTTTAAACGTTGATGTTAAACCACTGTAGCAGCGCAGCGATGGTGGATATGTTCATTCTTTTGGTTCGAGAAACTGCTAGTGCTAAGCCATTTTTTAAGGACCTGTTAGGAGGATTGTTATGAAGGTTGGAAAAATATTTGGTTATGAATTTCATATATGTTTGAATTCTATACTGTATCCTGACGTATACTGATCCGCTGAAAGGATTTGCTGGAATCCTGTAAAATCTGTATTTGTGAGATTTTGCTTTTGGGGTTTTTTTAAACCTCAGAACCGTAAGAACATTTACACACACACTAATATTAATATTGCACTATTATTCCAAATATGACAATATTTGAAATTTGTTACGGCGAATTTGGCCTTATTCCGAAATGTAGCATTTTCTGATTAAGACGTGTGAAATATGGCGATGATATCCGGATTTTGGGAGCATTACTGCACGTTCCGAGTGTGCGCCTCTATTCTGTTATGTCGTATACAAACCATATTACATTAATCAGAGGATGGCTGCATGCAAGCGGGAATATTAGTGGAATATTAACTTTTATTAGCCGTGTAAACAGCTTAGTAGGAATATTGTCTCTTTTGGAATGGGGCAAAAACTGGAATATTTTGTGCATGTAAACATTAAAAATTGGTAAAATGTACATTTCCGATATATAACACATTAAAAATTGCATTATTAATGTGACATATATATCTCAAATATATGGAATTCATATTCAGATACTTTTGCCAGCTTCCAAGCTCCACATTCAGAAATCAAAATAGTAGCTTCATTAAATTTTGTCCTGGTTTGTTGATCCATCTTAAGTGTAATTTCAAGGGTAAAACTGACTAAAATATAAAGCATCATCTACTACTGTTCTTTAACAAATGAGTAACTGTTAACATCTTGTTAGGCAAAGTTGGAAACTTAACTTCTTGTTCTTGAACGGATTACCGAGCTGTTACGCATCATCTGGTATGAACACACACTGCTGGTGAACACGTCACTTGTACTGAGAGCATCAGATCAACAATATTCAAGATAAAGTTTAAAATCATTTACTTAAAGGAATAATGTAGAACGTGTGATAACGATCTCTCACTCTAACTGGATTGGCCAAATAACGAACAAAGAGCTTCAGTTATGATACTAATTCTAATAATAAACAAAAATTCCACCCTGATCTTTGCATAAGTTGTAATTAGTTGTTTGCTTAAATATTTAATTATGTTCATGTTTTATATAATTTCATTTTTTTCATTAAATAAATAAAATTTGGTTTCAGTTCATGTTTATAAAGTGGAGTCTTGTAGTTTATATGAGATCAGTCGGTTACGGATGCAATCCATTGCTTTGTCATCGGTGTTATTGTTTTTTTACATTGATAACATTGTTTTGTTATTGTCCTTCATGCTAAACTGTGTGTGTGTGTGTGTGTGTGTGTGTGTGTGTGTGTGTGTGTGTGTGTGTGTGTCTGTTTCTGAAACTAAAAAGTCTTTTGCGCTTCTACTAGGAAACCCATCACACTTTCTGCTTTAAATTCTCAGGTTTGGATCAATGGAGTTCAGGCTGCGGTTTCGTGCGTTTAGAGGAGCGCGGTGTAGAGTTTCCACCCTGACTGTGTGCAACCCCTTTTACACCACGACTAAATCCTCCACATCGATTCGTGTAAGGGTAACGGATTGGACGGTAACTACTGTTTGGAAAAGCTGATAGAAGGAAACATTCAGTCCTCTGTGCTTCTTTCTCAAAGTGCTGAAATGAAACCTGGCTCTCGTGCTCAACAATACATCGGCTATTTTTAGCAAGGACACAATAGAGACAGAATGAATTATTTATGATTCGGGTTGCACATTCATTGTCCGACCTCTGGACCACCTGAACGCAACCACTAACGTTGTAAGGTGAAAAACGGACACATCTGTGCTCATCTGTACATGCTGACAAACTGGAAAAAGAAATCCACAAATTGTGCTTTTTTTTTTTTTTTTCTAACAAAATCCTTCTGTGCTACAGAAACATGAGTGTTGAGCAATCCAGAGTGGAATCATCCGTCACGCAGAAGACACGCAGGTCTGAGGCAGTAGTGAAGAAATTGTGCGTCAGCACAGCTCACAGCTTTGTACTCCTCTTCCCGAAGTGGTCCGTTATCCTGGTAGAAGTATTTCCCGTCTCTCAAAGGCGGTACTTGCGGAGGAGGTCGGCCTGCCACATGTGCTTGCGCTCCGGGAAACGCTCTGGGATCTTGATCTTGCGGAAGTCCTGGATGCACTTCTCCAGCTCCTCTTCCACGCTCACTTTCTCCTTGGCTGGCCGTTTCTTGCTGCCGCTCGTGTCCCTTGAGCTTGAAGTAAGAGTGCGGAGGAGATCGCTCTTACGCCGCTGCTCAGATTGTTGCTGCTGCAGTAGCTGACCTCCTGGCCTTTCTTTCTTGGGCGGCCGGTCGAGTGTTTGGACGTGTGCTTGTCGGCTGACGGGCCCACGAATGACCGTACCCTGGGGGGAACTGGCTTCCGATTGGCTCTCGGAGCTGGAGGTGGAGAGCTCGTTGAAGGAGGTGCCGCTCTCGCCCTCGCCTTCGCCTTTGTGGCCTTTGCAGCAGCAGTCACATGGCGGCGAGGACCAGCGTGAAGATCCACCTGAAACACCACGACAAGACGGAGTGTGAATCACAAGCAACGTTCTGTAATCCAGAAGGAAAAAAGTTACAGAAATGAAGATTTTAGACATTCGTCAATGACGGGAATGATTTTACTTATCAAGGACAAATTTCTCACAACATCAAATGACAGAGCATTGTGGGAAAATTACACTGTGTTTAACAGTATGATGTAATTATGTGTCATTTCTGGTACATATCAAATATGAAAACTAAATAAGTCAATGTCACAATGCAATGATTATTCATCATTTAATCTTTTTCATTCATTAAACGGCTTAAAAACTTTAACACAGGTTCTCATTGTAAAAAAAAAAGAAAAATGGTCTGTCCATGTTTATGAATACTGCGCATCAACAACAATAAGATTCAAGAAAACAGCTGGAGAAAAATTGCAGTGCGTTTATCAATATGTTTTACTTCATTTGTTTAAATTCGGGTCTTAAATAATTATTATGATGCCTGGACTTTAAAATAAATATAACAGTATGATTGATATGAACAGCATTTTTGCAATTTAGGAATTTCAGAAATAAAAAAATATCAGAAATTAGAAAGTAGAAAAGGTCAGGAACAGGAATCAGGATCATTTGTTTACATTCACTTTTTTAAAAAGAGGCGATTTTATATTTTCTCATATTTCAAGCCATGAATGTGGACGCTTTGCGTTGTAAATAATGCAGGAGCTCAGAGTAATAGCTGAATATTCAGGTTAATTTTAAGTAACTCATGTGGATGAGAAGTTCTGGTTTATAGCTTATCTCCAAACTAACATTTTTAGATCATGATGAAGGAAGCGGGTCTGTACTTGTCGTTTGAGCACAGGTCAGTTATATTGCGTAGCGTGACTACATTAAAGCACTTCATTACAAGTAGTTAAATGCAGAACAGGACACATTATACACTCAATAAATGTCAACTAGTGAGAGAAAATAGTCTGCAATTATTTTATTCCACACTTCAGTTCAGTTCAGTCGATGTTATTGTTTTATAAGTGGAGTCTGTGAGGCATAGCCAAGGGATCGGTGTTGTTTTTTTTTACTGTTGTTGCTGTTATTTTATTTTATTACAGTGTTGGAAATCACAACCTGCTATTATTAAAATTCTTATATTATTCAAAACCTCAATAAACCAAACAAATATCATCAATTCGAATCTAATAACAGTGTTCTCTGAATATACGTTTCATGAATAAAAAGCTCCAACAGACTGACCCAAAGTACACATTTAAAATAATGAACCTAATATTTAAGGAGTTTGGTTATGTTCATGGAGTGATGGGATTTATTTTATTAACTCTCTTTTCAGAGGCTAAAAATATTCAGTGTTCAGCGCTGAACTTATTTGTGATGTCACACTTCACAGTAGTGCTTAATGGCTCATCACCTCTTTTACGCTTTAAAGAGCTTTAGCTGCGCGGTCTATTTTATCTCTGTACCAGAGGTATTTTGGAGAGGTGAGAACTGTTTGCCCAGCAGGGGGCGCCCTCTCCATCCCTTTCCCATCGCCCTGCTCACCAGCCGCTAAACACGGAGTCACGACACGCTACACACAGAAGCCCAACAGCATCCTGACTAATCTTATAACAGACTTGCGATGAAAATGTAATTCATTTTTTAATTCTGATGAAAAATGTTTAAATCTGCCGTCGGAACGGAACCCCAGTTTACTGCGAGTTTTCTGCAATCGCTTAAAGGTCGTGACTTGTCATTTCTGACCCCTCGGGACGGCCTCCTCATTCCTGCGTTCAGGAAGTGATGTCAAATCAAAATGGCTGCTTGCAGCATCAACAGTAAATACAGCAGCACTTCTTAGCTTTAAATGAGTTAGACGTAACGACACATCCTACTTCGATAAATCACAATGCAGATTTATGACAACTCGACTCGATGGAAATAAAAACAAACCGCGATTCTCTTCGTTTTTCGCCAGCTGTAATTGCAGCGCTTAGACAGCACAGGGTGCAATAACGCACAATAGCAGGAATACACGTGACGTCACCGCAGGCGGAACTTTATTTAAGTTTAAGAAAATGTTTGCTGTAAACGTTTTCGTTCATTTTTTAATAAAAGGAATATTTTAGTTAATAGACTGTTATATTTTACTCCAACTTTTCCAAATGATTGTGAATAATTATTGTTGCTTATTAAGAAAAGGAAACAACGGTATATATTTTATTTAACAAAATGAATATTTAATTTGATGAAGAATAAGATAATAAATGCTGCGTTTTCTCTGGTAATAAAATTTTCTTTTAAATCGAACCGTGAACCCGATATCGTGAATCGAATCATGAATCGGGTGACTCGTTACCTGCCTGCTGTATATGCACGCATTAGCTTTGGATCAATCAGCATTCAGACATGTTGACTTGTTAAATCTATAACAGTGACTCTACAGTTTACTGTTCTGTGGTAAATATACGTCACTCAGCACCGTTAGCTGGCTAGCACGCGGCTAACTAAAGACAACCATGGGGTCTTCCATGTTTTCTTCCCTCCACTTTGTAGCTCGAGCATACAGAGGTGAAAACGACGTCATTCCGAGCCCAGATTTCCTGATTCCGAGGTCAGTCGAATTGAAAATGAGAGTGTGTGTGAATGAGGAGCTGGATTTCCACCAGCTGAGCACTAACGCAGCTTCCTTACAACAGACGTTGGAATAGGAAAGGAAAGCATCTCACCAGCTCGGTCCACTTACTCTCTCGCTCTCGTTCTTCAGTCATAGCTGCTCTGACACCATCTGAGGTGGAATAACGATTTCCAGCCTAATTCACCCCGCATGATGTTCCTTATGAATCTGATTACACAGCCTGGCTTTGCTCAGAGCCGTCACTAAAGCGTCGTCCTTTTGTGTTTTTGTCTCCATCTGCACTGATCTGCACTATTTCATTTCATCACACTGAGTCATGTCGGATTTTTAATTATGCTACTTCAGATCATTTGCATGAATTATGCAAATGCTACTCGAGATGTCAGAAATGATTCACACCATGTACGCCTGCTGTTTGTTGGAGATATTAGTCGCCTATGTGGATGTTTAAGAACTTAATCGCAGCCATGCAGATTTAATTAAACATATAATAAAAAGGTAATGGGGGTGGGTACTGTGTCCGCATGTGGAGGATATTTTTGGAAACCACCTGGTGTGTGTGTGCATGTGTGTGCGTGTGCATGTGCGTGTGTGTGTGTTTTTTGTCCTTAGTACTGTAGAATGCCTTACAGCAGACATGAGAACATAATATAATCTTGGTTTTTAAAAATAACACCAGTAATCGGGAACATCAGGAGCATTGGGAACGCTGTATGAATGAAGCACACACACTTTCTCTTGAGCTCTCATCTGAAAACTCTTTGTAAAGAGGTGGTCACTGAAATGTAATTACCTCACCCAGATTCAAAACACATCTGCCGGATTTCTCACCAGAACCCAAAGAAGGGAACAAATCACCCCAAATCCTACGGCTGATTTTCCAGAGTTCTGATCTAAACACGTCCCAGTGCTTCAGCTCGGAAAAACACGGATGTCCGGAGCAAGATCGTATTCGTACGGCTCGTCTCTGAATTTGATAAATATATTAATAAGATGTACATGAATTATTTCCGCTCCATTAGGGATGAGAAGCAACACTGAAGACATACAAGTCAACTGTCTTATTCATCATTGCTCACAAAAGCGGTCGCAACAGTCGTACTGCATGAATAAAATTGGTCTGAAATCAGTGCAATTACAAATCCAAACTTGCCACGTTGTTAATATAAAGTTGTATAAATTGAGGTAAAGTGAATTCTCTTGAAGGTTCTGCCATGTTGTTTTGGCATCAGGTGTGTTTATGTGTCCAGGTGATTGTGCCTGAGTTTCCAACCGAGAACTCCGAGTTGAATGATCGCCCTGTTGCGTTTTTCCGTGTTGGAGGTCGGGTTTTTACGGGTACAATAGATTGCAGCATTAAATCCCTACACTGGCTACAGAATTGACTTTAAAAGTTCTCCTTCTCATCTATAAATCACCATGTGGATAAGATTAGAACAAACCCACCTGTCAGGTAACTCGGGCACCGCGAGGCCAGCAGGACTCTCAGGTCGTTAGGAAGTCAGTGCTGAAAGTAAACATTAAAGCATGGAGAACTGACTTTTAGCTTTTACGCTGCTGTGAGATGGAACGAGCTGTCACAGAGCTGCAGAAGTGCCCTGATACTAGACGCTTTTAAATCGAGGCTGAAAACTTTTCTGTTTCAACAAGCTTCCAGATAACGGAGTGATGTTCAGCCCTCGGGACAGGCTTGCACTTTTAGTCCGTAGCATTTTTTATTTATACATTTTTCTCTCATCTTTTTTTTCTTCTTTCTTAAACACCGTTATTTAAGGATGCAAATGCAGGTTTTCATTTAGATAACAGACAACTCTGACAACTGCACTTTCACCTCTTTTTGTTCTATCTACTTCACATTAACATTTATATTTAATTTTCCAAATGATATTTTCACTTGTTTTTATGTTTTCTATTTTGAGTTGCCTTGTGTACATAGTATGCCTATAGAAATACATTTTACTTTACATCTACTTACATGCTACTCACTCACTGGATCAGGAGTCTATCCCGGGAAAACTGGGCCTGTTCCGGGAATACACTCTGGATGGGATGCCAATCCATCTAGGCTTTACCTTTCCTAATTCTGCTCAATCACTGTAACATGACTGCTTGTTAAAGGTTTAGTTTTGATTAAGAACTGTTGAGGAATAACTTCATTAGGTTAGATTAGTGTGCAGTTCAGCACATTCTTATTCACGGTTCATTAAACTTTAATGAGAATCATGAAATCAGAGACACCAATTCCAATTGCTTAATAGAACAACAAAACAAATGTGCACCGATTCAATGAAAAACAGTAAAAATCATCCAACAATTAAAGTTTCATAACCTCAGCTAACTCCTAACAGGAAGTAGAGACCCATCAACAAGGCCATAAACATAAATAAACTCACGTCTTTAGGGTCTGGAATTCATTTGTCACTCGGTGTAAAAATGCTGAGACATCACTGAGACAGAAGCCCATAGCTGGTTTATTTATTTATTTATTTATTTATTTATTTTTAATGATTTTGGCTTAATGAGCTAATTTTCCATCTAAAATACATGATCGGGGTTCAGCAAATCAATCCTGACCAACGTATTAAACATATTTATTCATTTCAGTCATATGTTCAGAGATTATTTTTTAAAAATAAATATTTGAATGTTTATTTATTTCAAGCAAAAATGTCAGATAAAATTTGACATGAAATTAAAACTGTCACTTTCATCCAACGACAACAACCGCCGCCCTGTTTCAGCCAGGAGAAGTGACCGAAACTACAGAATTAAAAGATTAAATCTGTGTGTTAGCAGTTGTGTGTTTATTTGTTTGTTTGTTTGTTTCTTTCGTACTTTAAGCTGATCTTAAGCTGTAGGTAAATAACTGCACATTATGCAGAGATGTCAAGTCATATAAAAAAAGAATAAAAAAGGTCAATTATGACATTTACTTTTTCTTACATTTCTGCAGAGCTAGTACACATCAGGGAGTAAACAGATATTTCTCTATTAATGTTATTACTGGGCGGCACGGTGGTGCGGTGGTTAGCGCTGTCGCCTCACAGCAAGAAGGTCCTGGGTTCGAGCCCCGGGTCACCCAGGGCGCCTTTCTGTGTGGAGTTTGCATGTTCTCCCCGTGCATGCGTGGGTTTCCTCCGGGTGCTCCGGTTTCCTCCC
>JAQMYM010000011.1:132040-144461 GCA_030014255.1 Parauchenoglanis ngamensis | reverse complement strand
TCGCCCCAACATGCTGGGATTGGCTCCAGCTTCCCCGCGACCCAGACGGATAAAGCGCTATAGATAATGGATGGATGTTATTACTGTGTGAATTTTAAAATTTGTAGAAAATGATCCTATTGCTCATTACAACAATCTTTATATTATAATAAGTAGAATTTGCTGTTAGAAAACTTGTATATCCCTAACTGCTCTGCTCATTTCAAAAACCGTTCAATTGCTAACTCAAGTGAAGTCAAGTGGCTTTTATTGTCATTTCACCCAGATGCAGATGATCCGGTACAGAGTGAAAGCGAGACAGCGTTCCTCCAGGACCGAGGGGCTACGTTCTGCATTCCAGCATCAAAATAATCTCATGTAGAATTGATGCAGAATTGCTCTAAACAAAGCACTTGTTCCTCCACAGCATTTTCAAAGCATAGCCAATGCAGGAGCCATCTGATTGTGCCGTCGTTCAAGAATGAAGAGATAAGGAACCTGGTGCAGATCTCTGGTTATACCGTACGTTACCCTGAGGCATGGCGTAAGGACGCGAAGCTTTTGTGTGTAATGACAATATACCGATTTATAGAGTTCTGAAGAGGAAAAGGGGCAAATATCCAACATCTTGTGTCATATGTGAAGTGCAGATAAAGCTGAAAAGCTAGTAAATGATGAATCGAACCCATTTTAAACACTAATGTCTAAGATATTGAGGCTTTTTCAGGAAACACTCGGAAGACTCTCCCTCTTTCCCAGTCAGTAACGCGGGTGTGCCGTGTGTCTGCAGTTTTCCTCGGTATATCCAGTCTAGCGCACTCCTCTGTCTTCCATGCGATCGCTCTCCACTGACTGCCAGCTCGTTCCTGGAGCGAGACTAATCCTCAAAGTCAAATCCTCAATATGAATGCCAAATGCGCATTCCATCCGTCTCCCAGAATATAGATTAGCTGAATTTACTGCATATATTCCCTGGTGGTGTGTTAATGAGATTATGGAGCACATACATCAGTTCAGAAGTGGACTCTCACCACTTTATGTAAGGAATAACACACTTTGTGTGCTGTTTAACAAATTTAATCTTATTTACAACCTGTTCTTAAAATAACCATCCTGCTTCAGATAGTTAATTTTCAGATGATGTTTGTGTATTATCAGGAGTGTTGCTGAAACACGTTAAGAAAGAGCTCATACTGTTTATAACACGTTATTATCTCCTTTCAGAGCCCCACCTTCTGTATCCCATCTACTGTCATACAGCAGCACACCAGCTAATTATCTGCTCCTGCTTTAGGATTTCTAAAGTGTTTTGATCAGGCCTTCTACATTCAAACTTATGTCAAGGAACAGAATCTGGATCCAGCACTGTTCTGAAGAGGAGTAAATGAACGTTGTGTGTCAGTGCTGTACACTGTGTCAGTAGCCAGGTTTACATGCAGACATTTTGTACATACGGAATGAATTCATTCTGATCTGCGATTCTGGCCATGAAAGCAATCCGATAGATGTGTGTTTTTATGTCCCAAGCGTACCATCGGAATAGCATTTCTGACAAGCGCACAATCCTGTAAAGATAGATGGGGCAAGTATTTTAGCCAATCTTATCGTGTTTCTTTTATCTATTTTATTAACGTAGCAGTTGGACAGAAACCTTCTCCTCGACAAAGCGAGCACGTGATCGTTTGCTTTCGAAATGCCGTCCTGTACAGAGCTGTACCTTTGCTGTTTATTCCGCATTACTGGAAAAGTGTAATTGAACTGAACATAAGTCAATGTAAACATTCAGCTTGAAACAACAGACAAAGGCGCTTGGAGCTGTCCGGTACTTCCGCAAGCAGTGTGTGACGTTGCACACGCTGTTACTGCGAGACTAAAAATACATCACTGCTTTCCAAACGGAAAAGGATTGCATTTAACATGGATAGAAGGCATGCAAAGGAAGAACGCGAGCAGGAAGTAATCACGTTAAATCATTTACATGCTACAATTTTTCTTTGGCTCCGTTAGGAAAGGTTTAAACTGCAACCCTCGACTGAAATTTCCAGTTTGGGCCTTTTGATTCTGATTGAGTTGATTATATGAAGCATTTTTATTTGGTTTGGGCTTTTAAACTGATTAATGTTGGAATTTATTGTGCATGTAAACCCAGCCAGGTGCGATGTGGTGTTGAGTCCTGAGTTTATCACAGTGTGTCATTAGCAATTGGCAAACACTTTGTCCACATCACCTTTTACCCTGGAATGACATGCACTACAAAGAACGTACTTCTCGAAGAAAAAAAAATCCAATATGTTACAAAATAAAGTCATAATACCATGACAGTGGACACTTTCAATGAAGGTATGTAGATGAATGATGATCAAGATAATTGATCCTGAAGGAGCAGAACTCTGGCACCGAGTCCCCAATGTGTTATGCCTTATGGATTAATGTGTGCAATAAACTGAAGCTTTATTTAGAGTCTGTGATGCATAATGCATTACAGACCGGATTGCTGTATTGAGCGCACCGGCGTTCTAGCTGTTACACTGCAGGTGAGACCACTGGTGACATCGAAGGTGACCACTACCTGCAATTTCACTTTCAGCACAAGAAACAATTTCCTCCAAATTTGTGAGGTCCTTTCTGCTAAATGAACACAATTTCTCTCCGAGTCATTTCAAAGTTCTAATACTAATAATAAGAATAATCTGGTGCTCATGTACCAGAAAATTTCATTATACAACAGTTAGTTCTGCTCCACTAATCTGATTGGTCGAGCGGCGTTCCTAGAGTGCTGATACGTTTACGCACCGAGACGTTTCCCCGTGTGAATCACTCTGCTCCTCCGGGTCCTGCAGGGAAAATCCCACTTCCTACTTCAACACTATTACTACAGTAGTGTTAGCAACGTCATCAGCAGACATGGCAAATGATATGTTCCTCAGGAATATAACTTTTGACGTAGAAAATGAAAGTTCATCAGGTGAGGATGAAAAGGAAGAAGGGACGGCAGTTTTACCGGAAGCGTGCAGATCTTTGTGCTGTAACTAGGCGATGTGCTATAACGTGAGCGTGGCTTCTTCAGGATCTTTTTCTGCTCAATAAGCAAAAATAAACAGATCATATTTCCATATTGTGTCCAAAATGTCACTTATTATGTCATAATTAATTTTTTGTGTATAGAGCTGTTGTGTAAAAGCGAGATGACACTCGAGGTCGTTCTGCTGTACTGAATATCATCACGGCTCCGATTGGCTACGACACTCACGAGCCAATCACGGCCTTGCTGATATTCAGAGCAGCACGACCTCGCGTGAGATATCGCTTTAGTATTACTTTATTTTGAAAGTAATATTTGTTCTCAAAATATTACAATGTTTTTTTTTTTCTTGAAATCTTTTATTTTTTAAACAGAGGCCCTAATAAATAGACATTGTCTATGTACAGATACAGGAAGTGGTGATTCTCAGGTCCAGTATTTTCAGAGTGACGAGCTTCCAGTACATGCCTGTAGAAATGCCGTGTTATAGAATCAGAATAAATGTCTGTTACGTGCCAGTTTGACTGGCAATTTTCATGAAGGTGAACGTGATTTTTAAAAAAAAGAGAGATTATGGATTCCTTATTGAAAGACTTCACGCTTGTGCCGCGTCCCAGAGTAATAAACAGTGTACGGAATTGACTTTTACAGGTTATGTGAGTAATGAGCATTTTTAACGCGTGTGATTTGTGAGCTGCAGCATGAAGAACTTTTTTGTGTGATGTCAGCTAAAACTCAATCAACAAAGGGGATTTTTGGAGATTTTTAGTTATTGCACGACTGTGGCTTCCCTCGTTCCTACCGAGCAGCGTGCCATTCTCCACGCTTAGCTGAAGCAAGACTGACTTTACTGCTGTGCCATATGCCAGCCTTCACAGAGCCCTGCTGCGTGTTTTTCTGTGGTGAAGTTGTCTTGATTAGGCTTATCTATTTTCCAGCCATGAAACACGAGCCATATTTTGTGGTTGTGTCTTTGTTTACAGCCTTATGTTTCTGGGAAAATTCAATACATGCAAAGACATGGCTGCAATTAATGTCTGATGCTGATTTAAAGTCTGAATCGCAAACATCTATGGATTGTTTTGCATCTGCAGGATTTTATTCTCTTGTGCAACTGTTTGTAATGTTGGGACAGTGATATAATTTAGAGATATTTATTCTACTTTGATGTTGCATCATTCTGTACCATTTGCTGCGATGTATATTTGATTTAAATACAACCAAGCCATTTATTATTGCAGAACAAACACAATTTCCTTGTTGCTTTTCTGACAGTGAATAAACAGGTCACACTTCAGGCAGACTTTATTTAACTAGCCATGACCAACACGCTAACCCCGCTCTGAAAAGTCTGCATTCATATCAGTTGGTGAGTGGATTAGCAGAGAGATTTTTTTTCTCCCTTTCCTCGATTTTCTTTAGCCTTCTCTTGAAAAGGTAGCAGGAACCGTTGAGAAACCATATCATGGTTCCTTGGGGACTCATTAAAAGTGACACAAGAATCCAAAACTTTCACCAAGATGCGCAAGCGAAATGCAAATTTTTATAAGTTAAAATAAAAAAAAGGGTTTATTTTTTCGAGTTTCAGCAATGACTCCAGCTAGGACTATTATTATTTTTTTAAACGGATTCCTACAATTATAGTTTGAGTGGATTGCAATTAAGAAGTTAACATCGGATCTAATTTTATCGGGAATGTCTGCATACATTTGCATTCTATTTCCTCGTTTACGCTCTAAAGAAGAGAATGGTTTTAGGCAAGACTGTTGAGTTGGAATATAATGGGCTCCATTTTCCAAAGAATGCAATTACGGTTACGGGAATTGAACGGCCGGAGCGTTCTCATGCCTGCGAGCAGCAGTTACTGTTTTGCACGCCCAAACATCTTTCACTAACCTAGGCTACTACTGTTCCTAAACATTTTAGAAATTAATTCTTTATAGTGTCAAAGGACAAAATGCATAAACTCAAGCCTTACTAAAATATACTTTATTAGACACTTCTTTTAGAGAATTCATGCTCATCTAAAAATATAACACCTATAATAAGAAACGGCTTGGAATATCGGCTCTCGGCGGCGCAGACATTCTTGGCAAGGCTATTATTGGCACTGATATATCTGCTGCATTTCTGTCTGGACTGGGACACGGTACGTGGTAGGTCATTCAGAACAACACACTCCGGCTCTCCTTGACTGAGCAGATGACTGACGTTCGGAGGTTCTCACAAAGTGGCAGCTTTTCACTCCTCCATGTCTGGCTTTTTCAGCGTCACCCAATTTCACTTGTCATGATCTGGTGGCTAAAACTTTCAGCCCTCGTTTGCAATCGAGCCACACTCTATTTATTATTTTTTTTAATCATTTAATTATCATCTTTAATAATCATGATCAGTGGATGCGGAGCATGAAAAAGAGAGATGTTTTTAGAAATATACACTAGTATACACTACAATATCTCACGTAGTCTCATTCAGAAGTACAACACAACATCAGTACGTTACCGTATATCTCACGTAAATAAACAACACGGCTTCACCAGTCATGTTACCTCATTTAAAAATACACACCACAGCTTCACTACCTTATGTTATAATTAATATTAAAAATATGCAACACTGATGAGTTAGGGTTCTTTACACAGTTTACCCGGTGTCACTGGTACTTAAGCTAAAGCTAGCTGGCATAGCAATTGTAGGCTTTATTTACCTTGGTAATTGTGAATGAACTCTTCAAGGAAGAATTTGAATTCTTTGTTCAATTTGTTGTCTTTGGTGGAAGAATTTGCATCCACAATCTTGTGTGGCGATTGTGAACTTTGCTAGTTTAATCAGACTCGTCGAAAACACTTTAATGTTACTGGCATCCATTTTTCCTCCGACAAAACGGGAAGGGATTTGCCCGTCATTTAAGTAATTCCGGTCGTTATAAAAAAGGCCTATAAAGAGCGCTACATTACCTGCACATGTGCACATTACAGCAGGTCCCGAGTCTCACATCCCCGCTCTGCTCTGGAGTGAAATCAGAGCTAATCTTACACTCCCCGAGTCATTATCATGTGTTCACTGGGTGGAAATTTCACCATTATTTAGTCTTTAAATCAGAAAAGGGGAACATCATCACAGCACAGAGCAGGTTCTGCTTCCAGCTGAGAAAATGCCGTCATCATCCTAACATTTGGTATTGAGGGAATCCAAAAGTAACGGAACGTCATCAGTTACATTTCTGTCATTTTGTGATGATTAGATTAGTAACTGTATCGGAATACATTTATAAAAGTGACCCTCCCATCTCTTCTGCAGTTTTCTAGCTTTCCATTAGCAACCTCAAGTGGTCCTTCAAATCCCTGTTCAGAAGCTAAGAGCTCCTAACAGATGTTCCCATATCATAAATATGTGATGTTGCTCACACAGAGAGATAAATGGTTTTAGACTACTGTCATGGCTATGCTGTATTTTAGCCAGTCTGATATTTATAGCACATAGATGAAACCCCCGCATCTTTTAATCTACAAGCAGATGTTGTGCTTCAAATACTAAGCGCAGTGACAGTCTGTATCATCTTCACAGACCGGAACACCTAAACGATGGCCAGCAGAGTGAGAACTTTCATTTCAGGTTATTGGTAAATGATCAGTGCTATTATCTAACCGATGGAGCGGAGAATAAACAGTGTGCTGATGATACAAGGACGTTGTGACTGGGCAGTACGCTGATTAGAGAACGCAGCAGCAGCAGTAAGAACACACATGAATGCATTTAATCAGTCAGTAATGTAAAAACAAAAACAAACACACACACACACACACTCAGCTCACTGCTCCATGCTAAACCGCACGCACACCTGCTAGAAACCTGACGTGCAACTGACGCCCCCTTACACAGAAAAGGTCTGAACAGAGGGTATAAGAGCTTCCCCACAAGTGGTAAGAGAGAGTAAAACATGCCCACTTGATGTCCAGACACACCTTTTGAAGGAAATTTACTTCCAAATGAATGCACAGCACTAGGCGATCCTCGCACTCGACAGAACAACGCCCAGCCCATCGTCCGTTTCCAACCTTTCTCCCCTTTTCTCCCTTCTGCCTCTGCCTTGTTCATTAGAGATCTAAATCTGAACCTCGATGTATGTAATGCTGCTTTGTGACAATTTCTGTTGTTTTTGATACAAAAAAACCTGAAATTAAGCTGTAAATGACCAGAGATTTGAGTCAAAACAGAAAGCAGAGGAGCCAGACAGAAGCCACTTCATCAGTATCCTTAAAATAGAAATAGGAAAGTCGGTGTGCATTAATAATTTAATGAACTTTGACACTGCTATATTGCTAATGTGCAGCGGACTGGAACATTCCCCAAAAGCGAGAAGAAAACATGAATGTGAGCACGAGAGGTTTACGAGAGTGCTATGCCAGCTCCATCTCTCCATCTATCGCAGGAGACTTCATCTAGTGACTTTTGTGTAATTACTGCCATCGTTCATGTCAGTCCACAAATGCCACAGCCTTGAACAGAAGTTCCTCATATGCTCTATGCATCATGTTTATACACTATAGCCTGCTTTTACAATTCCTTCATCACCACTAAACACGTTTACGAGATGCTTATACACTAAACTCATACACTACACGAGATTAACTGGAGTTTTTCTGCTTTGCTGAGCTGGTAAATGGTGAATAAGTTGATTAATACAAAAATAAATACTAACATTTCAGATATTACCTTTTCTTCAAGGCTGCTTGACTTAACGACCGGGACCGGTTGCACAAAACTTCTTACGTTTTCTCTTTAGGATGACACTTAAGGCTTTATTTCTCCTTAGATGAGGGATTTGGTTAAGGGTTTTACACAAAATCCCTTAAATGATTTCCTTAGTTAAGGGGAAAATATTAAGGGATTTACTGCACTGAAAGAGATTTTACAGCAGTAACATTCCACAGTTTCCACAGAAACTCTCTGCGTGCAATCGTGCATGCTTGTGATCTGTTATCACCTCGCAAAGTTGGCCTATTGTAAAAAAAATGGAAGAAAAGAAGACAAAATTGTTCACAGGAGGAAAACGTTATACTTCTGGAGGAACACAATAAAATTAAAGCACATACTAAAAAGTAAATTTGATCCACAAATAAAAGTAAAGAAAAATGTGGTCAAATGTGGGAGGAAATTGCAATGAAATGTAATTATTAAATTACTTAAAATTAATTCAAGTTCCCGGGATGCATTCATTTACTCCATTTATTGCCGTAAACTGGGCCATGCTGAGGATAAGCTGGAGTCAGAGGTACCTGAAGTTGTTTTCCTTACTTCAGTTGCTAAGGTCTTCTGTGCAACTGTTTAATGAACGTTAAGAGATTTCTTAAGTATAAGACCAAGATAATAATACGTAAATACTGTATGTAAGTGAACATTTTAAGTAAACATTAACGAGAAGCCTTATAGGATTTTTGTTCAGCCGATTATATTTTAAGGACTCCTTTAAGGAAAACCTTAACTGAAGGTGTTTTGTGCAAGCGACCTCAGAGTATTTGTGTCCTTTAGGATTCTCAACATTGTTTCTGTTGGTGTAAAATCCATAACACTGTAAACATAAGACCATGTGAGGGAGTTAAAGCCTTGATTTATTTGCTACATGAGCAAAGCAGCATTATACCAGTTCCAACTGGATGAAACTAGGACACCAGTCACAAACATGTTATATTAAACTCAGTGAGTATCATATACACTGTAATTGTCATCCCTCTCAAAACATTTTCTCACACTACCAATAGCAATGTCCAACCCAATGCTAAAACACTTTAAGCTTATTATATGATGGATATAAAACCAAACACTTCATTTCCAGTTTTTAATCTGTTGATTTCTAAATTCGACTTAAAATGTTACTTTTGCCTTCAATCCTTCCCAAGCATCTAGCTTAGCCTAAAAGACCAGAATGTATTAACATGACATCATATTGTTTATCTGACAGTGTGATAACCTCAAAGTGTCATTAAACTGGGATGATCGATGCGTCTAACTTGTACATTTACAGCTTGAAATTGTGTTTTCACTCACACCAGCCGTATAAGCAAAATAACAACTGTCTGATTCCACACAGTGGGCTTGAAGCCAGTGTCCAGAGACGTGCAAATGTGTAAGACTGGACCTGGACATTAAAGTCTAGGGATGGTCATCTTAGTGGCAGATGGATGAGGGCATAAATGCTGTGACATTGATGGAGAAGCTGATAATGCCCCCTAATCACGCACTCATGCTATTAGCATCCTGAGTCACATAGGCAGGGTCTTTCCAAAGGACGTCTATAAATAGCTGAAAAGAATAAAGAGTATATATTTCCATATATATCCATTTTAGCTATATTTGCTGTTTAAATAATTAGCCCTACATCAATTTCAGTTCTGTGAACGTAATCCAAGCCTTTGCCCATCTCCTTTGGTGCTGCCAAACTATTAATCAGTGCAGACGATGCAGGGATCATGGGAAAAATGGTTCAGCTGAAGAGGTTCTGCAGGTGGCAGCTATTTTCACCCCGAGTTCCCATCCTGTTAGAGTCTCATTTCAATGCCGGTTCATTGCACTGCATTATTTCTTGGACTGGTATGCTCTCCTCTGCTTCATTGATTCAGACATGCAATATCTTTAGATTTCAACTTTTAAAACCATTTTTATAGGAAATAATCAGAGAAATCTCCATTTTACAAGTAAAACCAGAGTGCCATCATGCTGCCAAGCTCGGTTTGAATACATACCCTTATTTTTTTAATTGATACTTGTCTTAAACCCAAGGAAAACAAAAAAGGAAAAAATGTTTAACGCCCCAAGCCTCATTGATCTGGAAGGTGATTTGCTGTTGATTAAAACAATTAAGAAACATAACAGTAAGGCTGCTCTTCTCAGAGATTAAAGGCCATATTAATGCACACTGATTATGGAGCGGTTTCGACGTACAATTTCTAGATTTCTGTCAGCTTTTGGTACAACTGATGATTCTTAAAGCCCCACTGTGTGTGATTCTGCGCCCTGGCCCCCCTCTCTTACCCCTCCCTCTCCCAGCGTGTATTAGAGCGTACGGTGGCCGTCAGGAGCCCGTAGCGTACTTCTGAGTACTTCCATTCACACTCTCTTGCTTTTTCTGTGCTAAATAATAAGTACGATCCTCCATTTTTCACAATTTGGTTCTCAAACTTGTTCTCCAGCTCCAGCAGACACTGATTCCTTTTCTCTCTTCTTCTTTGTTGTGGTGCTTCCTTCCGGAGTCACGCTGCCGCTTGTAAAAACGTGAAATGCTGAAGGCGCTCTCTAGAGGTTTGTCCGTTCTGGGCTCCTGTAGCGGCGCGACATGGCGGCTCCATAGAGGTGGACCCGCTCCCTGTGTAGGTATTAAGGGCTCGCTCTAAACTTGCACAAACACAACGATTCAGAGTTACAGATAATTATACATTAATGAGGACCTACTGATGAATTCCTTAAGCATACTGTGGAATATATTCTCCATTTCTGCTAATAGATCCCCTCAAAATCCTACATAGTATAGTGTTAAAATTGTGAAATGACTGTGAGGCAGAGCCTGTGAGAGATTGTTTCAGAAACCTTTACCTCTGACTGTTACAAAGCGCTGACACTGGAGACTCCTTCATACAGGATACACACATCTTAATCCTTGGAAAAATTGTATGTACGAACACTTTTCATTATATGAACGCCATGCCACAATGAAGCAGCGCATGCATGGAGCGCACACACACACACACACACACACACACACAAACAAACAAACACAAACTCAGACGTAGTGTAACCCTCCTGGCTCTGAAAGCAGCAGTGACATCAGAACTGACCTCATTTCCTGTTCTCTGCAGCAGTGTGTAGTGAAGTGTTTAGAGCTGTGCTTTCTTTTCCACTATAAATAGAGCTGTGTGAGACAGGTATAACACAGGAGCACTGTTCTGCTCGTGCACACACACACACACACACACGCACACACACACACACACACGCTCGCAGAAAATATGGCGAGAGTCATGGTTTATTTCACGAATGAGATTGTTCAAGGAAGAGAGTTGTACAGAATAGAGTCACCTCTTTCCAGTGTGTGCGGGGGCAATGATGGGCAAACGTGTTGAATTTCAACAAATTGAATTAAATGTAATTTGATGTAGTGATGGCCAACAACAGTTAGCCAAAAACAATGATAAAGGTTTTTCATTTCAGGTTTTAAAATCAGTATTTTAAAAGAGATAACCTTGAAATCTGTGTTTTACGCAGCAGCGTAAGTGTGTTAACGTGTGTTTGTGGTAATGACTGTTTCAGCATGTTAGAAGTGGAAATGAAGGACGTGTGAATTGTGAATATTACTACTAATAATGTTTTAAGTATCACTTTCTGTCAGTACTTTATAAATGAATATACAGTAATCATAATGCTTTATGATAAAGCCATTGCTCTGTACAGTGAATAGCCTAATCTTTGCCCGATGTGTTGTTTATATAGCAACAAAAGCTTACTGTTAACAAGCAGCATAGCGTGACCCAAGAACAGCTCTATAAAAGCGATAAGCGTGTAATGCAGCGCTCATGGCTGCTTGCTTTAGTTCATGCTAAGCTCTGTTAACTCTGTCAGGACATAATGTCAAAACAGTGTATACCATTTAGCAAGAGGTGTCAGCTAGTCATTTAGCTAACAGCTCCATAACAGCATGCTAATCTGTACGACAACAAATTACTGCACCACAGGGAGAGTAGGGAGAGAGTACTTTAGTACTGAAGTACTGTGGTTTAGGACGTGGCCACAGTCACAAGCCAGTTGTCATGGAAACTGGAAAACCTTTGCTATGGCTATGTAGATTGGTTGCTAAGCAGTGTAGCATGAAAGAAATTATTTAGCAAAATCACCGAATGAGATATTTAACATTTAAACAGATGAAGGTTTAAATTTAACACTAAGCTGATAGCAATCAGAGAGCTAACCAAAGTCTGAACTGGATTATTTGTTTACACCTCAGACAAACAAAATCATGTAGTTTCATAAATGAAATGGTATACGCAGCAGAAGGGGAGGAGCTATGGGAGCGGCCATTTTGGATTACAAAATGAGCATTTTACAAGAAAATGAGCACCATAATCCAAATAGCATCACACTGTTTAGCACAAAAATTAGCGTTTGATTTGAGATGTTACTGCACGGCAATATGTAATCATCTGCATCCAATATAGTGCAAGAATAGTCTTCTACTTTACCAGTGTGCAGAGGTAGTGTTTCTGCTGTGTGTGTGTGTGTGTGTGTGTGGTGTGTGTGTGTGTGTGTGAGTTTGTGTGTGTGTGTGTGTGTGTGTGAGTTTGTGTGTGTGTGTGTGTGAGTGAGTTTGTGTTTGTGTGTGTGTGTGTGTGTGAGTTTGTGTGTGTGTGTGTGTGTGTGTGTGTGTGAGTG
>JAQMYM010000011.1:98013-123013 GCA_030014255.1 Parauchenoglanis ngamensis | reverse complement strand
AGAGCATGGGTATGGCTCGGCCCAGGCGGGCGGTGGACTGAGAGACAAATTCAGTCCAGATGAATTTCTTGTATAAAGGGATCACCCTTCAGAAGCATGCTCAGAGCAAGTAAGCGATGCTGCTTATTTTTATATAATGGTAGTGTTATGCCTTCAGGGAGCTTGCTCTTGTTGAGGGGTTCAGGTTCAGATAAACATGGAGGCAATAAGTGATAAGAGAGGGTTTATGTGAGCAATCTAGGCATGTTTCTTTTAAAAGACATTTCAGTCTTTTGAGCTCTGGAAGCCACATTACTTCAGAACAGTCTCCTAAAGCAATGCTGTGTCTGGATGGAAGAATCTGTACAGTCGCCCAGCGTCTGAGGCATTCAGCCATGTCCACACAATCATGTCCTATTTATGCAGTATGCAAATTATAATCCTCTGTGTCATTATTTCTGCTCTTTTCATTATAACAACCTTTCAGTTTACTGGGCAGGTTCACAAGAGCTACAGAGACAAAGAAAGCAAAAGCCTCAGACAAGCAGTGTTCACGATGACACGGTGCGATTGAACATGCCTCCTGCCTCAGGCTTCCACCAGATAAAATACAATTCTGGTTCGTAAGGCAACACTTCCATACACATCAGGGTAAAATATGATGCTTGGCATTGTTTTATAATAATCAATTCATGATTGTTGCACCGATTCATTTAAATCGTTGCTTTTTAAATCGATTGCATCAGTCTAAATCGTGGCACCCTTATACTTCCCTTACATGACGCTTGATGCATTCACTCATCCTGAGAAGAAACTTCAAGTTCAAAGAATGAGCGAGCCTGCATGGTCGCCATAATTCACCTCTCTCTGCTCTAGGAGCAGAAATACACCGCATAAATACACTGTACTCTGGGACTGAAACTGAAACTTGCCTGAGCTTTAAAATTGTCAAATCACAGTGGGAGGAAAATACAGCTGCCTCCATAGTCTTTCAAATGTGATTAAACTAAGAAACAGGGAAACAGCTCTCCCTTAATGGTGTGTGGGCGAGAAGGCGAAAAGTTTAGCTCATTTTTTTTTACACCAGAACTTCTAGAAACGGATCATTGGTGAGCCATCAGAGGAATTTTCAGTTATGTTTCTGGGTGTGGCAAAGCCAATTTGTAACACCCTTAGCTTAAGCAAAATAAGAACTTGTGCTGCTCATTACACTTGGACATTTCAGGTACAATAGCTTTTCAAATTAATTAATCAATGTGATCAAAAATGAATGTCTTGAACTCATTATTAGGGAGGGGAAAGCTGGTTTGTTAGCTTTGACTGCATCACATTTCTTGACAAGTTCTTTTCATAGTTACTGGTGGTCTGTCAGAACCAAATGTAAAAAGATTCATGCACCTGGTTTCAGGTGCAATTAGGACGCACCTGGCCCAAACTACCTTGAGCCTTACGTATAAAGCTGTGCAGGTGCATGTTTGAAAGCTCTGTGACTATTTCCTCCATTTCAGAGTGGCTTTTAAATTATGCATTTCAAGCAGAGCGTAATTTGGAAGCAGTCTCATCGACTAAACTGGCCCTCGATGTGGTTTCTGAACTCATTTCATATTTCATTATATTTGGGCTGCACTTTTGTAATCCAAAGACTTATAACCAAAGACTTATAGTAGTCTAGAGACATAGGACAGTAAGACAGTAATAAGACAGTAGAAAATGTAGTTATACAGACTTTTTAAAGAACTTAGACCCTTACTTACGTCTGTCTCAGATACTGTCAGTCCAGTTGTCCCATTTTAAATATAGGTAGGAAAATAATAATAACAATAATAATAATGCTATACTTATGGCCACTGGTAATGTAATGTGGCTCATTTCCTCTTAACTATTTATACCAACATTTCAGTAACATTCTTTGGAAGCTGTCCTGCTAATAACTGCTTATATTAGCATTTTACCGATCTTACGATAATACATTTTACGATCTTAAAGAATTGGAAAGTCTAAGCTAAATTTACCTACATCATTCACATGGATTCTTGCTAACACTGTTTCCTTTCAAATCAGAAATGAGCATCTTCTATTTCTTTCAGAGATTCTGAGTCTGGACCCGATGCATTGATCTAGTCAGCTAAAAGATATCAAAAACCCAGCGTGAAGCAGCTTCTCATTAAATAACACTTCCATGAAGTTTGTGTGAAAGGTTCTGTGCATTTCTTCATTTCGCTCTCTCCTTCACCTCCTAGTAAATGAAGGTAGATTAGAGACAATATAACAGATGGTTAAAGATAATTCTCATAACGGTCTATAGCACCACTGAGACTCCAGGATTTGATGAGCAGTATGGGTATTCGATAAGGGGTATGGGGTATTTGCTGAGGGGCATGTGTATTTAATAAGGGGTATAAATGATTGCCAAGGGGGTATTCAATTCATTTCAGTAAAACACTGCATCACAGCATCATCCATTCCTACAGACATTTAAAAAGTGTGTGAACTTTGGTTTGAACACATTATTTATGGCTTTAATAGACAAAGAATTGTTCATACCAGTTCTATTATGTCTAGACTGGAGAACTGCAAAACATCTGCTTGAGGGACATGTAGAGTTTCTATTCTAGGTGGAGGGTAATGAAAGGGGTGTGAGTATAATTTTCAGACCTTTTCATAAAAAGACCGAGATGTTGTCTGATTTACACCATTTCCACAGTTCTTTATGAGCTGCCGATTTCAGACAGACAGGTTGCTCTGTATTCCCAAGATGCCACAAAACAGTAAGCTCTCAAAACAGTTATGTACGCCAAGGTACCTACAAGAGATTACCGGCTTTTTGCCTGACTTTACAGGAGAGTGTTTGCCAATGACTTACGGTAAATTGTAATCTACTCTGTTTTCTGTGTGTGGAGGACAAGAAAGAAAAATGCCCATGGCACCCGGGTCAGACACGATTCTGACCGGAGGCGTACCACTTCTTTCTCAACTTCTTGAATAATTATGGGACAATGAAGAAGTGCAGGGTATGAAAAGCTGAAATACACAAACACCAGTTCAGCATGATCCTTGCAGTTCTCATGAGGCTTAGCGATTATTCAGAGTTGGTAATTAAGTCAGGGATACATGAGGAAGGTTGTCTGTATTTAGAATCACATTATGCATATGGCTACGTTGCTTGAACACATGCAATATAACTTTATATCTCTAAGATTGCCAGACTTTTTTTTTTGGAGTAAATGTGTAGGCGTAGGTGTAGGAGTAGGGGCTATTCACTCGTGTGTAGACCATCACCCTGCATTCAAGCCCAAAATATCTGTGAATAGAAAATGTAAACTGGTTTCATATGACATAGAACCACAGTTAAATACTTAACTAGCTTTCTATTTCACCCCTTGTAACCATTAGGGTTGATGGTAATAATGCCCATGAGGATGGGTCATTAGTTTTCAAAAAGTTAGTTTTCCCAGACACCTATTTCATATTGGTACCTTGCATAAGCTCAGAAGGACGAGCATTAATGTATGTCAGAACAAGGGGGGGATCCCACACTTATCTCTTGGGGAATTATGGCACACAGAGGCTAAAGTTTGTGTAGATGGGACTTGTCTAGCAGATAATTTAGTATTTTGAAGCTCAGGCAATGCACTAGACAAGGTCAATGAGACAAATGTAAAGAGAATGACATTCTCAACAAAATCACTGTCTGTTTCTGTCCAATGGTGTCATAGAAGTTGCTATTTTCACCTTAGGAGAGTCGATGGGAAATCCATGTGACAGAAGATAAAAATCGAGCAATAATTCACAGACACCAAATGGATTTGGAGACCACCAGCACTGCTGATTCAACTCTGCTGATGAAAAGATGTGCAGAGATAAGTTTGTAGACTGATAGCAGAGTTTCTCCTGGGACTCTCTGCCTGCCTCCAGCCACAGAATCAGCTGCAGAAGATGATGGAGGCCAGTTAAGTTGGCTGAGTGTGTATTCTTTCAGAACTTTGAAGCCAGCGCTTCTAACTGTTGTCCTGGGAACACACTGCCTTGCACGGTTTCAAGGTTTCCCAGCTGCCAACACACCTGACTCGAGCCAGGCTTTAGTGGATGAGCTAAATCAGGTGTATTAGACATGACAAAACCACAAAAATGTGTCGGTCACTGGAGCTGCGGTCCATCCTAAGGTGAACATGACTATGTCCTACTCCCGCCAAAGGCGCCACTGTTCACCCTGAGAACTCCGAAAGATTCCCATGAATAGGAGACTAAACAAAAATTAGTATCTCACTTTAATAATGAAAAGATGGACAAACAACAAAAGTTTTATAATTCTGTAAATGAACAGACACAACTGAATATAAATGAACAAGCTACAAACTGTCCCTGAGGAAATAAAAACCTATAGAGATTATATGCTGAAACACTATTTTCAGTTCAAATTTATGATTACTAAATATAATGTTTCAGACTTGGACTTCTGCCACCACGGCCTTTTTTTCTTCATTTCAGCAGAAAAAACTAAGAAAAGAATGAGAGAGGAAAGTGTGCATCAGTTGTTCCCCTTTCTGAAGGGCACTTTAAACAATTTTCTTCACTTCTTTGGAGCGACCCTACAAATTGCTGCCGAGAGAGATCACCCTTTGAAGCACACGGTGTACGCTTTATCACTTCAGAACTGTCATGTCAAGGTGGTTGTTAAGGAAACCTGCCCTAGGCTTGGAGACCACAGAAAGAAATCCTTAAAAAAACATTCCTAAAAAGAATATAGAGGTGCAAGACATCGGGCCTCGTTTATCAGTCTTTTAGTAAAGTCTTTTGTGTGTAAATGTTTGCGTAAACCAAACCGAACGAAAGATTTCTGCTGGATTTAGAAACGTTTCGGGAATGCTGATTTTCTTCATACTTGCGTGTGTACGGTGCTGAATGCCAATTACTTGCAAGCTACTAAATGCATCCATGGCACAGCTGATTTGCATGTAGTAACGCCCACAAAACGCCATAAAAGGTCATCTGCAAAGACAGCTGGAAGAACGAAATGAGTGATAAGTGTAAAGGCTGAAAATCAGATGCGAGATTATACTGACTCTCTTCTGCATCAATACTACTCCTACTATGATTAGTGTTATTTGTCTTAATTTATTGGTTTGTGTCAGCTCACTTCCTTTATTAAATATTCTCTGATTATTGCCAATAACATAAAAGGAGGATGTGTTTTTGATCGAGACTTCAAAGCTCTTCTATAAGCAGCTCTGGATAAGGGCATCTGCTAAATGCTGTAAATGTCATAAACCTTAAACGTGCATAGACATTATGTTCATGCAGATTATATAATCTGATTCACAGATTTACAATAGTTTGTCTTTCTAGGTGTGAATTTACACACACTCAAAAGCACGAGTATGATTTTATACAAATGTTTTCCTGAATTTTCAGGATTTTCTTGAATTTTTTTGCGTGAACTCTCGTACTATCTCTGTAACTAAATGTGTTTGGATCCAGCTTGATAAATGTGGCGCTTTGTCATCATTTGAATGGAAACTTGAGTCTTGAATAGAGAGGATCACACCACAGCTCGTGCTTTTCGTGAATCTCAGTACTGCATTTTGTTCAGTTTTGTTTTTTGAGTAGGAGGGAGGAAGCATCGAGGTTAAACAACATGGTATAATCATGTTTTCCCACACACCGGAACAAATCCTACCTCATCAGCTATGATTGCCAACCAGACATTTGAAAAGGCAGCTACAGAAAACCAGTAATACATCAGAACAATGAGAAGCTTGTAGGTTATTTCTTTTGTTCCACTGACATTCCATGACAACTTCTGGTGGAAATCCGCCTGAGCTCATTCTCATCACTGGTTTGACTGTGTGCTTGTCCTTGCTTGTGTATATGTGGCCATGCTTCTGAGTGTTTGCTCTCTATGAGGAATATGCTGCAGCAAAGTGGTGTGCATGTGGAAGAACATTTAATGGACCAGTGACATGTTCAGGGTAGGAGGAGGAGGAGGAGGAGGAGTTCACTTGGAGCTTTCCAATTGCATTGTTTCTGTGTGAACAGTAAAAAGCGGCATTGAGAGGAAAAAGACAATCCCACCAACTCAACACCAGCTCAAAGTTTCATGCGACTGCGACCACAGCCCTGTATCTGTACGAGTCATGTACTGCATGTTGGACGTTAACATGTTTCTGACGTATTCTGTACATTTGATGAATGAACTTTCTGATTCTGATTGATTCTACAAGCTTCCTGTCTAATATAATATTCAGATTTACAGAATCTATTGTGTATAAATGAATCATCTTGTAACAGCAGTCAGTTTTGAAACTTTCACCTCAGTTCCTATATCTGATCCTTTATACCTTTCCCTTCTCAGTGAAATATGAGTGTGCTGTACCGTTTTATGGTTTAATTACCTGTCTAATAACTCCAGCTGCATACGCAGTCTTTACTGTATATCTGAGATTCGTCCTCAACTGAATGCGAAATACACGCTTCTGACCTGTCAATATTATCAACAATAAACTCATTCTTCCTCTGAATCTCGAGGAACTAGGAACGGTGCCTCGAGCAGTGGATATTAGAGTGCGCTTTTTATATATGCAGTTTTATTCCGTTTGACTCAAATCCTGGTGTGGTTTCTTCGTGGGCGCCTCATGATTTTTTATGCAAGTGCCAAACCAGACCAAAGATGCTGAGTGTTTTGGGTTGCAGGTGAGCTGATAAACTGAGCCAAAGGACAGAGCTGTAGAGATGTGATTTATTCTGGAGATTTGGACCGACAAAATAACATACAAAATGTTAGTTATTTATATAAGTATCTAGTTGTTTAGTGAGGATCAGCTCCATGTTTTTCATGCTCGGGTGATTTTTGTGATCTCTACTCACACTTGGTGAAGGTTTATTTACTTTTTTTCACTGTATTTCTGATAAAAAAATTTAGGATACATTTTGCTTTTTGTTTTATTTAATTGAACGCAGTGAGAAAACAAAAAAAACCAAATAGCAACCAAATCACTCAACTTTTACTCGTATTCAGATTAATAGGTGTGAAAGTGCACTACGAGTATATCTATCCATCCTGTAACTCTGCAGTAACTCTATAACAACTCTGGACTCTATAACGCGTAGAGATGGAATTATAACACAATCAAACAATGAGACACTGAACTCACTGAGACCATTCTTTCTTGGACTGAATCTCATTTAGCCTTTTTTTTTCTATTTAATGTCATGCAAGCCAATTAGGTAAAGCCGTGTTTGAGCGCGGGCAGCTGTGTGCATTCTGTCTGACTTCACAAGCCAGAGAAAACAATTTGGCTCTGTGACACAGTTCAAAGAGAAACTGAGACGTTCGCAGATGGGAAGAAAGCTGAAACATGAAAAGAGTCAAAGCTGTAAGGAAGGCAGAGAGAAAATAATAACTGCATAGAAGATAACAAAGCTGGAGGTGATTATACAGTGTGTCTCATAAGTCCAGCATCATAAGCGAGAAAAAAAACCCAAAACAACCAAAACAGCAAAACAAATGCTTTAATTTAGAGAAGTTAGTCAATACTGTATGTTCTCATCTTCTCTTTCACTTCCATTTATTATGAATAGAATTATTCGGCTTCACTCTTCCGTGCTCAGATGTATCATGGTCTGTAAAAAAAATTTAAATATACATTACTGGGACAAAATTATTGGCGCCTTTCATGGCTATGTGTGTGTATGCTTATGCGCACAGTAAACATCAACTCCATCAATGACTTTTGAATATCATTACTATTCATTTTGAATGCTGCCCCATGCTGATGAATCACTCAGACTGTTCTATATGCTAACATTCCAGACGCATCGTCACAACAGCCAAATGATTAAAGCGGTGCTTTTCAGAGCACTGTCAGCCTGTAACTTTACTTAATTGGCTAAAATGAGATTCAGGGATGATGGATTTTGATAACTGTCGGCCTTGTTTGTAAAGGACACAGCCGCCTGCAAAGTGTCTTGCATATTAACTCCACAGACCTCCACTTAGCGTGTGAAACAGGCAGTCCACGCAATTATCCCTCCACCTCAAAGGCACGCAGATCACTGCTAAAGCTGACGCAATTAAGAAAGGGCCTCGTGGGAGAAGTGACTGTTTTATTTTTATGCCGGAAGATTTCATGGCTCAAAGCTCGGACCATGTTAGACTTCTTTTTCACCAACTTAATGAGCCATTTGATCTTAACCTTCGCTATAAATTCACCTCAGTAAGAGCAAGAAGTCAAAACTCACAAAATTGCACCCCAGAAGTCATGATCTCCATGGCCCTGTTTAACCTGCTTCAGTCTTAACAGAAGAAACGCTAATGAGATTATGACAAAAACAATGCAGAGCTTTGAAGTACATTCCTAGAAGTTCATGTAGTGTTCATCTATATGTACAGCATGATTCCAAAAATCGTCATTAATGTCCATTAAACGGGTCAGAACACATGCGGAAAACAAGTGAGGGTCACAATCAAGAAATGCAGAATATCGAAACTAGAAAACACACAAGTCAAAGACACATGTGGATGTAGCGGTGCCTTCAAATGGGGTCGTGTTTCCGCGCTCACGAGAAGAGTCCATATGAACGCCTCGCACTTGTGGTATTCACGACTTCGTAAGTGGAGATTTTTGGAAAGCTCCGAGTTCGTGAGGTGTGACGTGTTTGCTGACATTTTAAGAAATAGCGCAGGCCATGAAAGCACATTTTCTTGGTGGATGGCAAGTTAATTATATTGTAATCTTAGCCATATGGAGTTTTCTTCATAATTTTGTATGTCTGAGAAAAATGTTGACGTTCCCAATGGCCTCATCTTTTAATTATGCCTTTGCATGTCCTACATTACCTTACTCGCATGTTAGCTTGCTAAATTGTTAACATTAGCTTGAACGAAGAGTTTCTTGGCGTCCATGTAGCCGTTGCCTAGCAGCAACGTTCTCATAACAACACCACTTGAACACCAAGCAACCCATGTGCACGACTCCTCGTGTCGTAATCACGAGCTCATGAGTTCCATTTGAAGGCAGCATTACATATAGACAAACTAATCAAGAGTGCAGAACACCTGGATGATGGACAGGGGCGGACACGAGACTAAAATCATAACAAAATGACATAACATGATCTGACACTCATGTCACTTTGAACTTAAAACATGAATGCATTGCTCTTCAAACGAAACGCACGTGCAGCACTCACCACACTGGGACACGCGTCACAGATTCAAACCAACGTCTCTCATATACAAGAACACGTCATGCGTAAATGTTCTTAGCTCTGGAGTCCTGCTGTTTTAGCTGGAATTACCTCATGATGACTCAGTGTGTTTCTGCTTTGATGTCAGTATACGCCATGAGTGCAAAAATGGCGTATGTGAAAACTTTTTAATTTTTGAACCTGATTCTGCTGTCACAACTGTCAGTCAAACCATGTATCATGGTGGAGTTCCAAGCACGCATTTCTGTAGGGCTGTGCGATATGACCAAGATCTCATATCCCGATACAGGTAATTTCATATCTAGATAATGATACAGACCAGGATATAGTACATGTCTGTAAACATGTAAAGAATAAATAAATAAACCTTGTAGCAGTGTAGGAGTTTCAGATGATCAAAATCAAGAGTTAAATAATAAGTATAAACCTGTTAGAAGTGCATGTTTTGATGAGGTTGTTGATCATAATGGTGGTAAAATCGCTTGCCATCCAACTTTTCAAAAAAAAAAATGGCTAGTTAACGAAACAAAACCAATGATAATCCAAAATAATGATAGTAATAATGAGAGTCCTTATTTCACACACGAATCCTGGTCTTAATGATAGTTATTTCTTAATAAACAATGTGTTTACTTGTAATTTGACTGGGGAAAAAAAGTCGAAATCTAATCCACAGCTAATAACCAGGTCCGTGCTAACACGGGCTTAGCAGTGTCTAGCAGCCCGTCATTCAGAACGTCCCCGCATCCCAAATAAACTGTCCGCTATCTTAGCTGTCCCGAGAACTGCACATTTATGGACAGAGACGTCAGTTGTTGTGCCTGGAACCTGTTGGAGCTGCTCTCCACAGTTGGGAGTCACAGCCCCTAATACTCCTCTTAACACTGGAACCACTTTGGACTTCACCTTCCACATCTGTTTCAGCTGGTCCTTTGAAACAACAGACCAGGGGACCAGGGTTCAATCAAGGCAAGAACTTCCAATAAGGGTCCCCAGGCTTAGACCCCTAATGCTGGCACAAGCCTACCTCAGAACATGAGCGAGAGGCATACATAAAAAGCCATAAGTCGCCCGGGTTAACAAGGTACACATCAGTTGTTGAGGAACCAGGACATACTGATGAGAAGTGGGCTACTGGAACAAGACACACCTGGATTAGGTCAGACACTTTTTCAACTTTGTATCAATATTGATTATGAATCGTTCTTTCATGATTTTTGCCTTCCAGGTTTTTGATCCTTGCAGTGGATTTCAACTATAACTGTTCGGATTGCCGAACTACGCGTTACGCTATTGATACATCATGTACGTTGATGTACTTTTCCGTGAGAAGTCTCCAAGTAGAAATTATTATACATAGTGGGACATACATACAACTTACATAACCTGGAACCAGCTTGGAACCAGACTCTCTCAATAGCATTTACTTTTATAAAGGGACAATTTTGGAACTAAAAAAAAATCAATTTGAGGTTTTGTGCTTTTGAGAATGATTTAATATTTTATGCTATTTTGTATTTCCAATACTGGAAATTGGATTATTATGGTAAAGTATTAATTATATACGTATATGGCCAGTCAGTATTTTGTAAGATAGTGGCATTTACGGGAATGTTTCTGGAGTGACATTTCTATTAAACTAACACAGTTCTCTTTATGAAAGTTCTTGTTCTGGTTTATATCCAGTAAATATATAAGTATATAAGTAAACCGTCACTGTTCTCTGTCTCGGGCTCCTGGGCATCCTTACTAGATGTTCATTCTCTCTTTTCCCTGCTTTAATCGTCTTAAACTTATAGCAGAGTTAAAAAGTGGCAAATTAAATTTATCAGAAGAAAAGATGGAAATGACTGAAGTGACTTATGCTGTAAAACAGACTGGTTACCATTTTCATCACAAAGAGAAGCACATGGAGCTGATAAGGACATAATGACAAAGAAAAAGGACATAAAGAAAAAGAAAAATGGCATTGTTGCCAGGAAATGACTGTCATGACATTGAAAAGGAAAACACACTTTTACGATGTTAGCTTGAGCCAAGACTGTGGGTCCTTATAGTGTCAACACAATGATGGATTGTCAATCATTCTAACCATACAACAAACCAGTAATAGATTTGCGTGCTGGGGAATGAATCTGGCTCAGACCAGTAAAAACATGAGAGGAAGAATGGCAACTGAGTTGATGGAAAAGAGCAGCGAGGAAGCACTGACTCCACCAACTCAGGATTTAAAATACACCTCTTTCTATTAAACACTGTTCCAGAAATTTGGGGAAATACAATAAAAAGAAACAACATTTCCACTGACTAGGCTGCTTGGCTTAAAGTTAAATACTGCATCAGGAGATTAGCAGGATATGCCAGAGCTATGAACGTCTTATGAAGGGCCTTGTAGTCGATGTAAACCTTAACATTAGATTAAGACTGAGGTTAGCACGTGTTAGTCAACCAGCAAGCAACTGCAACAGTCCAAGCTAAAGGATGCCTAAGGATCTTGCGAATTCTGACAAAACTGGGCCTTTTCCCCATCTTTTTTTTTCAATGTCCCTTCAGGCACTCTGTGAGCATCAGTATATCTCATTTCTGTATTTTTCTTTTATCATCATTTAACACACATGTTGCTCAACCGGCTCCACTTCTGATTCTGTGGCCCACTACTGAGATTCTGGATTTGACGGCTGATCTTGACAGATTTATTTGTCTCATGACCTGCAACAAGGCCTTAGCATGAAATAAAGGAACAGTGAACTAAATTAAATACAGAAAACAATTAACATTATCATACCACTCTTAATTATATACATCTTATTTAATGATTTGTTAAGCAATGTAATTGATATATTAACGTAAAAAATTACTTTATTTCATATTAACACCACGAGCCAGGAGCTAGTGCAATGAGCTTATTGTTGTGATGTTTTGTATACATTCATTTTTAGCTAATCAGCAAATATATTTCATATTTAATGAATATTTGTGGTAGTATAAGGCACTGGCAGAGCTGCAACCGAAACCACATATATAGCCTGGTCATGTGAGGTAACAATTTTTAGAAAGTCTATGGAACCATGCTATGAAATGTGAAAACCTCTGGAGGATGGTGAGTGTTCCTCCATTTTACCCCGTGGTAGAGCCTCAACGGACACAACATCGCATTAGCAAGTGGATGCAGAGTGGATGGAGTGTTTTGCCCCATAAAATATTATGAGAGCCATTACAAAAGCCATCATCTTTCGCCACTTCAGCAAGATAATGACTGAGATAAAGATCAAGAGAGAGAGGCTTTCTTTCAGACCAAGGGTTTCACTTTGCACATAATCTCGTTATATAATTTAATGAGTCTGTGTGCACAATCAAGGCTCTGACTCTGACAATGTCAAAACATAGACTGAAACAGAAGAATGTGATTTCTCTATGATTAATAATACTGAGTATGGCAACCAGGGTGACTGTGGAATTGAGCTGAGATCCTTGTGATAGCAGCCTATTGCTCCTAAAGAAATATCCTTTACCGTAATATTATAGATTTTCCATATTACCAACCCAAATAGATGCAGCACTTGAGTCAGAAAACTTTCTCTGCATAAGTAGGCAATATTACACGATAAGGATTGCTGAACAGGGTGTAGTACTGAATAGCAGCATGGCTGTGATTTGGTCGTAGCTCATTTTGGACACCATACAGCCAAATGTTCTGATATTTTTGCTCTGCAAGAGGAAATAGCTCCTGAAACTCACTCTATAGCGGATTGGCTAGCTAGATAGCTTTGTACATTCTGTTAAAATTGTGCTTCTGGTGAAATTGGCGGCCCTTCTTCCTTTTCATCACCTGACGAGCTTTCAAATTTAAGGTGGAAAGTTAAATTCCTGAAAGTATTGTTTGCCATGTCCGCTGATGATGTCGCTAACTCTACTGCAGTAACGTCTCGCATTTTAGGAATGCCGCTCGACCAATCAGATTAGTGGAGTGGAACTAACTGTTGGTAAACATCATAGGCTATGTAGCGTCTCCAACGTTCATTTTTGTGGAATCAAAATATAACCAATGAAAATCTTAGGCAGGTTCTGAGATTGATCGATTGATTGACTGACTGATTTCATATGTGATATCTGATTTGAAAAACAAAAATCTCCATTATAGGAAATGCCTTACACTCCAGGTGTGCTTCTGCTGGTACCTGAGGTGGGTAAGAAGTTTGAGGAAGATTTTATTTTCTTATCCGCTAAGGAGCAGTAAGTGTAACTTACGATAAAAAACGTATTCGGTGTAGCTGGACCACATCTTGTCGTCGGCGTGCTGGCTGACCACGGAGGAGGTGAGGGACGAGTTGCACGCCACCATGTGGAAGCCGCACTCGGAGAGCACGTCGAAGGCGCGCTCGAGCTGCTTGAACTTGAGGTAGAAGCGCGACGTGTAGCGCTCGGGAGTGCGGTCCGGGTCGCGGCTCTCGTTCAGCGTCTCGCCGAACACCTCCTTGGCCAGCGCAATGCGACCGCACACCATGATCCGGGGCACGCGCCTGAACCTGGCGTCCGCTTGGCTCTCGCGGCCCGCCGTGCACGAGCCGCGGTAGCCCACCGTGAGGAAGCCGCTCTTCCGGTCGGCGGGCACGAGGGACGGCGGCGGGCACGCGCGCTGGTCACTTCCCAGCGAGCCGTCCTCGTAGTCGCTGTGCGCGCACTCGTCCGGACTGGGCTTCACCTCCTCGGGAGTTAGCAACTTCACCAGGTCCGGCAGCTGGAAGTACTCGGCCTCTTTCCTCAGGCGAGCTTTTTCGGGGAAATGCTCCGGCAGCACCACCTGTCTGTCCCGCAGGAAGTCCAGCACGTAGCGGAACAGGAAGCCGTCACGGTCGATGAAATACCGACCCTTGGGGTCTCGCGCGAGATCCGGTACCGCGCTGCTTTTCGGCGAGAAGATTTTGCCCAGTAGGGAACCGGGATGGCTCACGAGCGTGGCGTGGCGCGTGTAGTACACCTGACCCCCCACGTTGAGCTCGAGAACGTCTGGAAAGCAGTTCAGGGCGCACGATGGCTCTTTGGTCGCGGGCTGAGTCCTACAGTTCCCGCTCAGAGACATAGTTTCAGTCATAATAATAATGATAATAATAGTAATAATAATAATAATAATAATAATAAGTTTCTTCCAACAAGATGTCACATTAATTCAGTCTTCATCATGATAATCTAGAAGCATTTGCAGTTGACTTAAATCCGACTCCTCCCTGAAATGATTAGTTTTAATAAAGATGTCTGCTCAAACGCTCAATACACCGTGAAATAGAAAGAGAAATAACCTCCATATAGGCTGTCCGAGTGATCATGGGATGAGGTTGCAGGAGAGCTTCAGGAGAGCTTCAGGAGAGCTTCACGGACGTCTGAGCACAAAATTAGGAAGATATTGCGCCTCTGTGTCTGATTATCCAAACAGCACCCTCGCTCGCTCGTGCACTCAACAAAGCAGGAAACATCTGTGCTGTTTCTAAGTAAAGCTAAACAACAACAGCAGCAATAAGTCCAGTAGGATCTAACTCCACCAAACGACTGATGAAACTTTGGAGCCGAAAGCCGAACCCTGGCGATGTGCCGGTGCTGGAAGTTAAAGACGGAGGGCTACTCACGGTGCGTCCGGAGGAACCAGAGCCAGCCTCACTCCTGCTCTGCTCGACATGATGATGCTTCTCATGTGGATTAGCAGATTTTCTCTAACGTCTCTCTCTCTCTCTCTCTCTCTCTCTCTCTCTCTCTCTCACTCTCACTCTCTCGTTTCCTCCCTCCGACGTACGTACGTGCCCGCGCCCACCGTGGAGAAGCGCGGGAGCGCGCATCGAGCTCCCTTTTCCCGTTCAGGGTGGTGGCAATCTAAAAAAAATAGAAAGGAAAAAGGAAAGGGGGAAAAGCCTCAGCTGATGTTGCCTCAGCGGTTTAGAAAGGAGAAAAAAATCATAATGGCTTATGAAGAATTACATCATCTTAAAGGAGTAGGCTCGCGGACCGTGTGCAATCCGCTACGCACGAGCCTGGATCTCTACTCTTGACTTGTTTTGATATTTGTCTTTTTTGGTGTTTTGTAAATCCAGCACTCTTCTTATTTAGGATATCCATAAAAATCACACTCGTTTAGCTTCTGGAGGTTTGACTTGCTGTTTCACATTTTTAAAATATATATATTTTTTCTCACTGATTTTTTTCCCCTTTTGGCTCTGAGTGATGCTGAATTTTAGAAAGTTATCTAACCCTCAGCAGCATTAGCAGGCAAATAAACCGCTTTCCATTTCAGCACCACGGACAGAGACACTTTAACACCTGCTCGTTTTTAACGACCTTTACAAAAAAAATCCTCATGAACAATACTCCCTGCAGAATTTTTTTCCATCTTCATCTTGTGCTTACTGCTTCCTCCGAGTGTGAATTAATGTGTAAGGCTCAGTGGCTCGTCCATGGGGGCAGGATCAGCCATCATATAGGCTACTGTATTCATCATTAATCTTCATAAAGTCTTCATTCACAACTCCATACATTTTAATTCAATTGAAAGATTAGTTTCTCTTTTTTGTGACCAATTTAAAAATGTCACTACTGCACAAATATAAGCGGATGGTTTGTTGATTTGCTCGCCTTTTTAGATGTTGCATTCTCACTTCCTCATTTAGCGCCATGAAGTTATTATTGCACCTAGTGGTCAAACATAGGAACTGCAACAAGCGCTAATAAACAGAGGTCCACTGGGTCAGGAATCACACTGCCCCATACACACGCTAGAAACAGTTTCTAGAGTTGATTTGTTTTATGCCAAATTTCTGCCAAATTGCTCAGAGGCCACCAAGATCTTTTTACAAACAAAGGCAGAGTGTAAGTGCAAATGGTGTGTATGATGTCTATTGTAAGATATACTGTAAAGATTGGGAGAGGGAAAGGGATATAATGGTGTGGATAATATCCTTACATCAGAACTGTATGCACACCACGGTGACCTTGTTTCATCATGCAATAAAGGTGCAGAAATGCGGGTCCTTTTTACATTGTCCAATTTTTAAAAAAAAACTAGTTTCAGCTGGTTTGTGAGAAAAAGTTTTGCTAGAAATTTTGCTAAAACCTGACAACTCTGTTGAATCACATTAGGTCTTATGCATGCACCATGCTGATGATGAGAAACACACCCGCTGTATCAAACACAGTTGATCAAAGATGAATACTCACCATTCACCTTTTTTAGGAAACATATGCACCTGCTTATTCATGCAATTGTCCAATCAGCCAATCACCTGGAAGCAGATTTTATGCAGTTCATTAAATCATGCGGATACAGGTCAAGAGCTTTAGTTCATGTTCACATCAAACATCAGAATGGGGGAAGAAATTGTGAGCTTGGCATTGTTGGTTATTGGTTTGAGTGTTTCAGAAACTGCTGATCTCCAGGGATTTACACATACAACAGTCTCTAGAATGGTGTGAAAAACAAAAAGCATCCACTGAGTGGCAGGAGAGAATGCCATGTTGATGAGGGTCAGAAGAAAATGGCCTGACTGATGGGAAGACTATGCTAACTCAAATCATTTCAGTCCAACAAAGCAACTTTGCAAATATCCAGATATAGATCTAAGGATAGATTTATCCCTAATGAGCCAGAGGTGACCGTGGTGACTGAAAACCTTTAGAGGAACCAAACTCAAAAGGTACCCTGTCCTTATCCTCATCTGGGTGACATCGGATAGTGCCATTATAAATCTTTACTCTTCTATTAATATATACTCTAGAGTCAAGCAGTGCTAAGTATGTCGGAAAGATGTTCAGTATAAGCATCGGAGTCGTTTTTGTGATTTCAGTAGCGTTTTAGCTTTAAGTGTATAATATCCCAGGGAATTTATCCATATCCACAAATGAGACCTGAGCATAGAAATATCCAGTATTTACAACCGTAGTGAGTCTCTGAACCCTTTAATACATCAAACATTGAGTCGGAGGAGCTGCACCAGCAGAAGACCTCACATCAGGTTTTCACTATTAGTTTTCTTCATAATAAATCTCCAGTGTTCAAGTGAGTGTATGAAATATAAGCAGATATGTATGACAAACTGTGCTGGCTACATGTTGAATTAAACTGAAGGTCAGAGTGAAAGGCAGCACTCAATGTGTTAAAAAAACTGATGTCAGTGGTGCCTTGGTATAATTAAAGTTAGACTCTCCACACAATCTGATTGGATCAATCTAATCTACCCTCATTCCTGCTGGGAGGGTTTTTGTAACTGTTTCATTTTATCAGTCATGTAGTAGCATGGCTCAAGTTTTCTTACACCCCAACAAGTAGTGTATCATCATATTTTCCAGCCCTGCATCACTGATGCTGTTCTCAAGCACACATGCACACACACACACACACACACACACACACACACACACACACACACACACACACACACAAGGATCCACAAAGCTCCCGTGAGAGTGTCAGGCTGTGCACAAAACACTGTTGTGCATTAAGGGGTCTAGCTGAGGCTTGTCCAAATGAAGTTTCTCTGCAGCTGACTAAGCCTCCCTGCCCCCCTCCCCCCCCCTCTCCTCTACATCTCTCTTTCTCTCTTTCTTTCTATTTAAATAGGCCAGAGGTACATTATTGCATGCTTTGTTAATGCTGAAGCAATGCACCATTTGGTAGAAATGGAAAAAAGAGCATGCATACTCCTAACTGCTGTTCCTTTATGAGCCATTAAGGACTAATAACAATCACTGCAGCACATGGTGTATACAGCAGGGTCGGGCACCGTGTTACAGAGCATTCAGCGCTCAGATCTCCCAGACTGTGCTTTGTTTTAATGCAAAGAATAACACAATATGTTTCAAAAGCCGTAAAAGAAAACAGAAGCCATGTATTACATCACACTTGTTCAATACTTCTCTACACCTCATGGAAATAGCAAAAACACGGAATTTCTGTGGAAGTTAAATCAAAGTCCTATTCATTATTTGATCATCATGTGGCTCAGATGTAGCTGAGATCATTTTATTTCCAAAGAGGTTTCAAGTCTACTGCCTCACCATCACCAAGCCCTCTAAAACATCCAGTCCCTGCCTGGGACTTCCAGCCACTGCACGAATATTTTCCAACCTTTCTCTCACAAATCTGAAGAAGCCCAGACTGTGAATGTTTGGGTTATTCCAGAACTTTCTCTCCAGTTGCACGCAGGGATGGAGCTGCCCTCGTTATCTCCACTCACAGCATAAACAACCTTCGTATTCATTAAAGTTGCTCTGAAGGTTTGAAAGTTGGAGTTTGTTTTGATATGAATGATGATTCTTCAGGCCTGTTGCAGAGAGGAAACGTTGCCAAGCACCATCTCGACTCGAGCACGGGGAGCTGCCATGTTCAATCTGACCTCCATGGGGATTTACTGCCATCAGCTCCAGCCTTGTTTTTGTTTTCTTCTCACAGTCATTGAGTTCCTGACCCTGATAAACCTACTGCAATACTTTTTAGCTGTTGTTATGGGATTTTAGCAGCAGCCTTTCATTCAAACAAAGAATATAGAACATCCCAAGCGTAAGATTGAAAAAAAATCCTCCTCATATGCCTATAATGTATAATAAC
Source organism: Parauchenoglanis ngamensis (assembly GCA_030014255.1). Classification (NCBI taxonomy): domain Eukaryota; kingdom Metazoa; phylum Chordata; class Actinopteri; order Siluriformes; family Auchenoglanididae; genus Parauchenoglanis; species Parauchenoglanis ngamensis. Next base: position 104,241 of record JAQMYM010000011.1, on the reverse strand, counting down.
ACACTTCCTTTTCATCCTGTATGGTGAGTGAATTTGTTGTCTAGAGCAATCACTAAACACTAATCACAATCACTATAGTCACATCCATATCACAACATACAGTATATGATTTTCTAGAATGTACTTACAGCTGTTTTCTTCTTTTTTTCTTTTTAAATCTTTAATTTTAAGCATACGGTAGTTATTTTTAAGTCTAATATATTCCATAAAAGAACCTTTTGTGGTGCTGTATATTGAGAATTGCATGCTAGGATCTCGGAATCCCATTTTCCCTTTTCGTCTGACTGGGTTCTTTTGAGCAAAGTTGAAAATAAATTATTTGCACGACGAGGCTGCGGGAAGCCTCCATGTTGCATGGGCTGGGTGTATAATTGAGTCAGAGTATGAGGCGCTAAGGGCTTCTGCTCCTGCCAGCTGTGATTCCATTAGAAGCTGCCATGCCTCTGTGGAACACTGTCCTCATGATTTCTCATTTTTCACACACACACACACACACACACACACACACACACTCGGCTCTGACTGGCACTCCTCCACTGTGGGCGTGTGGTTTAGTGCCATATTCCGCAGCGTGGGTTTTTCATTTCCAGGGATGTAGGCGTGCTGTTCCTCTTATGCACTGTTTTTGCCATTTGGCACAAAATGAGAGGTAATTGTTAGTGCGCGCACACACACACACACACACACACACACACACACACACACACACACACACAAACAATTTCCTGTCAGGTTATGTTTTGTACAAATAAGATGTGAATGCATACCTAAACAAACAACACCAAAAAAAAAAAAACCAGACACGTGAACACATACAGCAGACTGTAACTGTGCTGAAATCCAGCAGGCCGGACCCGACCCAATAAACATTAAATAAGTCTAGAGCTACATTCATATTACAAGCCTCATTGTTCAGTTACAATTTTTTTGCTCAGATCGTGATGGTTCACATTCATAATTGCATTGATCTGTATCAAACTGTAATCTGAACACACATCACACATGCGCACATTGATGCGTTTGTATGAGCTGTAGTTCTCCTCCGGTGTTGTTTTGATGTGCTGACGATTTGTGCAGCTTGAAGGAAAATGTTACTGTAGCGTGAACAAATGCTGCCAATAGCAGAGAATAAACTGTATCTTAGCCGTAGCTCCTATCCCTAACCCTGACTTTACCCTATTACTTAAAGCTTAAAGTTAACCCTAAAATCTTAACCTCAAGCCTAACACACACCTCCTACGTCTCATATCTCGACAAGGGAGCACAATTGGACAGAGCAACGTGCTGGCTGATGACGACACGCTCAGCGCACGCGTACAGGCACAAAGCCGCATGAATTCTGACCTGAGCTTCTCGTTCAGATCTCATGATGACAAATCAGATATGTATCATGTTTAGAACCACATATGAAAGTGACTCAAATCTGAGTTGAGAAGATCGGAATTGCGCATCACATTAATCAGGTCAGGTCACAAGTGGACAGATCACCATTTACATCTGTGTCAATCATGTGTCTATCTATCATTTTCTTGCATTCCAACCATGTACATGTGCTCCTCACTGTTTTCTTAGGAGTTGGCTCACTGTCACCAAAACAACCACCACATCCTGTATTAATGATGCATTTTCCTGCTATTTCCTTGTCTGGGACACATCAGGATGCATTAGGGTTTACACTGCAACAGATATGTGGTCAAATGTGTCCCAGAACACTTCCACAAGTCGTTTGAGTGAATGCGTCATGGTGGTTTAGCGCTGTCCACTTTGTGATCCAGGTGCACGCCCAAGATGCATTTTAGCACAAAGTCTCAAAAGGATCTACTTCTTTTTCTCCTGATTCCTTATTCTCCTGATTCCAGATTCCTGACATAATCCCAAAGAAATCCATTTGTAACAATCAAACAGGGGTGAATACTTATGTTACAATTTGTAATGGGGTTTTTTTTGTAATGAATTGCAGCGTGTTCCTCTATTGTGTGCATGACGTACGTGTAATCTTTTTGTGCATAAAATACAGAATGTAACTTTCAGGTAAATGCACAAAGAACACGTTTAAGAGGCACCCACTCTACTGTACCACTCCATATTGCACTGTGTAATGAGTTTAACACTCCTGCCATGGCGTCTAATGAAATTATTGCCTATAACCAATACATAAAAAACCCAATAATAATGCAATACTTACAGGAAAGTTTTTTTGTCCCAAAAACGTATTTGATTTGGTGTGTAAGGCTATCTGAGTCAGTGGAAAAAAGCTATATAAGCTATCTAATCTAAAATCTAACCTGGTTCTTGCAGGCAGTGTGTAGAACTCAGAGAGGTAGTGGTGAATAATACAACAACACCAGATTAAAGCAAGCACTTTTTTTCTAGGAGGTAATTTTTTCCTGCATAGAGAATACATCGACCTGGATTCGGATAGCACTCCGTTTTTCAATTCTCCTTAATTAAAGCAGATAAAGAGTTGGCGCTGTGTTCACCTGGAACTTAGAATGAATTAGAGTGCAAGGATTAGTAAAGGGTATTTTCGGAAAGAATTCATGACAATATGCCCAATTGATTTGTCTTTTCTTGTCACTGAGACATTATTCTGTCATGCATTTGTGCACAGTGCTTCATACAGCCTGGGAACAAGATCTACATGCATTTGCTGTATTTTACATGCATATGTACTTACATGCATTTAATATATTTTATATACAGTATAATGACCATAGTTAATGTCGTGTATACGTATTTGTTATCTCACACTCATGGTAAGATACTGTTTAAAATGTACTCATGCTTTATTCCTCACACACAACAAGCCTCCATACAAAGACACTCACAGGTGAATGATTGCACGTTCTTTAAATTCTTCCTCATTCTCCTTGTACAGACACAATCTCTCTGCAAAATGTTTTTTTTTTTTATCAGAAACAGATCTGTGCCACTGCTGTCATCGCCTTTGTCTTCTTACCTGCAGCTTCGCTTTCTGTGCCTTCGTTCAGTCGCTGCTTTGTTATACAACCCATGAATAACTAACCACATGTCGTGTGAAATCTCCTGTGTTCTACAGGAATGTATTAAAGGTCTTTAACGTAATTACAGGATCTTCTGTCATGTGTTGAATAAAAAAAACTGGAATATATAAAGCTCAGGGTATTACATTATTAGCATGCTGTGCATTACACCACACACCGCACATTTTTATTATTGATTCGATCCATTTTAAAGTGCTTACCACACCAGTATGCTTTCTTTATACACACTGCAAAAAAAAGAAATCCTAGCAAAGGAAATGTTATCTAATATTCCTCACTATGAGATTATCATTTAAGAAATATAAGACGTAAAAACGTTTTATGGACTTTTTACTACTTTCAAGCTTAATCTATTCTACTGGCTGATAATTTTGCTTCTTTCTGGACATAAATGCTTGAAAAAACATAAAAACAAAATCATCTGCCCACATATGACAATTTCATGCTTGAAATGAGTAAAAATAAATAAGTAAAAACAGGATTAATAATTTTATATTAGATTAAAACAATCTGAAAAAGGGACACATTTGTGAAGTTTGCTAACAGTATATTCAAGAGATTATACTTGCTAAAAGAAAAAGCAGGACTCAAACTTTATATAGGAAGATACTTCAGTGTGGAAACTTCAGCCTGGTCTGGGTCACTCTGGATCCGGATCCCAGGAACACTCCGTCTGAGACGGAAATAGACCCTGGATGGACCACTGTCTTAGGTCACATACTGTATATGTTAAATTACTGTATGTCTCACAGTAAAAAAAATTGTAACGTCGTCTATGACCACATTAGTGTACAGCAGCTCCTAACATTAACAGAAAAGCAGAACTGAATGAATAAAGCCCAAAGCACCATGAGCTAAAAGTGCTGACCTCCGACATCTACTCTGAGCACACTGAAGACACTGCACCTGCAAGAGTAAGGCTTAGAGCAGGAAGAAAACACTGCATCTGCTGTTGGGTGGTGCAGCTGAAGTGTACTGACCATGTGCTTTTCTCTTTCTGGAACACAATTTACTGACTTGTATGCACAGTCAAGGTTAATGTAACCACAGGATACTAAGTTGAGGTTATGAGGCAATGTAGCCCATGCTCTCCGTCTGGTATTTCGAGTTCTCATTACTATGAGCTCTCCTCTAAAGAAGACAGGAAACATCCATTAGCCATGTAACCAAATACAAATACATTATTTTGAATGAACAGATGATGTGCTATCAGATACCAATACATAGCCGAAAAGAAAGTCCAGTTTTAGGTTTTGTTCGTTTGCTTGTTTGTGTTTTTTTGGGGTCTTTTTTAATTACAGAATTCATAGGATGTCTAGTTGAGATTAGAGGTGTGCATCAAGATTAGGATTTAAAATATTCACCCAAGCAGGAAGTTTTTCCTTCCATATGGCCAGAGGTCAGATATGAAGCTTGCAGGACAAGCAAAGACAACGTTCAGTAACACGTATAAAGTACAGAGTTCGTTCATCCTTATCTTAACTTATAATACTAGTTTGTTTATATTTTGGGAACTTTGGTAGGACATATGACAGACAGGTACAAACAAAAATAATAACTGCGCCAGCAGGATTATAAAAGAGTCTTTTGAGTGATGTAGCTGAAATCGTGGAGCCAGAATTCACACACCATCCTGACACTGCTGACATTTCTACATTGTCGGTGTTTTACGATGTTAGAGTGCTAAGGGTCCATATTTAATTTAAAAAGAAAAACATTCCGGTTTCTGCCACCCCATTCGGCTTAAAAAATCCAAATATGGACACAGACACAGACAGAGAAACAGCTCCTCTCAAGGTTTCTTGCTCATGTCGTCTCAGGGAGCTGTTCCTCGCCATTGTCACCTCTTGCTTGCTCATTAGTGACAGATTTGAATCTATAGCCATATTTCTGTAAAGCTGCTTTGTCATGATGCCCATGTTAAATGTTCTATATAAATAAATTGACTTGAATACAGGTATTGTGTGACACCCTTATGTTAAATTATTGCATAAAATGGTCTGTTAGCCACCTTTGTACTATAGTTACAGCTCAGTGTAAGTAGATTTAGTTCATAGTTTAGCCTAAAAACAATTCCGCCAAAAATATTTATTTTATAATGTGTTCACTGATTAAATCAGAGCTTATGTGAGCTTCAGAATGAGCTCAGCGAGAATTGTGCAGACGTTTAGTTCACTACGTTTCTGGTTTTCCGGCGCCAAGGATGATTCAAATGATTCATTTATACACTCACTGGTAAATTTACTACTTTATTATTATATTGTGGTCTGGATTTAGTGTCTGAGAAAATTGAAAACAAGACTTTTGATCACAGAGGATCTGAATTTCACTTCTTTAACGCAGATGTTGTTATAAAGCGCTCACACACGCAGAGGGCGCAAGTCACCTCAAAGCCGCCATTTTATTCCGCCTTCAGTTCCTTAAAGAGCCGCATGACCCGGAAGTGAATAGTTCTGTCTTGACACGTAGGTAGCTAGCGGAGCTGGCTGTGGTTTTCAGTGCTGTTTACACCGACTGCTAAAGGTAAACATTTAAGTCGTGTAAAGATTTTTAAGTGTATAGTTATATGTTGTATGTATGTAGTTTTTCCTCTCGCAACGCGGTGACGTGACTGTGCGGCAATAACAGTAACTTAGACACTAAGCAATGTTAGCTATTCTCTTAAAAGTAAGTTTCCTTGCAGGGGTCAGTATTATTTTTTAAGGATAGTGGTGAAGCTTTCCTGTTTAACCCTGGCTCCGTGCCTTCCTGAAGCTGCGTTAGCATAGCTAACAGATATAATCATCACTGGTTGGTTTATACACTGTGACATTAGCGAGTTGTTTTCCGTATTCATAACATAAGATGCCGGATGTAAAAACTTCACCTCTGATGTAATAGCTACAGCTGTGGTTTTAGTATATATAAAGCTCTGATGTAATAACTACAGCTGTGATGTAATAGCAAAAGTGCTGCTGGGAACTTTTTTCCTTGAGTTTAAGATAACCAGGAATATCAGTGAATCGAGTCCAACTGAAAAGATCCAAGTCTGTTTCGTAGACTGTATGCAGAGGTCACAGTACATTAGAAAATATATGATGTTCGATCCCCGGGTCACCCAGGGCGCCTTTCTGTGCGGAGTTTGCATGCGTGGGTTTCCTCCGGGTGCTCCGGTTTCCTCCCACAATACAAAGACATGCAGATTAGGTCAACTGGCTACTCTAAA
>JAQMYM010000011.1:51920-68527 GCA_030014255.1 Parauchenoglanis ngamensis | reverse complement strand
TGAATTAGCTTAAGCTTGCTGTATGCACTGTATTAACTATTGTCATTATATTAGCAAAAGGACAAATTAATGAAGACAGACAGAAAAGGCCAGGATTCTGCAATTGTTGTTTTACTGGCAGTGGAAATTTTGAACACTTTTGTTCACATGGAGTAAGAACCCTGTCTTACGCGGTGTGCACCCAAACTGGTTGCGGTGGGGAATTTTTTCGCATAAAGCCTTCACCTCACCTCAGGCTTCTCGTATCTGTGGTTTGAGTGACAAACAAGTTTTTTTTTTTTTTTCTTGCAACCACCTTTCAGTCGGTGAGAGTAAATAGTAGATTGAAAAACTTTCCTTTTCTTTAGGTGCTGCTCTGTTTCATGGGTAGAACCTGAGCTAGCACGTGAAAAACAGCCAGAAACAGTTGTTATGATATTAACGTTTTGAGTCATGAGTGAAACCAAACTGTACTGACTGTTACAGGTTTAAATTTATTTATTTGATTTGCAAGTGGTTTACAGGCAACACAAGTTTAAGACTGTTTTAGGAACCAAAAGTGAGGCCCAGCACACCAACACACAACTCAGGCAACAATATAGACATGAAGACAGCTGAATATTAGTGATGTACGTATGAGTGCTACAAAAACATTTTTACTATCAACATTCTACATACAGCTAATACAGCAGGTCCAATATACCATGCAACATAAAGTGCAGTTAGTACTGTGATTTTCAGCCACACTCGACAGACAGGTTGAGGTCATGGTAGAGGAGAAGATACAATCTGTACAAGCTAAGCAAAGCAAACTGATGATCCTGATATATGCAACCAGCAACACATCCAGATTACATGTGGGATAAATAAGTGAGTATCATCAGTACCAACGAACACTTTCTCCTAAGACTGAGTCTGATACCATGAATAAATTTGATTTCATCTTTCACTTCATTTTTCGTTCAAAAACTACCATAGACAGTAACTTCTGTATTCAGTAACTGCTTTATTTATGGTAACTGTAATTTCTGGTGGATCTGAAGCCTATCATGGGCAAAGAAAAGAAAATGGGTCAAAACCAAAAGACAAAGAATTAAGCTTTTAATGGTCTCAACGTCAAATAATTGGTCAAGAAATTAAACAAGTAGATAAAGTAACTTGGTATGGAATAGCTCTTCAGTTTGATTTCCTTAATGTTCAGATCTTGTGAGTAAACCTGGAACAGCTTTTTACAGAAAGAAGAGTCACTGTTGTTCAGTGTTCATGGCGTCGAGCAGAAAATATTTTGCAACATTTTGAACACCCAGATGTATTAGTTGGAATTTTATATCAAACATATAAATCTTTTCATGATTGTATCTTTGCATACAAGAAGACTATGTAAGTGAATTTCCCTCTTTCTGGGTTTTTCCCCAACAGGTCACTTTCAGCAACAAGCATTGATGAGAAAATGGTTGCAAGGGTCTCAGTAGTGCATTTTCTTTTACTTCTTTTACTTCTTACTATTTTCCTGAATGCATTCATACATTCATTTACACCAAGGTACAATTTTGTGAGGTGCGAGGTACCTGGAGAAAACTAGCATGGACCTGAGATAAATTCCAGGTACGCTGTAATGCACAGAGAACAGTAGTAGGCTAATTGAGTTGTGTCAGAAGGATAAAGGATAGAAGGATAAAGGATAAAGGCTCCTGAGATCTTTCAGATGGCTGACAGTGTTCCTTGGTCTAGTTATACACTGGCTGTACGTCAGCGTGTATTTCTGGCTATCAGTAATGAGGATATAACAGCTATAAAGTGTGTATGATACCAGAGTGTTTTGGGGTCCACATTCCTCATCATTGTCACGGAGGGTTGGTGCGAATCAGTGGGTGGGCAGAATAGGATACCAGGAACCGTCTATAGTCTCATGGGTATGAATGAACACATGACAAAACTTCAGTTTTGATATTCTTAGAACCAGTTGTGTATGGTGAAATTTGCTAGTCATTGTGAAGTCAAATTTAGTGAAGAAAAGAGCCCACTTTTCTTGGAGAAGTGTTGGGCCCAACACATGTATTTCAGATTACCACAATACATGTAGAGAACAATGGGATGGTGGGTTCCTTCTGACCTATGCCACCTTTGTTCCATGGATAGTTTCATGGCAAGGCTTTCTTGGCTGTTGCAAACTTGGGTGGCATTGTGGTGCAGTGGTTAGCACTGTTGCCTCACAGCAAGACAGGGCCTTTCTGTGTGGAGTTTGTGTGTTCTCACCGTGCCTGTGTGGGTTTGCTCCAGTTTCCTCCCACAGTCCAAAGACACGCAGATTAGGTCAACTGGATATTCTAAATTGCCATAGTGAATGGCTGTTTGTTTTTCTGTGTTAGCCCTGCAATAGATTGGTGACCTGCCCAGAGTGTACTCCACCTCTTGTCTGATGTCATCTGGGATTGGCTCCAGGTTCCCCATGACCTTTGACAGATTAATGGTATAGATGATGGATGGATGGTGTATACCTTCAGGAAAGGCAACAGATGGTGTTTAGGAGGTCTGCTTGCTGTTGAGACGCCCAACTCTGAGGCATCCATCTCCACTAAAGATGAGTCAAGATTAGATTGATGCAGCATGGGGCAATGGTGAATGTATATTTCAGGTTGCTGAATGCCTCCTTGGGCCGGAGGAGACCAAGAGAACCTACATAAAGCATCCTTCATGATCAAAGTGAGAGGGGATGCAAGCATGCTTAAACTATGAATGAAGCAGCAATAGAAGTTGGCAAATCCCAAGATTTCACTACATCTCTTCCTTGATGGGTTTAGTTTATGACCACTTTGCAACACTTTCGCTTGGCATCCTTCGATACAAACAAGGGGACTGAGGGGACAAGACCACGCCTTTGCATGTCACTGAGAAACTTGATGATGAAAGACTGAACACTGAAATGACGAGTCAAGCCATATGACATTATGAGATATGTACAACGCCTTGTTGTTGAGAAGGCAGTTTTCCACTCATCTTATCCCTGTATCTGCACAAGATTTTAATCATTCTGCAACTAAAAGTCCTCTCCTTGGAGGTAGTCAGCTGTAGCTGGGAGCAGTGGCAGAAGGCATTGGAACTTAATAGTCAATATAGGACTATAAACTTTCTGCTTTTGTCTCCTTAAAGAAGAAACCATGGAGAATGGTGGATGGTCAGATAACCCTCGCTTCTGACCGAGCCTCAGTGGAGCCATCTCCTTCATAGACTCAGAAGTTTGGTGATGTAGCCCATGGTAGAACTTCTATGGCACAGGCCAAAGGGTGATGTGGTGGTAGCTCCATGGCCTTGTCTTTGCTAAAATCCTTCACCAGGTTAGTGTACTTTCAACAGATGTTTACTTTGCTGACCAGATAATTGATATTTGAGAAGTAGGCAGTATCTGAGCTCCTGCTTATGTCCTCTTAATGATGCTGATATGCTTTTAAGAGGTGAGTCACTCTGGTGAAGCAAATAGCCTCGAAGTGTGCTGTTTTTCTTCTGTGGTTAATGTTTTCCATCCAACTTTTCTATTGCCTCATTTGCAAAGCAAATTATCCAACCGGAAATGATCTCTGACCAAGCAATAGGGATTTGTCATGGTAGGTCAATTCAGTTTGAAGCTCTTCCCAGAGGCCATGATGAAATGTGATAAGTGCTTGTTTGTTCCACCCACTGATGGCACCAAGCATCCAACACTAAAGATTATATCTTACTGCTCATTTCTGACCCTGGGTGAGCCAATACGTTTTTTTCTCAATAGTCCCTACTCCCTGTGGGATGAATGAACGTAGGCTGAAACATGCTTCTGATCCCAAATTAAGGTCCCCTGGATCTGGAATTAGCTGTACCTCGTGGGACCATTAACACCTTTATGAATTATAGACCCTGAGCACTGCAACATTCTGAAACATCGCCATGACTGACAGACATTTGTTTTATTGGATTGACTATTTTGCAGGATTTCTTCTAAACTAATCACCCTGTTGTTTTTTAGGCTATCAACCAACATTTAGTACCTGGAGGGAACTTAAGCAGACCTGAGATAAGCAACTACTATCTGCTGCGTCGCCTTCAAAAATGAATGAGACTCAAGTAGACACTAGAGGTTTTATAGAACACTAACATACAATGCAATGGTAAGTATTCACTGTGTGAAATATATAGAAATTCAGGCTAGAATGGTGCAAAATAAGCTCATGGTGAGGCAAAAAAGGCTTCACACTGAATTGAGTTTGTTATTACACAGGAGTGAAGGTGAGCCGCCTGAGGCATATCCGTGATGTTTTTCCACCTTACACTAACTTTCCATGGTTTTATTCAGCTACTTGCTTTTCTGACTTTTTTGGTTTGAGTTTGATTTTACAAAAACACTTATTCCAAGTACTAGACAGTAATTTTTCCTTGTTCTTTTATTTGGGAGATATGTGATTTTATCAGAATACCACAAATTGTTAATACAGATGAGTTACTAAATAATTGCAAGCAAGAAGTTTCCCTGTCTATTAAAATATGGACTTGTTCCATTTTGCATATTAACTCCACACTGGTGTACTACACACTGACTACTGGCCCAGTACACAGTACTGCACACTAATCCTCACCTCACCATAATATACCATGTAATTGTAGTCATTTCCATGTAGTGTTAGACTAGCATATCATAAACAAACAAACAAACAAACAAACAAGTGTCTGTGTTTTATTGCTACTAGCGAATTCTAGTTAATGACCTTGCTAATGTAGCATGCATAAATGCCTTCTAGCTTAGCTAGCAAGCATGCCATACAGTTACAATTAGCAAGCTAATTAGCTAGTATTCACTATGGATTGGGCTGTTTGTCCTGTTAAAAAACAAGAAAACATGAAAATACACCAAACTATACAATTTATTTATTGTTCATTTTACATTTATATTCAGAAGCTGGAAGTCATGCGTTGCATAATGGATGCAGTAGCCAATTAGGTGAGCTCTGGCTGTATACTGGAAATTTTCACCAGAATAGTATAATATCTGGGTAACTGTAGTGTTCTACAAAATGTTTATTTTATTTTTCATATACTGAATACTACTTACAGTCCTCTCCAAAAGTATTGGAACAGTGATGCAATTGTTGTAATTTTGCCTCTGTACCCCACCACAGTGGATTTGGAAAGAAGCGGTCAAGATGGTTGAAGTGTTCATGCTCAGCAGGGGGGTTTAACAAAAAAAGGGGTTTAACATTCAAGGGCTTTAACAAGAATATTGCAGAAACCCTTTAGGAATTACAGACATTTTTTTTCACAGACCCTCCATTTTCACTGGCTCAAAAATAACGGAACAGTTGACAGATGAACTGTTTTTTCTATAGTTATGGTCTGTTTCCTCATTACGTTTGGACAAATTAAGGAGATAAAATGTCTGGAGTTGATTCCAAGTGTTGAATTGGCATTTGGCAGCTGTTCATGGGAACTTCCAATATGCAGTCCAAAGAGGTGTCAATGCAAATGAAGGAGGCCATCATGAGGCTGAAAAAACAAAGCAGACTCTGTACAGCCCTTTAATTAATGCTGAAAATCTGCACTTCCATCGCATCTTGATGGCTTCTCTTCAAATCCACTGTGGTGGTGTACAGAGTCAAAATTATGAAAATTGTGTCACTGTTCCAATATTTTTGGAGGGGACCGTACTACTTTTCCATCAAGATCAGTATATGAGAGAGAAGATACAAGATCCAATACAGAGTTTCAGATGCAGCCAATATATGCAGTACACAGTTTTTCCTGGTATTGAGTGCAATTCCCAGTCCAATGCAAAATACCAACTTGTTCTTTATAAAAAAAAAGGTACAGGTCCAAAATATTGACTTCCTATAAACCATAAACTCTGTAACAGAAACCAATGAGTATGTAATCTTGTTGGGTAATGGGAAGGGAGACTACTTGGCAGATGTGCAATTTGGGACTTGCATTAACAAATATAGAGAAGAACAAAGATCTGATTCATCATGGGGTTTTTTTGGTTTATTATGAATGATGTGTAATCCCTTTTGCCTTTCATTTTCAACATGAGTAGTGACACAAGACGTGGAAGGACATTAAATAGCCCTGAGCTTCTTAAAATTACAGTTCCTTCTGATCAGAGCAGGGTGACGGGACATGATCTGTCTATGTGATGAGCAAAACAGATCAACACATGAAGGTATGTGAGTGCAAAGTTAAAAAAAAAAAGTGTAAATATGTTGTAATTGGTCAGAAAATGTGTGTATGGCACATCTGGTCACAGTGGGCTGGTTTTGCATTTGACACAGAGCCTACTCTCTTGAAAACACTGCACACTAAATAATCCCCTCCTCCATGTTTGCGGCTGACTAATACTTCTGTCTGCCTCCCACAGCCTATCACAACTTTTATTCACAACTGTCTAGAACTTGCTGAACTCCTATTACAGAACCTCAATTGGAAAGAAAATGTCAACCTGACTGTGTCATGCACAGGGGACAAAATTTTTGTATCGAGCTGCTCTCATGCTGTAGATATCAATCTGCTAGTAACAAGCTTACAAAAATTCAAATCGCTAAAGAGTCGATATAACCTTATACCGAGCCTTTAAATATCCAAAACCATTCCTAATGATCAGCAATAAGTGCATTCAGGATGATTTCAACATGTAAATCATGGAGCCCCGGTCTAAGGCCAAGACACCGACTGTATATTGAGCAGGTGCTGGTTCATCATTTAGGAAATTTCAAGTTTGATAGAATGTAGATAAGCAGAAAAGTACATGAACAAAGTTGCACAAAAGAAAAATAGTCATATTCAGTCATGAGAAGGTTGTAGAGTTACATCCTGAGAGGCTTCTTTTCTGACTTGTGTAAACACATATTAGTTGTACATACTATGCTGTGAAAGGACTCTTGTAAATACAAGTAAACAAGAAATGCTCATATAAAGTTTATCTGAAATTTTTCTTCTAGTGCAACGAAGTAAAATATGAAAATGTTTCAGTTCTGCATTTGTTTTTCTTTCCTCAAGCTGTGCTTGATTTACAGATGATTCACTACAAAAGCTTTCACAGAGGACTCTTAATCATGACAGAACTTGTATTTTGCTGGAACACAATGATTCAGAATATCATCTTTGGCAGTGTGGAACAGGTCACTAATTTCCAATCCAAAATTCTGTCATTTTGTATTTTTTCCCCTATTATAAGAATGATTGACTTGTTGTAACTGTCATTGTGTTAATTCTTTTTTCTTTTTTTTTTCCTTTTTCAGGCTTGAAAAAATTCATATAAATTCAGACCATGTGAGATGGTTGAGAGTCTTTCTAGTGCTGCAATCAAGCATTCTCATGACACACTTTCCAAATATATGTCACTTCCCTCTTGCATTCAGCTGCAACATGAGGTACTGGATGTGTGCTGGCACTGCCGAGAAAGCTATGTTCATGTACAGATCAGAATATTGAGTCAGCATGATTCACTGACATTAAGCCATAGACCCTGCCTGCAGGCAGCAAATCATGCATCAGCAGAGCGTGCATGAGCAGATCCGTCTACACTCAGTGCCACCGAATAAACTGGAAGCGCCAAGTATATTTATGTTTGGTTTTAATCTTGTTTGACAGAGCCTTAAAAAAAAAAAGCTAGTCGTTTTTAATTTGTTGCTCTCCGGCCCAGGTACTGAAATCACTGTCCTTGAACATCCTCCATTAATCTTCACGAGTAGCCGCAAGAAGAGAGGTTAAAGGATGCCATGTTGTAGGTCATGCTGTATAAATAGCATGCTATTTGGCACCAATGTTATTAGACAAGCAGCTTGGATATTTAAGTCAATGCAGTTTCTTGATTTCTTGGTTGAGGAGTGAACGCCTTCCCTGCTAAACAGAAGCTCTCTCCCTTTTGATGAATTATGAGTAAAGATGGTGGTACAGTGCCAAAGCTGTGATGATAAATAAATCATATCCTGCTGTGGTAGGTTTTCCATCTTTTTCGTAGCAAAATGTCTGCCAAATATAGAAAAACAGGGTTTGGATGCTGTTGAGTTGATATATGGATAAATAAAAAATAAAAAATAAAACAAAAGATAGTAATAGGAGCAGATTAGATGATGAGGTGATGTAAGCCAGTGTGTGTTCCCGGCTACTTTCACACACTCCTCAGAACGTGGAACGTTATTCTTTTGATGTTTTTTTCAGAAATGTGACAAAGAAAGTATTTCTTTATTCTATATTCAATATATACATGATTCAATATAGCGAAAACCTTGTTTCCATGGTGACATGTGCTCATATTGGTTTTTGTTTCGTTTTGGTCCTGTCTCTGCCCCTGATTCATCATTTGTTTGTTATCCAATTGTGTTCACCTGTTTTGTTAGTTCTTGATTGATTTGCTCAGTTACACCCGGCTGTGCCTGTGAAAGTCTTACTGTGTGTTCATTACTTGTGTTTCTGGTCTCATGGTTTTGACTCTTGCATGTTCTTCCAGTTATAAATGGTTGTTTTATGTTCAGAAATGAGTTAACACACTCACGTCCTACCTCTTCACACACATTAAACCAGCTTTGTCCTTTATCCCCCTGTGATCAGGAAACATTCATGTAAGGTACAGGAAACCACGGCTTTCTGCAATTATCTTTGTCTGCAATCAAGTCGTGTTGTGAAAGTTCCTGAAGAGCAGTACCAGTTCATAATATGGATGCTGTTTGGAGTATTTGAACATGTCAGGTATCCCAAGAGGCCATGGGTGAAAATTAAACGGTGCTTGCAGACTGCCACAGTGAGCATTCCTCATTCCCCGAGTGCTCGTTTGTTTATCACCAACATTAAAAAGGTATCAAGTACAAAATAATCACCCGTGACATGTGCTTACTTTAATTATGGAAGCATCCTGAGGAACTTTTGTTCTTTGATTCTGCTTTGCCAGGTTAAAGTACAATATGCTTCCTTCGGGCCCAGAGAGACCGGTTGGACCATCTCTGGCTGTGCTCCTCTGGATTAATTGCCCATGCTCATGCCTGCACCATGCACGTTAACCAGTAATGAGCTTGTTGGCATGGCAGTGCGGGTCTGCCTGTCCCTGTACTCCACAACACTTTCTCTGTCTATTCAGACAGAGAAAAACAGCTCCTCTTCCAGTTAAAGGTAGCAACTGAATTCAATTTATATATTTCCCCTTTCTTCCTGTAAATGCATGATTGGACTAGGTTTAGTCATCAGAGGCTGTCAAGTATTTAGTGGGTTGAGAATGTTTATTGCTAGTAGATTGTCAGATATTGGTCTAATCCCTGTTAAAATGATTAAAACAGACATGCACGTGTTATTTCCACACAATCTTATCAGATTGCCTTCTTTTTAAAAATCTGCATATACAAGCGAGGGTAAAGGGAAAATCATTAAGCTATTGATGACTCATTATAAGCAAAGTTAACAGGGTAACTACTACTTTCAGTCAGGGATAGGAAAAAATGCATGCTGATACAGGATATAAAATACCTAAAATGTAAAATGACCCAAATATCAACATTACCATCAATGTAAAGTAAATAAAAAAATACTTTTGTATGTTAAAAAGCTAGCAAGTTTTCAGTCAGTATTTATTCCATCAATAAATCATGTTCCAATAACAGCATTTAAAGAAAACTCCAAATGAATCCTAAACACATTATAATATTATATAAGCACAGTAGACTCAGTTTAAAAATGTTTACATGTTGGCAAATTAAACAGTATGAACAGACTCAGTAATGATCACAGTAAAAGCCCCACTAAAAGGTAAGATTTTATCATTTATTACTTTCAGCATCGACTTAACACGTTTATTATTAACAAACAAACAAACTAACAGGTAAACATCTACATCCATCTGTAAAATGACATGAACTCAGCACCAACAGTAAAAATCTCTCGATACTCAGAAGCAAGTCTGAGGAACATCTCTGTGGTCGGCATGAAACTGGACACTCTGCTGACAGTGGCAGAGAAGAGGACTCTTAACAAACTGCTGGCCATTATGGACAATGCCAGGCATCCTCTGCACACTGTCATAAACAATATAACAAAATACCATGAGGACAGTGGTGTAAAGTATTAAGTATTTATATTTAAATTTATTTTGTATATTTTATATATATCATACGTATATATATATATATATGCTATATTTCTTATACAGTATATATGCCATATTGTATAGTTTCTTTTTCCCTTTTTATATTCTATTCTAGATTTTTTTATATATATTTCTTGTTAAACTGTCTGTCAGTGTGCTGCTGCTGGAAACTAAATTCCCCAAGGAACCTTCCCGAGGGATTAATAAAGTTCAATCTAATCTAATCTAATCTAATCTAATCTAACATGTGGTGTCAAAACCTTGCTGAGATACAGGCACATGTCCTATTTTGCTTTGGACCAGAAGGTGTTGAGTAACAGGATGATTGCAGTATGATTCCACAAATACATTTCTTTGGCATTTCTCAGTTGAATGCAAAAACTAAATAGCTTTTTTCATTTATAGGGAAAAAAACATGCTGCAAATGATCAAATGTAGAACAAGGCAAGTTTATTTGGGTACCACATTACACAAGCACTGGTAAACAAAAGTGCCTCACATGGAGTAGGAGAAAAACAAAGAACAAGACATCTAAAAAAAAAACTCAGTTTTACAAAGTACAGGTTTGTAAAATTATGCACAATTTATTACCTGATTTTACAGTCGAAGCCAAAGGTCACACCCCGTAAAAATTTGTTTGGTTGTGAGATAAGGTTGGCTATATTACAATGTACAATATGACATCCTTCAGTGGTTGATTTAGTGCCATTGTGACCAAAG
This sequence comes from Parauchenoglanis ngamensis, assembly GCA_030014255.1. Classification (NCBI taxonomy): domain Eukaryota; kingdom Metazoa; phylum Chordata; class Actinopteri; order Siluriformes; family Auchenoglanididae; genus Parauchenoglanis; species Parauchenoglanis ngamensis. The sequence goes on along the minus strand of JAQMYM010000011.1, from coordinate 57,738 downwards.
ACAGCCAATGATGAAGTTCTGACAGTGTGAGAATTGATTTTTGTTTAAATCTCTAAAAGCCACCAATAGCAGGAAGGGAACGTAAGTGCCATGCTGATCGATGGAAAAAAATATCGTTAATTCCTTAGGCTCACTTTTGAGATAACTTTTTGATGCTATATACGAGCCTGCCAAGTCCAGTTCATGCTGATCGATGATGTAAGCAGAATGCAGTAATTTTCTTTAATTACAGAATTTAGCCAAGATTTCATTGGACTCTAGTACAATATGACAAGTAATAATGTTAAAATGTTGGTAAAGGGCTACAACTATTAATCTGAACAAGTCATGATGTTAAATATGAAACATTTGCGATGTGTATTTTCATATATGACTAGCCTGAGATGTGTCAAAAATGAGAGAGTGCACAGGCATCTATTTCTGTAGACTGTAATACCACAATGAAGCCACCAGGGGCAACAGCAGTGTTGTTACTATTGCACCATGTAGAACTGTAAAACTGTTAACTGTAAAATATTTGATACTGATATTGATACTGCACAAGGATTAAAACAAAAGTCCTCTTTGGATACGGAAATATTAAACAATAGGATTGTTGATGTTTCAACATCAAATTACTCTTCATGGAAGGGTTTTGGGGCAACGTATGCCGCCATCCAGATAACGTCTTTTTCACAGAAGACCTTGCAAGACAATGCCAAACCACATTCTACATATATTACAACAGCATGGCTCTGTAGTAGAGGTCTGAGTGATAAACTGTGACCCATTGAAAACATTTAGTGCATCATAAAATGAAAAATATGACAAAGGAGACCCTGAACTGTTGAGCAGCTGAAATCCTGTATCAGGCAAGAATGGGACAACATTTCACTTTCAAAGCTTCAGCAGCTGGTCTCATCAGTTCCCAAACATTTAGAGAGTTGTTAAAAGAAGAGGTGATACAACACCGTGGTAAACCTGCCCTGTCCCTACGTTTTTGAAATGGGATTTAATTATCAAGTTTTTCAGTATTGCTACTAACATAAAAGTGTCGATATGACGAGTACACTTCACATTTGCATTTTGATATACTCAGTTGTTGGACAGCAGTCTATGACAGTGGTAAGGATGTAGGAGGCCATTTCATGCACAAGGACTGTACTCCTCAGAAGATTGCACTGCCATCACAAAATGCAACGGTATTTGATGTCACATTTCCCATTTTCTTGCGTAGACATTTACTCTACTTTAATGCTGCCAGTATTTCTTCAGAGGTAAAGGCTGAAATAAATAAATGACCAAATTATTGCAGAGCACTCAAATGACGTGGTTAAAAATGCCCTACAAAGTAGATAAAACTAACTAACCACAAGCATTAAGACATGAAGATACAGTAGTAAGACAATTAATACAATTATTTCACATCATATTAGAACACCTACTGCCACCCTTATATGCAAATTAAACACGAGTTTAATGGTATGAGTCAAATATTAATTCAACTTTTTATCAGGATATTTTTGGGAGAGAAAAAATAAAAATAAGATCATTACTTAGAGGTAAGTTAAAATATGTATGGATGCAGTATGTCACTTCCATACGGGACCCACACTTCAGAAACATTCATAAAGCTAAACCTTAAGTAGCCACATGAATCTGGATAATTTAAGTCAGGGGTTCCAATACTAGTGGTTACAACCCCAAGTCATGCTTCTTTTCCACAAAAACCTGGAATATCTTAAAACCAAGAGATGACCAAGCTCATGTCAAGCCCAGTGGGCCCTATTCCTCACCAGGTTTCAGTACACCTCATACTTCAGACCTGGATCCGAGAACACAAAGGCCAATTCTGTATCTCGCCTATATCCATCCGAATCCACTGAAGGTGAACCTTAGCCGATTCTGCCTACAGCCTGTTTCATAAAGGCCCTTATTTGTGAAATTGATCGGCTGAGACTTTGCCTCATCATGTTCCAGAGAACTGCCTTCATGACTACACCAATGTGCTTCCATGTCTCAGGGGTAGACTGAGCTCACTCTTCACCCACCACTAGACACCCAGGTAGCCAATAAACATATCAGTTTGGGGTCAAGTGGAAAGGACCAACCAGAAAATCCTGAGTCCCTGCAGGAAGTGAATGCTTCCTGAGTGTTTTCTGAGTGCCAAGAAAACCTGGAGGACTGGGCTTAATTCTTACCCTGGGTTGAATATGCACAAAATTCACTTTGTCACTCTGTGACATATCTCACCTCCAATGTGTTCTAGGCTACCAACCACCATTGTTTCTGTGTAATGCTTTCCCCACTGACACACTAGAAGTGGATGAATGGTTGCAATGCAGCAAACAGGCATGAGAAGCCACCCATCAGCAAGCAAGACTCCACAGTACGCTCCTGGCAATCGAGTACTGCTCTCCACTAGAGATCTCAGAAACCGGCCAGGCTATAAGAAACTCAATGCTAAGCATATTGGCCCATTCAAAATTGTACAGTGCATGAACAATGTCACATACAGACTGGACTTACCCAATCACAGTCAGCTCATGCCCACATTTCATGATTCCTGCTTCAAGCCTGTCATCCCTGGTCCCCTAGCATCCCATGTACCATCCTGTTCACCAACTGCATCCGTCACCATCAACAACCAACCTGCCTATATTGTCTATGCTCCCCTGAACTCCCGCAGAAGAGATGGAAACTCATATACTTGGTGGGCTTCGGTTCCAAGGAACGTTATTGGATTTCAGCCCAAGACATCTTTGATCCATTCATGTGGTGAGAATTTCATGCCCATCATCCCGAAATATCCGCCTCTCATCTTTGAGACCAAGAAAAAGAATCGCTCCCAGGGTGAGCTCTTCGGGAGGGGGTTCTGTCATGTCTTCACTTGGATGCACTCCAGAATACACTTCCCAACGGTCTTGGTGGCCTTCAAATATTGTGCAACCAGCACTGTGCACTTCACAGAACCCTTCTAAGCTCCTGTGCCTGTTTCTAATCACCTGCACCATTTAAAATGACTTTAGTTTTCACAGTTTCTTTGCAAAGTAAACACTCTGCTATTTTGCCTGACTTTACCAAGCCTGTTGTTCATGTTTGATTTCCAGGGTTTTGACCCAAGTTTGTATTCATCTTTGGATGAGTTTTTGATAGTCTGTTTATGCCTCACTTGACCCTTTCCAGTTTTTTGACACCAACATTTGTCTCGCATTTTGGATGTCTGCCCTTGTGTTTTTAATAAAACCTCCATCTGCACCTGCTTCCATCTGCAGCCTGATTCCCTGACACCCTTATATTACACTTACAGAATTACAGACATAATAAAATGTTCAAATATTACAGTTTTGCTAAATTATAAATCTGGGATTTAATAATTGTAGGGTGGTCAAGGTCAAGGAGTATCTATTTTATAGAATAAATATAATTATATCACCTTTATTTCTGACAGTCCTTCAGAATGTTCCAAAACCAGTGCCAGTGATCTACAGGACCAGGACCGAGATCCATTTCACCTTCCTGAGTCACAGACTTTAACTCAGCCTCCGCAGGGACAGAGGATGAAAATTTAAGCAGCAGAGCTTCACTGCAACTAGACAGACAGATATTGACAAACAGTTAATTTGAATAAATTACACACCAATATACACATATTAACTAAAAGTAATGCTACTGCTTTTCAGAGGTTTCAAAAGATTCAATTAGACTCTGTTTCTCACTACAGTGTGACTGTGTGGAGAATCGGATAGAGCTGCTTCACCCCCGCCGCCTCTATCTCACAGTCATGCAGAATCAGATGTATGTGTTCATGAGCTTTCTGAATGGCCATGCAGATGACACTGCAATCCTCCACACTAAGACTGTACGTCGCCGTGTCTGCTGTGAGGTCCAGAGCGTCGTGGCAGGAGAAGTCCAGCTTGTGGTGTAGAGCAGAGAGCAGAACTGCTGCCCCCTGTTGGAGCTCAGGAACACTGCAGCAGTGGAGCAGTCTCAGCAACAGCAGCCTGTCAACCCTGAGAACATTATAGATTATATTATATACAATGATTCAATTTTCCAAACATTTAATATTCATATTTTTAATGAAGGAAATGTTCATATTTTTGTCTTGATAACGTGGCAAAATGTTTGGCATCCCGAATGAGTATTTGCATAAACAAATAACGAAAGGTGCATATACAGTGGGTTCAGAAAGTATTCAGACCCCATCAGTTTTTTCACATTGATATGTATTGTAGATTAAATTAAAATAATTTAACTTTTTTGACATTAATTTATTTTCATTTGCATTAAATCTATTGCCTTATTAATAGTTTAGTGGGTAGTAAGATAAGAACAAACCTGAGATGGGAGACATGGCTGAGTAGTGGCACAATGCTCTCTAGCTCCCACTCTGGTACGGAGGTCCACAGCAGGTTGAGCGAGACGCCTGTGCAGTGCTCCAGCGTGAAGCGGAGTGCAGCACAGTCCACAGAGTTCAGCTTTCTGTTCTCCAGGTTGATGCAGTTCTGTACTACACTCAATAGGCCGGTCACGCAGTGTGCAGAAGACGTCTCACAGATCACTTTCAAGACTGACAGGACAAAGTAGGAGTTCAACCTATAGACAGTATAAACTGTGAGTACGGGACTGTGTGGTACGATCCTTATGGCAAGTACTTTGTGAGCTGTGGAAGATGTTTCTGAAGCAACAGAAGCAGCATCCATCTATACATTATCTATACTGCTAATCACGGTGGTTCCTTGGAGTCCCACAGCCTTAGACATGACTTTCTCACCCTTTCCAGACTGATTTCAATAACGTTCTTTATCATGTCTTCCAGAATTTCTTTTGATTGCAGCATAGTATGCTGCTTTTTAAGACCTTTTAGCCTTTTATTGCAGGAAGAGTTAAGTGATATTAAGATTCAACAGGGATGGCAGTAATCGCGTCTGGGTGTGTCTAATCTAATTGAACCCAATAATCAATTAAATTTGGCTATTTGTTTGATTGAATAACTGTGAGGTAAATACTTTTTCACCCAACGGCAACTGATGCTAGATAAGTGATATTTTGTCCTTCAATAATGAAATGATCATTTAAAAACTGTATTTTGTACTTAGTGTACTCAGTGTGTCTCTGTTTTGTACTAAATTCTGTTTAAAGAGCTGAAACAATTACGTATAAATAGAATATAGTAAAAAGAAAAAATAGAATAAATCAGCAAATACTTTCTCACAGCACTGCAGTGAATGTTTGGGTGAGAATGTACATACACTGTAGTGTATTTCACTTATGCTGAGTTCCACTGAAATAAAAACACTGGTATGATTATATATATATGTTATAAAAGGACAGTATAACAGACTTTTCTCCTACCTTTTAAGCCTTAGTCTGTTTAGTAAAGGCAGAAGGTCTCGGATGTTTTCCTGTTCAATTGTGCTTCTTCTAAAATCTATGGTAACAGTACGATGCTGCAGGAAATTGTGAATCACTTCCCAGGTCAGAGAGCAGGAAGTTAGGTCTCCGCCTATTTTTTGCAGGAAATGGCGAGTAAACTTTTCATCCTGAGCTTCATAAACCACCACAACCAGCTTCTGGAGAGTCTCTTCAGAGAATCTATACACACACACAGACACACACAGACACAGACACACACACAGACACACACACACACACACAGACACACACACACACAGACACACACACACAGACACACACACACACACAGACACACACAGACACACAGACACACACACACACAGACACACACACACACAGACACACACACACAGACACACACACAGACACACACACAGACACACACACACACACACACACACACACACACACACACACA
>JAQMYM010000011.1:0-10980 GCA_030014255.1 Parauchenoglanis ngamensis | reverse complement strand
CCAGTCCATATAAGCTTTGTGATGTGTGATCTATATATATATATATATATATATGTGTGTGTGTGTGTGTGTGTGTGTGTGTGTGTGTGTTCATTCATAAAGTTTCACTTCCTGCTGAACTGGAGATGATATATTATTCTCGTGTACATTACAGTCTGATACAGCATCTGATAAGTGTGTGTGTGTGTGTGTGTGTGTGTGTTGCTGGAGGGTTAGAGTGTTATTTTCGAAACACCTTTATTATTATTTTACAATTAAATAGGTTGCAGCTGAAACAAGGACAAACAGGGCATGAGAAACACACACACACACACACACACACACACACACACACACACACACACACACACACACACACACACACACACCTCTGAGTGAGTGGTGTATGAACTTACATGTTAACAGAAACTGTAGACAGAGGCTCTACCAGGCTTTGTTAACACCTTGTTTTGTGGATATATACAGCTGAAATCCAGAGCATGCACAAGCAGAAAAGATACCAACTACTCAAGAAGAGCTCTTAATATCCACTCACCAGCCATGTAAGGGCTTAGGAACACCTGTACACCTGCTCATTCATGCAATTATCCAATCAGCCAATCATGTAACAGCAGCTTAAGGCATAGCTCCATGCAGATCCAGGTCAAGAGCTTCTATAATATTCACATCATACATCAGAGTGGAGAAAAGATCTCCGTGATCTCAGTGACTTTGACCATGGCGTGGTTGTTGGTTTGTGTATTTCAGAAACTGTTGATCTCCTGGGATTTTCATTCACAACTCAAGAGTTTATACAGAACGGTGTGGAAAAAAAAACTTCCAGTGAGAGTCAGTTATGTGGACAGAATCGCCGTGTTGCTGAGAGAGGGTGAGAGGAGAACAACAGGAAGACTATGCTAACTCAAATAATCACTCTTTACAACCGTTTTGAGCAGAAAAGCATTTCAGAAGGTACAACACCTCGAACCTCGAGGTGGAGGGACCACATCAGCAGAAGACCACACCGGGTTCCTCTCCTGTCAGCCAGGAACAGGAATCTGAGGCTATCTGAGGACTGTTACATTAATTTATGGGCACAGTTTACCATTGTATAATGGCCACTTCCAGCATGATAATGCATCACGTTATAAAGCACTAGTCATCTTAAAGAGAGCGAGTTCAGGGTACTGCAGTGGCCTCCTCACTCACCAGATCTGAATCCATTCCAGTTTCAAAAGAGACACACATCAACTCTGACCTGAAGCCTTATTTTGAGATTCAATATTCTATTTTCTATTTATAAAAATAAAAAGCCAGCACTGTAGCATTCCTCAGTGTTCGCCTGTTAAGATACAAGTCTAATGACACACACTGAACATCGTAATCAAACATGACACAATGCATTCTTACCTTGTTGATACACTGCTACCACGCGTTCTTGGAATTTGCCTAGAACAGAAAAAAAGACAGTGTATGAAGATTTTATTGCTCATATATTTGCCATAAAGGAAAGTACTGTATGTGGCCACGCCTCCTAATGACTTCAGGTGTTTAAGCCACACCCAGTGCTAGCAGGTGAATAAAATCCAGCACTTAGCCGTAGACAGACACTGGCAGTGAGATGGGTTGTACTGAAGAGCTCACTGACTTTAAACCCACGTTTACCACTAGTCATTTTGTGAAATGTCTGCCCTGCTAGACCTGCCCGATCAACTGTAAGTGCTATAGTTATAGTGAGATACGGAGCTACAAAAGCTCAGTAGTAGACTACGCAAACTCACAGAGCAGGCTCACTGAGAGCTGAAGCAAGTAGCACGTAAAACTCCTATCCTATCCTCTGTTTCATCACTCAGTCCAGAGCTCCCAAGTGCCTCCGGAAGCAACATCAGCACAAGAACTGTGTATCAGGAGCTTCATGAAATGGATTTCCATGACCAAGCAGCTGCACACAAGCCTAAGATCATTATTCACAATGCCAAGTGTGAGACAGAGCACCGACACTGGACTCCGGAGCAGAGGAAACATCTCTGGACTGATAAATCACCCTTCACTATCTAGCAGTCTGATGGATGAATCTGGGTTTGGTGAATGCCAGGAGAACCGAGCTACTGGAACATGCAGGGCTAACAGGAACGTGTGGTGGAGGAGGGTTAATGGTCGGGGGCTAATTTACAGGTTTTGGGCTCTTTAGCTCCATTGAAGGGGAACATTAATGCAACAGGATATAAAGAGATGTACAAGAGAACGGTGCAATGCCTCTGTGCACAAAGTGAGATCCATAAAGACCTGATGGTTTGGCATGCATGTTGTAGAAGAACTGGAGTGTCCTGCACAGAGCCCTGACCTCAACCCCACTGAACACCTTTGGGATGAACTGGAACTGGAGCCTCCTCGGCATCCCAACATCAGCGCCTGACCTCACTAACGCTCCTGTAGCTGCATGAACACAAATCCCCACAGCCGCGTTTCCGACATCTAGTGGAGAAGAGTGGAGCGCGTTATAACAGCAAAGAGGGCGGCGCAACTCCATGTTAATGCCCTGGTATTGGAACAGGACGTCCAACAAGCTCATATAGGCGAGATGGCCAGGTGTCCGCATACTTTTGACCATGTAGTGTAATATAGTAATGAGCAGGTTGCAGATCGGCACGCACACACACACACACACACACACACACACACACACACACACACACACACACTGTACTTTTTTATCTCATCAGGTTTGAAGTAGGAGTGATTTCTGTTACGAAGTTACTGCATTATTTACAAATTACTACAGTGACCGTGAATGTTCACTCCAAGGATGTGGCCACAACGGCAGTCTTTGTTGCATCCAGCTCAGTTTCTCTGCTTTACTACAGATATTTTGGAACTCACAATGACCCGATTGATGGTTACCATGGTGATCACATTACTACCTAAAGCACAGTGTAATTCATAGCTTTGGATCCCAGGCTTCATAAGTGCTTCCTTTCAGAGATTATTGGAAATTTTACATAACGCTTAAGCAGAAATATCATCACTAGAAGTGCACATTGTGTATTTAATCCATATGACACTGTAGTTATTAATCACTGTGTACTCATATATTGTTCTAGTGTTTATATATCGCTCATATTCACATCCTCACTCACTTACTAATTCACCCGCCTGCATTATATCAATCAAATTTACATCCTTTATCTTAATCTTTCAGGATTAAGAGTTTTCTCCTTCCTTGATCTGATGTGTTGCTCACCATCGCACAAGTTAAATTAAAATGATCTCATAAACAAACAGGAAGCAATAACCATCAATCATAATCAGTGTTCCAAATCAGGTGTTTCTGGGTCCAGTTTGTTAATATTGAATGTTTGAGTTTAAAAAAAAGGTCATATTGGCTAGGTCATGCAAAGACTATTAAAAGCTTTATAATTACAATTAATCGTTACACACAGAATTATTCACATCTTCATTTGCATTTAATAATGTGTTAACTGAAATCAGTAAACTTCAGTAGGGCAAAATACTTGTAATTCGAAACTGAGGACTTTTTTAAAGCAGAGTTTCCATAATCTTCACCTTCAGTGTCTTTTTTAAACCTGATGCCTTCAGCTCTGTGGTTTTTCAGCTTGCAAACAGGAAGCAAGAATCGGTAAAAAGACAGAAATGTGCAGCACCTTGACCCTGATTAATAACGCTGTATATGACGAGGGAGGCACAGAAACTTCAGACGGTTTTCCAAGAAAATATTTCAGGCTTGAGTCATGGAAAAAATAAAATGAACTCAAGGACAGAAGCAAAAAAAAATAAAAAATTTGTTCACAGGAACATGAGAGAATTAGATGGATGTGTTTAATGCTGCAATTTCTGCTTCAGTAACAAAACCTCAAAACACCCAGCTGCTGAAACGCTCATCACCCAACAAATCTGCTTGTGGTTTGCTGAAAAACACCTCATCAGTGACGACACTGACTCTGATAATGTAAACAGGTGCGCATTAAAAGAATCTGTCTTATTTTCACCTGAATAATTCGTTCATATTCACCGAGCTGACCTGAACACTGTCTCTAGGCAACAGAGCTCATAGTGTGTTTCTCCTGGACAGTGAAAAACATCCCTTTACTCCGTACAATTCAGCAATTAGTGATTTTAATGCACCTGACGCTTTTCTAATGAGTGCTGCAAGCACTAAAGCAACCTTTTGGCTGTTTACCGCTTGCTCTCACAGAGAAAAAAAAAATCTAAAAATTAGATTCCTGCAAACAGCCCTAAAGTACAAAAACATCGAGCTACATCTTGAAGGCCTTGTACTTCTTCATTAACAACTGAAAATGAAGAGTGCTCACAAAGATGCTCAACAAATACTCAATAACTACCCCAAAGTGAGAGAGAGAGAGAGAGACAGAGAGAGAGGGAGAGAGAGAGACAGATAGAGAGAGAGAGACAGACAGAGAGAGGGAGAGAGAGGAAAACAGAGAGAGGGAGAGAGAGACAGAGAGAGGGAGAGAGAGACAGAGAGAGGGAGAGAGAGACAGACAGAGAGAGAGAGGGAAAGAGAGATAGAGGGAGAGCGAGACAGAGAGAGAGAGGGAGAGAGAGAGACAGACAGAGAGAGTGAGAGAGAGAGACAGAGAGACAGACAGAGAGAAGGAAAGAGAGGAAGATAGAGAGAGAGAGGGACAGGATGCCTAATTTGGCCTGCACTCCCTCTGCAGATGAGATTAAGTTGGTGGCAGAAATAATCCTTTATCTGCACCTTTATCTCTACACAATAAATAAAACGAATAAAGCCTTTTGCATGATCTTGCTTTCATTTTCAAACACTGTGGATTTATAAGTCCCTCCCACAACAAATATTGTCTTTGTATCTGAACTTGTGCTGAAGAACAGGTAACTGCAGGTAACAGGATGGTAACTGATATTAAAAAACATCTTGATTATTGAACATATTTGATTGAAAAGTAACCATTTTCCCAGCAGTTTAACTCGGAACTTAGTCAATAACGTCCATCAAGAGAAGAGAAGAGACGTGGAGCACAGTTAAGAAGTGTCAGAATGGAAGAAACAAGCCATAGTGTTTTACTGAAATAGCGAAATTCCTGTTAAGAAGCTAACTTTGGCTGTTAGCTGCTAATGTTGCTCAGCAAGCCAATGTTAGCATAGCCTAACTAGCAAAAATTACTGCAATATATGTTTTGTAAGAACAAATAACAACAATGTCACTGATGATGGTGAGCCCTGGGTTCGAGCCTGAGGTCATAAGCAGGTCTCTCAGCAGCCTGCATGGGGTCGTGTCAGCTGTGTGTGTGTGTGTGTGTGTGTGTGTGTGTGTGTGTGTGTGTGTGTGTGTGTGTGTACTCACTGTGAATTGGGCCGGCTCTGACGTGCCTGAAGTAGGCTATCTTGTTCTCCATCTCCGCTGCTGAGGTTAATAAACTTGTTCCAGTTCTGGGTGCTGTTGCAGTTGAGCGACTGTAGCGTTGGCTGTGGTTCAGAGTTTAGGTGCACGCTGTTCCTCTTCTCCACCGCTGCTGCTGATAAAGAAAAGGTCGACGAGAGATCTGATAATCACTCGGGTTAAAAAGGGGATGTTGTGAAATGTCAAAGCGTGATTTACGTGACAGTACACTTAATATTTTTATTTGCTCTAGAAATCTCACTTTTAGGGAACAAAAGAAAATATCAGACTTCATGGAAGTGAAGAGCTCAAAGAGCTACAGGATCCCTGAGGATGTCTGTAAATAATGCTTATAGTGCTAACAATGCTATAAAGGGATGTCCAGTGGCAGACAGTGAGCAGAACAAGAGGACTAATCTCCACACATCCTCACCATGGTCTTTCTCGGCGTGTGTAGGAGTGTGGAAGAGTGTGAGAGGTCTCTCACTGCAGGACGGAGCTTTGCTCTCCGTGCTTCTCCTCCTGCAGATGCTGGTCTGAGAGCTGCTTTGTCCTGCTCCAGGAACCGGCGTCTCTTTGAAGATCTGTGAAGGAAATAGAATCACAAAGTCAACGAGCCTGAGCAAATATTTTCCCCACGCCACTATAGCGGCCACAATCTCCGTCGTCTGGCGGCTCGTAGACACGTTGCTTCTGTTTTCATTAGAATGAGAAGATGCTAAAGTAAATCTGTTAAAAAAATACTTCACTGCAAGTCCAGTGAGCTCAGATTCTCTACTCAACACGGAGCCCATGTGGTGTAGGACCACACCAAGCGGATGCAATTCAACAGATTCTAAAACATACAGATTTTATTCACGATAATGTACGTTCAATACTGAAATAAACTAAAAAATAAAGCCTGACTACAGAATCCTAATAACACCTACTGCAAGAAGTGTTCATTTTAAAGCAACCACTATCTCCATTACACGCACAATATTAATAGAAATAGACAAACTAAACCCTTTTACATGCTGGAGGATTCTCCTGACGCTGTACTCATGAGTGAGTGCAAATTAGCGATGGAGAGAAACTAAAAAACATGTTTTTGTTTACATTTACAAAGATTTATAGTTGAACCTGACGTGGACCGGACCTCTGCGCTATGAATATAATGTTTACAGAAACATGACGTGATGATTTGATCCACGCACATGATCTTTAATGTTAGGGAAATTGCATTTGTGTTGCTCTACAAAATGAAATGGTTTATTTTTACCTGAACCAAGACAACATGTATAAATGTTATTTTCTTGTCCAGTTCTTCTACTTTGATATTCATCTTCATCTTTTGTTATTTGTTTGTCTGTTATTTGTCATTAGCTCGATAAGGGCTCACTAGACTCACATTTGTAAGACTTCTGCCCGGATTACAACCACGACATGATAAACATAAGAAACCAGCGCTCACTGTGAGATTTTATTTCATCATTCAAGGAGACAAAATCAGTTCTGTTGTCATTTCTGAGTCGCTTAGAGAAGCTCGGTTTCTTCAATAGTCACACTTCCTGTTTGAAGCGTGGCAGAATCCCAGCATCACTGATCTACACGGTTCAAAAATCTGCCATGTAGTCAATTTACTGCACACTGATCCTACTAATTAAAGGCAACAGGATCGTTTTCATACAGCTGTCATCTGTCTCCACTTCACTCTGTTGTAAAAGAACATTTCACTTGTGCTTTGACTTTCCAACACACCCTACTTTCTGCTGCTCGCAGAACTTAAAGCGAGGAGAATTCCAGCTTGGGATTTGAGTATAAAAGGCTGAAATACGTTTGCACTTGCCGTCTTGTGGTATATTTGCTTTAGTGCCATCCACGGGCCTGCGAGGACACACAAACAGAGCAAACAGGGTAAAATCATCTGCTGCCTGCTTACCAGGCCAAGGTTCAGTCATGTGACCGGCGGGTCAGGTTACTGTCGTGTGGGAGCAGATTGCCTGGGCTTTAGCGTTACCTGCCACAGCTAACACTTAGATCTGAGATCTGAACACCGGGTTTTTCTTTTAGCCCCTTCATGAGAGTCATTATCCGTGTTATTCACACGTCCGTGTCAGTGGAGGCAAAGCGGCTTTCATGTTCTAAACGCTTAATGAAAGCTGCACACAAGAGCTTTTCTAAAAAAACTAAACAAAAAAATGATTATTTATAAAAGAGGGACATCATGAACTGTGCACTTACTGAAAGCCATGAGTCATGAAGCCACGTTTATTTTTTAAATTACACTTCTGATCGTTTTCTGATTTGTGTTTTCCACATTTCAGGCTGTCGCACTCTGCTTTGTGTCCACTGTTACAGGAGGTTATTTTTTTTTAAAAAATAGGTTGTTTAAACACTCACACGTTCATGGTTCTCAATCAGGATCTCCACCACAATGTTCTGAAATTTGATGTCCATGATGGCAGCCACGGTCTCCTCCTGCGGCCGCAGCAGGGTGGGGCCGAACACCACGCCCAGATTGGCCACCGTCATCAGATTCTGCTGGTGGTGACTCGCCACACTGCACGCAGACCACCGGCGTTACTTTAAAACTACATAACTGCTTCTAATTTTGTCATTTCTTCCAACAACGTCCTGTGCATGAAGTTAAAACATATTTGCAACTAAAATTGTTTCCTTTTTGCTTAGTTACATATTTCCCATGCTGTGGTAAAGCACAGTAAGAATGTTTGTTTGCATTTCAGATTTGGCCTACAGCAAAGAGTCTATGTAGCTTGTAATGGGGCAAAACCTGGATAGGAACGTTAAAATCTCCATGAAATGGCGTCTTAGCCGTGATTTGACCATGAATGTTGACACATTTCCTTCGTTGCAAGAGTAACGTCATGCTGAAGTGCTTGGCGGATTTACACAACAGCCAATAGCGTTCAAGTTCAACACAGCCCCGCCCGATCTAAACAAAGCTGACAGCGAGCTACTATTGCTTATCAGCTACTGAACAGCAAGACACGCCTCCAGGGGGCGGGGCATATACAGTTCCAGAGAGTGTTATTTGGACAATCATAAATATTCAAACAAATATTATAATAGTTAGGAAAATGTTATTAATTTCCTGTGGCACCAACAGCAGTGCACATGGGAAAATACTAATTATTTTATTTCTGTAAAGCTGCTTTGTGACAATGTCTATTATTAAATGTGCTATACAAATAAAACCTACTTGGCCAAGTGCTTCATGAGCAGCTCCAGCATCTGGTGGTTCTTCTCTGGAAGACGGTGCACGATGCTGTGGATCTCCTGAACACGTGCCTCCGGATTATCCAGCTCTGATACGGAACAGAGGAAGAATGTGTGTGGAGAGAACAGAGGGCAGGAAGTACGACGAGGAAAGGCGTTAAGAGGAAATCACACACTGTGAGAAAAGCGAGAGCAAGGTTTTCATACATCTTAGGCATCAGTAAGTGCTTTTTACTCATCTTTCACACAAAGCCAGAGTTATAATCAGAGTGATTCAGTACAAAAGCTCTCCTGCTAGAATTCTTACTGACGCAATCTGACTGACACAGGAAGTGCATTTAAAGCTGAATTCTATCAGTAAAGCATGAACAAGAACAAACGGCTCCCAACAACTCCACACACACTCCCAATTACTTTTGTTACATGACAAATTTTACAGATTACAGAGTTGACTTTAATTTTATATAAAACTAAATGAGTACCATCAAAGTAATTTTATGAAAAGTTTATTTTGAAATGTAACACTGCTGTTCTGCTGGTAGTTTGTGATCCTATATTCAGGTTGAGTATCATATGAATTTTATGAATGATGAAAAAAGATCTTTACACACTTTACACACACACACACGACTGGATAATCTCATGTGATCCTCTCTCTCTCTCTAAGTGTGAGCTCAGTGTCCATCACGGTCCACACCCTAGAAACAACTTCCTCATTAAAACAGCTTACAACTCCTGTGTGTGTGTGTGTGTGTGTGTGTGTGCACATGTGTGAATGTGTGTTTGTGTCCTTGTGCTTCATGTTCCTAATATAGACTTATGAGCCACTTTTGTCCAATTGTCCAAACTTTCCCTGATCAAACCCCATAACACACAGACTGGCACCACCAGGTAGCTAAAGCTGCAGTGACACTTCCTACTGCGAGGAGACAATAAATAAATCACGTGTTTTTTCTCTCTTAAAGGTCACGAGCCGTATCTGCCACGTCCACCCTGATCCTCTGCTGTAGAGCAGGGAGATGGTGAGAAGAACAGACTTTCTTATAAGGAGAGACAGAGAATGAAATGGGATCAGAACATGACGCAACGTTGGTGTGCACACAAGATGGTCGAAGTGTGAAATGTCGGTTACATTAGGAGGTTTGAGGAGTTAAATATAGAGCAGACGTTTGACAGAAGTGGGAAGTAGAGCAATGATGCAGATAACACACACACACACACACACACACACACACACACACACACAGGCATGCTCATATCTTTGTCTTGTTTGTATTGAATTTTTTTCAACCTGACTCCAGATGATCTTCTCCTCTAACACACACACATGTGCAAATCTCTTTCTCTCACAGACATTCCAAACTCTCTCTCTCCCTCTCTCTCTCTCGCTTTCGCTCTTTCTCTTTGTCTCTCTCTCTCAGATAATGTACAGGCTCCAGGTGGCACCAAGCCCATTTTTACATAACTATGAGAGGGAGGGAGAAAAAAAGAAAGAAAAAGGAATGAGGAGTGAAAGGGAGAAGTCATAGCCTAGTTAAAAATCCAGAGTTCATATGAGGACAAGAACCTGACATTGCCCCGAGGCAGGAGAGCGAGAGAGAGCGAGAGAGAGAGAGAAAGAGGGAGAGGGAGAGAAGAGAGAAAGAGAGAGGGAAAGTACTTGACAAAGTGCCACAACAATGTGGAATAAAAACAGGACACCAGAAGAGAAACAAAGAAAAAAGTCATTAGAGGATTAGAGCGAGAGAATGGACACTGAGAGCTAGACAACAAAACATCCATGAACAGCGGCTGATACAGTGGGAAACACGGTGAAGGGCGCAGTGTAAAAATGCACTTCCTGTTCCCTGTGGGATTACAGACCCTGGGCTTCCTGGATTTACTGAGCAGAACTGAGTCACGTTAAGACTGGCTGAGAAATGTGCTTCATCTGAATACAGACTGAGGAAGTTCACACTGTGTATATCAGTGTCATATCAGCATTTCCAAAGGAATATTTGAACATTAAATTCTCAAAACCACATTAAACACCAAAATAGGGTCAGGGTCCTGCATGGGATGGAGACGTCATTATTTCAGCACCAATTTGGTGCACTTCTAGAGGAAGTAGGATGATAAAGATTCTGCTTCCAAATACAAAATGACTAATACTGATGCAAAGAGAAAGAGAGAGAGAGAGAGAGAGAGAGAGAGAGGGAGAGATGAAAGGAAAGGAAGGGAAGATGATCTCCTCTCTCTCTCGCTCTCTCTCTCTATCGAGCTGCACATGCTACTCCTGAGACTCCAGTGATCCTGACCCCCTTCTTCCCGGACCTGCCTGATCCATCCTGATGTCCTGCTCCTGGCTGGAGTCATCACTTGGAACCCACTTGCTCCTGTTGAGGACGGCACCATATGAA
>JAQMYM010000010.1:14435522-14447554 GCA_030014255.1 Parauchenoglanis ngamensis | reverse complement strand
TGACTTCCTGTGATTGCCTGTGATTATCTGTGACTTCCTGTGACTACCTGTGACTTCCTGTGACCGCGTGTGATTATCTGTGACTTCCTGTGACTACCTGTGACTTCCTGTGATTGCCTGTGATTATCTGTGACTTCCTGTGATTGCCTGTGACTTCCTGTGATTGCTTGTGATTATCTGTGACTACCTGTGATTGCCTGTGACTTCCTGTGATTGCTTGTGATTATCTGTGACTACCTGTGATTGCCTGTGATTATCTGTGACTTCCTGTGATTGCCTGTGATTGCCTGTGATTGCCTGTGGCCCCACCACAGCTGTGAACAGCAGGGTGATGTGCTCGGGCCTGGTGTGAGGCTGGGTTACTGTTAACACCCTGAAGGTGATTATTATTCTACAGCAGCATGTCCAAGTGTTTGTTCATCTTACACCACAGAAATCAGACAACCGTTTCAATTTACATTTATTACATAACGTCACATATTCTATCCATTTGTAGTTACATTTTATAAAAAAAATGAATTCCTGCCCACTTGTATTATAGCAGCTATAAACACCCAGCACTAAAATGGCAGAAGCGGACACTGCTGCCTCAGCCACCAAAGCATCCAGTCTTTCCTGCTGCTGACCTGAATGACTGATTTGCCCTTAAAACATAATTACAACATGAAGGACGCTATTGCAGCAAAACTATTTTAGACATTTGACCTTGCTGTGACCTTTACTCTGTTTGGATAAATTCCACAGTCGAATCAGTTCCTCTGCAGGTTACAATGATAATTCTCTATAAAGTTCAGATAGCGGGACAGACGGACAACCTGAACTGGAGCACTGAGATACTATCAAAGTGATGACACCATAACATGCGCAGGATGTAGCCGAGTTTATCACACGTTCAACTCACTTTTGAGTTAATAATAAAATGAATTCTATAAATATAACTAGTTATTTAAAGGCAGAACGGTGACGCAGCGGTTAGCTCCGGGTTCCAACCTGACTGGAGACTTTCTGTGTGCAGTTTGCATGTTCTCCCCGTGCCTGCGTGGGTTTCCTCCGGGTGCTCTGGTTTCCTCCCACAGTCCAAAGATATGTGAATTAGGTCAGCTGATAAATAAGTGGTCTAGCTAACAGATTGATGAACAACTACATAAAACATCTGTGTTAACTGAATGCAGTATTATTAGTGTGAAGGGACGATGTTATTAGTGTGATAATATTTAATATTGTCCTTGAATGACATTCCATAGTGGGTTTCATAAAGTTCACGGTTCCATTAAAACGGTCATAGTGGAGCTGGATATAACACGTGAAAAAGGAGTTATTCTCCGCTTTCACATAACCGCTGAACAGCGCTCGGGTCAGTAGGTATGTGTGTGTCCTGAGTACTGGTGTGTGCCATTATATCCTCTCTGAGTGCCGGGTTCTGCTCTGAACATCACGCTTTGTGCGTCTTCACTTACGCAATATTTTTCATTTATACTACAGTCACGTACTGAACATCTCAACACGTGTCAGCACTCGGCCACGTCGTGTTTGTGCACAAACGCTCTGGAATTAACACTCTATTTACATCACCACAACTGAACAGTTTTGAAGGGAATTTCAGCAACACTCAGAGTTTTCTTCTCTTTATTTTACTCAACAGGTTAACATGATCTCCAACAGTTAAAATGTTCTGCATGAACAGTAGATATCTGCAGTACTGTAATAAACATCCTGTGTTCAGTCACAATGAAAATCACCTGGTGTAAAAAACGTAATGTCCCAGTCTTAATTCAACTGAAAACACGAGCTGATCTTACATCCATTCTAGTGGAAACGACACCGAGCCATTGTCTGAACTCATGTCTAACCTTCAACAGTAGAGTTAAGTTCATAGGAATGCTTTGGAACTAAACGAAATAATAAGCAAAGATGAATAAAAAAACAGCTAGATTTAATTCCACCAATCATCATGAATTACTCAGAGGACCAGTTCTGACAGGACTCTATAATAAATGTAGTGTGTGTGCTGAACACTCTGAAGGGCTTACGTTCTTGTCTTTCTTAGTTTTCTTGTAAATAAAACTAACAATTTGAGTGGAAGGATTAAAACACAGCACACTGTTTTGCTAGAAGGAACGGCTTTGGCTGAAATAATTCACATTTTTCTTACGCTCTTATTTTGTTTTCCAATTTATATGAGGAGTTAAAGCGTGTTTATTTCAGAGTGTTTATTACAGAGTGATTATTACAGTAGAAACCCTGCGAACCCTATAGACAGATTATCATTTTGCTCTTGTGTAACTGATCCACCTTCCAAAAGCACTATGAGAGAAAAGACTGTACTGTTTAAATAAACTGATGCTTCACTGCCTAAACTGGAACAGGGCTAGAGACGTGTCCTGCGTGTCCAAAAAGTGCATTTTGGGTAAATGGCGAAGGAGCGGAATGGAGGAGGTTTAAGGCGTAGAAGTAGAAGACAGAAGTTGAGCCACACCTCAGTAACTATCAGCAGAAGAGAATCCAGAAACTGGTCCAGTGAGGAGAACCTTTCATACGGTGTAAAAACCGGCTGTGGCTCAGACATTTAATCAGATATTTATAATAATAATACTAAAAAAGTTTTTTTTCCAACTTGTTTTACATGCAAACAAAGAAAGGCTTTTAGAAACACTGTAAGAGAACATGTGTAACGATCTGGGAATTCTACAGATAAAAACAATTATTACTTACTACAACACATAAAAAATACAAAATAAGTGACAGGTCTGAGAACAACTAAAGAACAGGAACAGCGGTTCTGCTCACTGTGTGTCAGTCAGAAGGGAGACGGGCTGGGAAGGAAGATCCGTGAGCCCCTGGTACCGGAGATGGGGAGCGGCGGTGAGACGGGAGACACGGAGTACGCTGGGTACGGTACCGCTCGACACGCAAACGACAACAGACCTGTATCGGAGGATACTGCTGGGGGAGAGAAACCACCTGGAGAACCTGCACCATACAGGGAGAGATCTGTGGGATGAGACACACACACACACACAGGACAGTGCAACTATAATCCTTTTACAAATCAAGGGTCAAGAAGGTCTACCTGTGAACGCACAGCACGTATAAGACACGCCTACCCCATGACACGCCCACGTCACACACACACACCTTGCACATTATGCTAGACCTGGGCTTAGGGTTCCAGTCAGGGTTAGGGTTCTGGTTTGGCGCTTTCAGCAGTACTTCCTCCTGATAGAAGGTGTTGACTCAGCGGGTGTGTCTTGTTGTAAAGTGGGTGTGTCTTGTCAGCCGTGAGACTACAGGTAAACTTCTAGAAAGTGTCAGAAACTGAACGTAAAGTGTCTTAGTGAATAAACAGTGTTTTAATCAGTGCAGGATTAGATCTGACCCACTGTTGTAGAACTATTAAATCTTAAAGCATTTTCAATAAACCTGTTTTGTTAGCATCCCTAATAAGTGACGCTGTAACTGATGTCAGCAGGAGGCAGTGTGCAACATTAACTCAGGGAGCCCAAAGCATTATCCGTTTACGTGACCGAAAGCGAGTACGCTGCATCGACCATAAAGACGGGAGATTACTGATGTGAGGTGGAGGGAAGGGGGCGGAGCTTACAAGGGGTTGCGTAATATCAGAGGCTTCAAAACACTCACACAGCTGTCAATCATTCCTGATTCATATGCTGATGTTTCAACTGCTGATTTTACATGGGTGAAGCAGACTTCTTTAGAACTTCCTACACTAAAGGTGCTACGGTTAGCACACCTGGACACTTCATATTGGTTTTCATTGCATAGGATCGTAATTAAAGCAGGATGAACAGCGCAGTGTTGAGGATCATCGCCAGCTGCACTGACTGTAATCGTGTGTGAACTGGGACTGGGTGAACAAACTCACCGAGGTTCCAGAGAGCGTTGTGAGCTGCGAGCTCCTTGGCGTCCTCCAGAACGGTGCAGACTTTATCGGGCATGTAGCTGCTCTGCGTGCTGCTGATCACCACTTTATAGACCAGCAGTGTTCTTCCTTCCTGGCCTGCGGTGGAGCAGGTCGCTGCAGGAGTGGTGTAAAGGTAATACTGTGGCAGAGACCAGCCGTTCTGATGGCAGTAATACTCCAGCAGAGACACAGCAGTGCTCAGCTGACTCGGCTTCAGGCTCTGCAGACTGATCGGGACCAGACTGGATCCGGGCAGGAACGGATACACACAGCGGTCTAACTCCACGGAGTACGGGCTACTCACATGAGGAGAGCCGCTGAGAGGATGTGCTGAAATGCCATCACTCATCACTCCGGAGCCCACGCTGATTCCCGAGTCGTCTTTGCTCTGCATGAGGAAGTTGGAGTCACTGTAGAGCGCCGGTGCCGGTCCACATCGGGTTTTGGATCTCCGACCCGCGTCTTTGCACGCCGGCTTTGCGAGAGTGACCTCAACAGCAGAGCCGTCGATGAGTTTGCCGTTCATGGACTGCAGAGCGGCGAGCGCGTCTTCACGGCAGTAGAAGTGAACGAAGGCGTAGTCTGTCAGTTTCTTGATGCGCTCCACAGAACCGGGCTTCAGGCGGCTGAACTCGAAGCGAAGCGTCTCCTCAGTGGTGTGCAGCATGAGATTACGGACGTACAGAACCCGAACGTGCTGCATCGTCTCCTCGTCCACATCTTTCTCTGGCTTGGCCCAGTCCACCTGAATAGTCTGACCCCACAACTGGAACGTTCCTATCGGAAGAACAGAATATTCAACACACACTCAATATTTATCCATTATTAACTCAACACTAACTGCAGTCAAGTTTTTTTCACTGAACAATCCATCAGTAAATCAAATATAAACACCTATAGTGTGTAACTCATATAATAATAGTCATAATATTAGGTAAAGGAAGTCACACAGTGTAGTATTTAAAGTCCAGTGTGATGGCAAAGGCAACTCCCACAGCTTCATGAGAAAAGGAGCACCATGTCTTATAGACTTATATATCAGGAGGTTAAATACTAGTGCCTGCAATATGAAGTTTGCTGAATACTGAGCATTGCGTTACCTATTTAAAACACACGCACGCACGCACACACACGCGCACACACGCGCACGCACGCGCACACTATGGGACCAATGCAACGCAACAAGTTCACAGTAATTGAGCGCTGCATGTGTGCCAGTTTTTATAGGTCATTATTAGATATTAACATAATTTAAAAATCTCAGTTTATTACCCCAAAGTACCAATTAACTGCCAGGAAGTTGTTTTTTCCCAGAAATTGCCTATTTTGTGTTTTCGTTCATTAATTTTGGTGTTGCCCACAATGTAAGTAAAGGGCATGAATATCACACCACGCATGCAAGGAATGTGGCTCAGACACACCAAGCTCCATTGTCTCGTTTGTGAATCGAACAGTCATCCTAACAGGTCTCAGTGAGGGAAAAAGGATTTGCCCCCTCTTCATATAAACCTTGGGCATTGTGAAGGATTTTAATATTCAAGACTGATGATTTCCAAAAAAAACTGTTATAGGAAGAATATTGTATTGCCCCAGACGTCAAACAGCTCAGTGATGGCAGGCAGTTTGAAGGACATCTATTGGGGCTGGAGAGAACGTCAAGGAACGCACTCCAGAATGCTGGTGAAAATGTTGTTAGGAACTACAGAGCGTTTAGGCATACAGACCCATACATGGCTGAAGATGGCACTAAGATTAACTTTCTGCAGTCACACTAGGACTTGCTCTGTCCAAACCTCAGTGCAGCGATGAAGCTGGTGAAAGGCCTCGAGATGTTGTGATGATGGAGAAACGGGAATGTAATACCAGTGCGTTCGCTCTCCCAATGCCCTTCCAAGTTCCCCTCCTGCCACAGCGGAGTGTCTGTGCTGTGATAATGAAGGCTAATGCAGCTTTGTCTGTGTTGGTGTTTATAAATACCTGGTATGAGCTTCCTGCGAGCCATGGCAGCAGCTTTGTGTGATTCGTACTCCACAAATGCAAAACCACGGTTCTTAGTTTTGTCTGTGGCACTGGGGTACACGATAACATCCACCACGCCATCTGTTACCTGCATACACAATCAAAATCCACACAAATAAGACTCACCGTTCAATCAGGACTGAAGTAATGGCACCCTGTTGGTGGAGGAGTTAGGGTTCCACACTGCAGACGCTGAGCTACGTTACTGGAACATTTTACGGATCTGGTGGGAGTTTTAGCTCAGTTTGGCCACAAACACATTGACACACGACTTTGCAACTTCTCAGTGTGAGGTCTGACAGTGAAATCTCTGTGCAGGAGAAATCTCTGTGACCATAAAGATTGTTATGGTCCGAGTGTAGGTACTCTATACACTCATCTTTTAATAATTAAAATGAACTGAAACCCTGACCTTCATCATCTCTTCTTGAATATCCTCTTTCTTCTTGTCTTTAGGGATCGAGCCGATGAAGAGGCGACAGTTATCCAGACTCACACACACTCCGATGAACTTCCCTGGACGGATTTCGTAGTTGTCCAGTAGGGTAATGGCGCGCTGTGCTGCCTCTCGCGTGGTGTACATGACAAAGGCGTAGCCGCGGTTCTCCCCGCTGAACTCCATCATCAAGCGGAACTCGTAGATGTGGCCTGCGCGCTCAAACATGGGCACCAGCTCATCCTCGTACATATCTCTGGGAATTTTTCCCACAAACACCTCACAGCCTCGGGGAGGAGGAGGGCCTTGCCAGCCTGGAACATAAAACACACCCTCAGCACCTCACACCTAGACATCCGTGTCTAACGTAAACACCTCACATCTAATCAATTCCTAGCAAATACAAAAATACAGTGAAGACCAAAATTAGAGAACAACTCATAAAATACTTGATTTTTTCTCAAATGCTGGCAACCTTCATGGCTCAAAATGTGAAGGAATATTAGCTGTGGGTATACCACACCAGTGACCTTCCAGAGCTTCTCTATCGGGTTCAGCGCAGGACTCTGGACTCTGTTCTAAGCTTCAAGGGAGTTCTTTACCCCTTCTGCAGTGTGACGAGGGGCAGTGTCTTGCGTAAAAACTGCAGGCTAATCAGGAGAGGCTTGCAGGCGAGGAACCACGTGTTGCTGAAGGAGGCTCGAAGAAACATTAGCGTTCACCTTGCCATGTAGCTATAAGAGGCCCAACTCCTGCAGCTGTAAACATTCCCCAAACCAAGACGCTTCCTCCTCCAAACGTAACTGATTTCTTCACACACTCTGGGCTCAGCCGTTCCCCAGTTTGACCCTGAACATAATCCAACTAAATTAAACTTCCCCTCATCACTAAAGTGACCTTTGGAGCAGTTCTCCATCCGCACAACATGCTCCTCGGTAAAGCTTCTTTCTGCGGATGACGAGCTCGGTCAGCGTGGAGTCGGCTTTCAGTCCAGATTCTCTCAGACAGAGAGACACTGCTGAGGCAGAGCCCTGCCCCGTAGCAGTTTTACGGGGACATGAATTAATTAGTGTCATTGTAAAGTTTAAATATTCCACAAATCAGGCTCTTGGAACAACCGTCTTCACTTGTAATGGCTGAAAGAGTCGTCCCTTCTGCCTTCATCTGAACAACCTTCTCGGATACATAGGGCTTGTTAGATAATAAAGGAAATTAGCACTGTATACATACGGTCTATAAAATACAATCCATCCTTCTTCGTGTGAGGAGGAACTACATAAGTAATACGAGCTATGAGGTGCTAAAGGGTTGCCATGGCTACGCTGTTCTCACAGTGATCTGATGTTTACCTCACTGCGAACGTTTTTAACAAACAGATTAAAATGAATTTACATTTGATTACATTTTTTTTTTTACCCAATCGGGTTCCTTACTCCAGCAGTTCTCAACCCTCCTGTGATTCCCAAAAACAATTCCACTCCCAGTCCCTCTGGAATCTTAATCCTAATCCTAATCCCAGATCACACGACAGCGCCTCGGTGTCTCTGCTCGGCGACGCCGCTGAAACGCCTCATTAGTGTTTAACCTGCTCCTGCTATAAACATGTTACATTACTGCTGTCGATCTGAGCGTGATCTACACTTTATCTCACACTCACACACACGCGCGCACGCAGTCCCGCTCTCTCAGCTCATAACCACGCTGTGATAAATACTGACAGTGTACGATTTTACTCAAAAGTCTTGCGAAATCTCTCTTTACAGGAAAGAAGAAGAGTTGCGGATTTGATCTCCTTTTCAATTCCTTCTTGGGACGCGTACACAGATCGTGCCCTTAGATGATCTAGTGATATTTTTTCTCACACTTTGAAAACGCCACACAATAACACTCGCTCGAAACATGCTCTCACTTTCAATATTTAAATTCACATCTTCATCAGTTACAAATCCTAAGATGTTCGTTCCTTTTAAACGAAGTGATTCCTTACCTGGTGGTGGACCACCGAACTTCCTCTGGCCGTTTTCCTGGACCATGCTGTAGCCGGTCTTCTCCATCAGGGCCAGCAGAGCAGAGCATGTTTCAGTAGGACTGACGGACTGAGCGTCCGCGCAAGCCTCAACACCACCCTCGCTCATCTCCACCTTACAGAACACCACAGCGACCGGAACGCTCACACACACTACTGACGCGGCGACCACACACCTGATCGCTAACTCAGTACAGCTACAGCTCTCTGTAGAGACACACGGAAATTACAGCAACCAAAATCAATAATAATCCATCATAACCTTCTCAGATTTACCTACGCGGCACTTAAACCAAGCCGACGGCACGCGGGTTTGATTATAAAATGATAACGGAGAGAAAGATGCTCTGAGGACATGAAGCGCGGAGACGCAGTTAGTTAGTAAATGATCTAATTTACACTTTATTCAGACATTAAAGGGAGTTTATCGCTTTCACTATTTATAACTTAAAACAAAACACTGCAAGTCAAAACAATACTTTTCAGATTTCTGCACTAAATGTGCCTATAGCACGTCTCGTAATCTGCAGCGATCATAAAAATATCCGAAATGTACAGAACACGGTTCATTTCAGCGCTTTGCGTTTGTCTGCTTCATCTGAAACTCCTAAACCACACCGGGGTTCTGACACGTGACCCACAGAACACTGCAGCAACATCTCATTTCTCCTCTAGTTTTATATATATATATATATATATATACTGTTTTATTACAGAATACTGAATATTACTGTTTACATGATAAATAAATGATATTCCTACAAACAATTCTGTAAAGAGTGTGAAATGAGCATTTTAATCTTAACATTATATAAAACTGGACTTTGTAAATGAAACTGTAAGCTAATTTATAGTTCATGACACTGCACTACAACACTCAGTACTAAAGTTTTCTTGTTTTTGTAAAAACTCTCATCTTGAACTGCAGTGTGATGTATAAACAGTGAATAAAAGCAGAGATTATATATAATATTATACATGCTAATAGTGAATACATTGCCTGAGCTGCTCCTGAGGTAAACGCCACTGCTAATGCTAACTACAAACTGCTAGCTCGGAGCGGCTAGCCGGTTAGCCCTTTCTTAAAGGCAGTCAAACACTTAATTATCCACACGCAATTATAACCGAGTAACTTATCACAAAAATCTAAATTATTAATAATGAGGAATGAACAGACAAAGAATTAACACTTCTGTGTATAAGTAACTTCATAAATTAGCTAACTGTTGTACAGAAACAACCCTGACTATAAACGCCTGGTTACTGGGAAGATTTATTCATCTAAAGTTTGTAATATTCTCGATAGTTTCCATCAAAATAATGCGTTGAACAAAAGGAAAATACTTAAAGCGCACAGTTTGAACGGTGAAGCGGTGCAAGTGAATAAAAACCTTCGTTTATTCCTGCAGTTCCCGATGAGCACGAGACCGAGTGGGCAGGTGACGCAGGAGATGAACTCACACACTAGCGCACTACATAGTGTGGACAACTAGTACACAAGCGCGCCGTCTACTCGTTATTCACACCGCTGGCTGCGCACTATTCTACCGCACTAGTATTCTACTGAACTTCTACCGCACTAGTATTCTACTGAACTTCTACTATTCTACTATTCTACTGTTCTACTGTACCACTACTACTTTACTTTTTCTAAGACTTATCAGAATCAGAAAACTTTATTGATCCCGCAGGAAATTGCTAAAAGTATAGGCGATATATAAATATAGACTATAGAAAGAGAAAAATTTCTTATATAGAGCATTATATTATATTATATTATATTATAAAGAGCACTTTATTCAGTAACAGATTAGCTGTTTATACACACACACACACACACACACACACACACACACACACACAGAACTGAGAGGTCAAGGTTTTAAAAGCAATTCTTCAAAAATAATCCTTTAATCTGGCATTTAATTGAAAGCATTTCCTCTGTTATGGGATTTATAGTTTCAATTTTAATTTTTATTAAATGATTTTAGAATCATAAATACAGGGTACAGTGATGTCCAAAAAACTCCATCTTCATATGTAAAGAAATACTTTTTGTTTATTCACACATTGATCTTATAACTATTTCCAAATGTGTGAGGATTTCTCAGTGGACCATAAATACAGTAGCTGTATAAAGCGTGCAATATAAAGAGCGTTGGCAGAGACAGAGACAATACAAACATCACCACAAATTAAAATATTATTTAGCTCTTCATTCGTTCATTCGCTTTGTCCTGGTCATTGTGGCTGTGGATTCGGAGTCTGTCCCAGGAATTCGGATGTGAGGCAGTGGATATGATGTCCATTCAGCATGTCACACACCCAGTGGTGATTATTTGTCTTATCCAATCCACACACTGGCATGCTTTTAGGAGGAGAGAGGAAACCAGAGAACCCAGAGGATACCCACACTGACATGGGAAGAATCCGAGCACAGGATCAAACCAGGAACTGTGATAAGGGAACTTATTATTCTATGGCATAAAAATAAATTACTTCAGATATTCTCACATAAGATTCAACATTCACTCTCAAGCTGGAACTTTCTGCCAACATGATGTAGATTTTATACGCTATGCTAAATTTACATTGGATATCAATAGTGAGCTGAACACACAGTGATAACTCCTGATCTACATTACAGTGTTCAGTAATGACAATGACATCACTAAACCGCGGCCTGTATGAACCTGGAGAGAGTCATGATGCCATCCATATGGTGAAGGGAATGATCAGTGTGAGTAACACTCCACACACAGACACACTGCCCAGAAACACCGTCATGAACACACACAGCACAAGACTCAGGAATGAGCTGGTCCTACTGAACACGATCTTCCTGACACTCTTACAGAACTGGAGAAGAGAAGAGAAGAGAAGAGAAGGTGTGTTCAGTGACTTTGATTTGTATTACACATACAGTGAATACAGTAGGGTGTGTGTGTGTGTACAGTAATTCACACTGAGACACATTAACAGAAACGTTTCTTTTCATGTCAACAACAGTCTCATGAATTTGTGTAAATTAGTCATTTTCTAATACCTTTCCTCCTGATAATCATATAACTGATTAATATTGATCTTATTGTATGTGTTTGTGAAATTTTCCTTGAAAACAGCTAGTCTCCCATAATATGTTTCTCGACGTCCTGGGTCAGCACTATGTTTATATAGAATGGTACAGTAACAGAAGTGGATGAAGTTGTGTGTGTAAGATTGCAGAGTTTCAGGCAGCTATGACACACCGGCGTGATGGAGTGTACATTTAATTAATCTATGAAGTCACTAAAAGGAGTAATATTAGACCGAAAGGAAGCAGAGAAAGATTATGCATTTAAAATAAGATTATATGTTCCTCAAATTGCCAGGACACTTTTCCAGAAAAAGTTGAAGTGGACTGGGTTTTAATTCTTAATAAACACTAGGTGGCGATAAAACACTCAATCTTCAATCAGTTTTCAATCTTTCTTAGCCAGGGACCCTTTTAACTGTAACATAAATTCTATGGACCCCCTCAGTATATATTTCCATCCATCCATTATCTATAGCACTTTATCCATCTGGGTCGCGGGGAAGCTGGAGCCAATCCCAGCATGTTGGGGCGAGAGGCGGGGTACACCCTGGGC
>JAQMYM010000010.1:14415903-14432170 GCA_030014255.1 Parauchenoglanis ngamensis | reverse complement strand
TCTGTATGGTGCTTTATCATGCTTGTGTGGTGCTTGTATGGTTCTGCATAGTGCTTGTATGGTTCTGTATGGTGCTTTATCATGCTTGTATGGTTCTGCATGGTGCTTGTATGGTTCTGCATGGTTCTTTATGGTGCTTGTATGGTTCTGTATGGTGCTGTATGGTGCTTGTATGGTTCTGCATGGTTCTTTATGGTGCTTGTATGGTTCTGTATGGTGCTTTATCATGCTTGTGTGGTGCTTGTATGGTTCTGCATAGTGCTTGTATGGTTCTGTATGGTGCTTGTATGGTTCTGTATAGTGCCGTATAGTGCTTGTATGGTGTTTGTATGGTGCTTGTATGGTGCTTGTATGGTGTTTGTATGGTGCTTGTATGGTGCTTGTATGGTGCTGTATGGTGCTTGTATGGTTCTGCATGGTTCTTTATGGTGCTTGTATGGTGCCTGTATGGTTCTGTATGGTGCTTTATCATGCTTGTATGGTGCTTGTATGGTTCTGCATGGTGCTTGTATAGTGCTTGTATGGTTCTGTATGGTGCTTGTATGGTGCTTTATCATGCTTATATGGTTCTGTATGGTGCTTTATCATGCTTGTATGGTGCTTGTATGGTTCTGTATGGTGCTTGTATGGTGCTTTATCATGCTTATATGGTTCTTTATGGTGCTTGTATGGTGCTTTATCATGCTTGTATGGTGCTTGTATGGTGCTTGTATGGTGCTTGTATGATGTACCTGGTAGGTCTGAAAGCTCATGCTGGTTCCGTATCTGCAGAACATGACGTAATGTTCACAATTGAACCACAGCAGGCTGTAGTCCGTGGATCCCATCAGCTTCTCCGCTCGCCTGGCCACTTCTTCAGCCTGGAGCGCCGGTCGACTGCACACCCTGTCCATGCTGTTCACCAGAACCTCAGCTCCGTACGCAAAGTCCTCCACAGAGTCCACACGAACGCTGGCCTTTTTCATGATCACACCCAGAATCAGCCGCTTGTTGGTCACCATCTTGGAGATGATGCTTTCATCAGCTGAGATAACGGGCAGGATGTCAGGAATGAGGTGAGCCACATGGTTGTTGCCCAGGTAGATCCCAAAATGTGTGAAGAGAGTTCGGGGAACCTCCAGGAGATCGCCCCGCTTAAGCATGGAGATGTCATAGGTGCGTGCTTTCAGCTTCTTTTTGTCCTCGTCTGTGATCAGCGCTGTAAAGCAGCTGCTGAGAAACTGCAGCAGAAACATGGTCTGAGACCTGAGCCGTGTTTCTGAAAGGCACTGGGAGGTTTTATCCTCCATGCGGAGGCTGAGGAGGGGTGCAGGGATTACAGACCTGGACCTGTTCTCATACAGATTTATAGAAAAGAACGTCACATGTTCAGTGAAACACAATACACAATGGGTTACTCAACTTCAGCTTTACTCCACTCCTCACTGCAGGGGACAGAAAATAAGGCGAAAGACAGAAATCATAGACAGAAATCAGTTTCTATTTTTGGTTGAGGTCAGATCAGCATGGTGCAACTGTGAACTTTTAATTCTCTCGGATCTTTTACAAATCTAAAAAAGTCCAGTTACACAACTTGATCCAGTCCGAGTTCTCCGAGGAAGAACTCTGTGCTCCGTTTCACCCTTTCAAAAGCTCAATTTTTAACTCCTATGCACAGAAATAAAAATAAAATCTAAATGACTTTTGTAACATCCTAATGATCAGGTAATGGTTTATGTACTGTGTGGGGTGTAAATTTATGTTGCTCTGAAAAATCCATGTGTCTCTCCGGCTGGAAAGACAAAGTGTGGGAGTTGAATTAGATTTAACTGAAACGGAGTTGCGTTAAATCCGCGCTTTGGGAGTGAATACCTTTAACACACACACACACACACACACACACACACACACACGAGTGGATCTGATGTGTTTGATTCTCTGAATACGTTTATTTTATTACTTTTCATTATTTCTTGCTGCAAACACTCTTCTTTTGCTGCTCTTTCTGCTGTGTAATATGTGAATTTCCCTCTAGGAATAGTAAAGTGATCTATCTACTGAGAAGAGACCAAGAATCTGTTTTATATATTTATTAATGTTAACAGGGTAGCGTACAAAAACATCGGATTAACATAAAACTGTTAAACTGCAATATACATATTAGAGAGGCACTGAGTCACTGTCAGTACAGTTTAGTGATCACACACACACACACACACACACACGTAAACAAGCCTGCGTTAAACAGAACACAGATGTAATGAAGTATGATGTAGTCAGGATGGTAAAGGTCTTTTTATCCAGCCATCCAGAGGATGAAGGAAATGAGAAGGAGTGGAAGTGCTGTGGACAGGGATAATCCCAGGAACAATATGGAAAATATCCCGATGGCTGTAGTGACCAGGACACTCCTCTGATCCCGGATAACAGATTTCAGGCACTCACAAAACTGTAAAGGAGAAGGAGAAAAGCGCTAGTGTGTTACTGGTCTGAGTTTAGTCATCGCTAGCTCTCGCTCTCTCACACACACACACACACACACACACTCTCGCTCTCTCACACACACACACACACACACATTATCCAGCTTTCCAATAAACATGTTTTCAGTGCTGTGTAACAGTAACTGCGTTAAATGGAAGGAGGTTCTGCTCATGTTTTTTAGGATTCTCTGTAACATACTACAGGAAAAGGGTTTCTGACTGATCTCTGACATTGTTCAGAATAACCCGGAGTAAATCGTACACGATCCTCGTTAAGTCCTGGCTAAGAAACAGGTTTTTGGTTGCAAATACAAATTTTCTCCCACAATTCAGTAGATCTGCCTCCTGGCACTCTGATAGCACTTTCAGTATTTTCAACATAAAAGCATAAAGAAAACTAGAGCCCTAAAATAAACACTGAAAGTTTACTCTGAGTGTCAGTAAGCCAGTGGTGCTCAGACTGGGGGCGCGATGACCTCGCACGTGGGACGTGTGGTCACGGACCTCTCGCTCACACGACGCAGGGGGCGCGGATTACAGTGACGCCAACAAATCACAGACCCCTTTATGTTCAGCCTGGCCAATGACAGCGGCGAGTTCTCGTTCAAAATCACGACGACGAACTTTAGCGACAACCGGCCTTTTAAAGACCATCCCTCTGTCCTCGCTTCGGTTTCAAAACATAACATTAGTCTTACAACACTGCTATTGCAGAACACTTTAAACAGCCTTTAAAGCCTATTTTCAGCTCCTCTCTTACAATCTCCACTGCAGTACAGCCTAAATCCTTAGCTCTGAGATCCCCAACACTGGTCCTGGATTGTGCAATAAACGTAAAAAGTTAACCTTATTGCCGTTTCCCACCTGCTCTGTGGCACTGAGAGTACCGCAACCTTCCTTAGACTAGCCTGCTGAGTAACAGCCTCTTACCTTTACTATACATTTATTCGTCCCGACGCCCCACAGACGCACACTCACAGCAGATGAACCACAATCGTCATCTTTCGGTTTGGGAAGCACACGGTGCACACCTCTCTATCTCCTGAGCTGCCATGTCTGATGCCTTGCTCAAAGTCCACAAACACAACGAGAGTCATCTGCAGCTCAGTTTGGCAGACCCTCAGATCGAGGACGAGCCGAGGCTGGGTTTATCCGAAACCGAGTGAAAATTCACGCCGTCGCCGCATGTAAACAAGTGAGATAAGAGCGCACGTGCCGATGGTTCCAGCCTTCCGTGTGTAAACTGCACCTCGACTCTGAACCCGGAGCGTATGGAAATCTCGGTCCGTTTGAAGGGTGTGCATGTGGACCGGGCCTTAAATCAGGTGTATTATTAACTGCAACTATAAAATAACCAACAGGTTCTTACTGTAATTACACTCTCAGAAATAAAGGGTACTAACAGTACCGTCCGTTCTCACTGGGGCTCTGCAGTGCGTATCTTTTACACAGATTAAGTGTGTTAATTACATACCAAGTACCTGTGATAATAATTTAGAGGTTCCGGGTAATACATATGCACTAAAGGTACTAAAGGTGTCCCATTGATGGTTCCACCCCAGATAAGCTGTGAATGGCTCCAGTGAGTTCATGACGAATGAAGTCGGTGGTTTAACCCCTAAAAAAAAGATTTCGTTTAGCCTACTGAAGGTTCCACGCAGTGCCAAGGGCACAGTTTAGTACCGTTCTACTGAGCGCGCGGGGTCAGAACCACAGCCGGGTCCCGCCAGTGAGGCAGGCTGAGGCTCCTCACTATAGTGTGCGGAGATGTAGTGTGTGGTGTCGGGGAGGAGCCGGTGTCCGGTACCTTGTCGGTCTGCAGGCTGATCCCGGTTCCGTATCGGCAGAACGTGACGAAGTGCTCACAGTTGTTCCACAGGAGGCTGTAGCGAACGGCGCCGATCAGCTTTTCCGCCGCGCGCGCGACCTCCTCGTTAGGCGCGGGCTGCACACCGAGCACACCGTCCATGGCGTTGATGAGCAGCACGCGCGCCCCGTACACGAAGTCCTCGAGCGTGTCGACGCGCACGGCGGCGGTGCGGCACAGCACTCCCAGCAGCAGCCGCTTGTTGCTCACCACGGCGCGGACGCGCAGCTCATCGCGCGTGACAAGCGGAAGGATGTCGGGGATGAGGTGCGCCACCTTCCCGTCGCCCAGGTAGATGCCGAAGTGCACGAACAGCGTGCGGGGAACTTCGAGCAGATCTCCGCGCTCGAGCTGCGCCGTGACTTCCGCTCCCGCGCGCTCCGTCCTGTCCGCGCGCCTCGGCTTGTCGGCTCTCGATGCCACGACGCTGAAAAAGTCCCAGTGCGCAAAGAGGAAAGCTTTCTGCAACAGCAGCAGCAACGAGTCCAGCATCGTGCCCGAGTCTCCGCTCCTCTCTCTCTCTCCAAAGAGGAAGTAGCGCGCGCAGTGCGCGCCTCCTCACCGTGACGTCAGAATCCAGTCCACTCAGGAATTTGAGTCCCAGAGAGCAGCTAGGAAACTTTCACACTCCAGCACAAACACTGAAGATGTGTGAACTCTGAAACACACTACCGAGGAACAGGGGCTTATAAAACCCAATCCGGCTTCACCGGTGGATTTCCGGTTTCATTACAAGCCTTTTTGTATTGGAACTTAAACTGAAAATCCTAAAAATATATGCAAACGAGGCTTCATTCTCTACAACATGACAAGCTGTGTTTTTTAGTCTGGCAGCTTTAAAAGCTCACACGGAGTCAGTGCACGCTGTTCCAGTTAGTTGCAGCAGCTCGGTGATTAAAGCTTCATGTCACAGATCAGGTGGTCTTGTGTTCAAATCCCAGCACCACCTGATGAGACCACCATGAGACTCTTGGGCTCAGTTGTATCCTGCACGTGCAGTGTGTCGACCCAAGCTGCCAGGCCGTTACTGTAAGATTAAAAACATATTCTTATCTTAGTGTTCTTAAAAAAGAGAGCGAAAAAAGAGAGGCTGGAGAGGGAATGACTGCTGTTATAAGACACCGAATATGAATGTGTGTGTGTGTGTGTGTGTCCTGACCTGCACAAGGTAAGGGAGTGAAAGAGCAGAGATATTCACCCCCACGTCTCGGAGCTCCATTAAAACAGTCCTCCTGCTGTGTAGGCTTCTCGAAGTTTCTAAGACTGCAGTTTCAATCTCTTACATTCAATAAGGATAAAAAGGAGCATCACAGTGAATCTGACCGTTTTTTATCTTGTATTGTACGCAACGTGAACACGGTTGTCTATAAAACCTCTCTGCACAGACTGCAGCTCAGTAACCGTGTTGCAGCGTCAGTGTTTGTGAAAAGCAAGACTAAAGGAAATATTAAACACGGCAGAATTGATCAGAAAGTCAAGAGGAGAAAAAGACTGACTTCAGACAGCCAAGCTGACCACCTCACACCAAATGATGGCGAGGACGGGAATGAGACTCTAGCAAAACTCTCATGATTTTCTCCGGACACTGAAAATTTGTCTGCAACAGTGAAGTTGCTTGAAACGTTGTTTGGTGTAAGGCTGGCATTATTTTACTGTACTATAACTTTGACGTTCCAGAATAACGCTCCAGCGCTACCTCTGACTGCCACAAAGCACTCGCACTGGAACACCTCCTAACTTCAGGAAAACGTCATCATATCAACAATTACACACGTTTTTAATCCCTTTATAAACTGGAGCGTGCGCTGTGCACGTCCCTGTGAACGAGCGGTTACTATAGAAACGATAACCTATCAGAGTGAGCGCATTAATATAAACCTGTCTAGTATAGTACTAGCCTCTATAGTATGAAGTAGTTTTCCATATGGCTTTAATTACCCAGCATCCCCCACTGCTAAAGTCGGCCAGCTCTCTGAAAAAAAAAAAAAAGAAAAACCACACGAGAAGGCTGTCAGGGAAACTCCATACTGTTAACAGAAGATAAATTTCCCTCTGTTCCTGACTAAGCTGGTTAAAGCAGGGATATTCTGCGGCTCCGCCCCACCTCCCCCGTGTCCGAGCCTGGAGCGGAGAGTGACAGAGTGAGAAATCGCTCTTGTGTTGGCCACAACAAAGACGCCCCAGTGAGGGGTACGGCCGAGCCTTTAGAGGGATTTAGTGCTGGACCCTCGGGGTGGAGCACCACGCAGAGCTCTGAAAGACAGGCGGTGATAAATTAGGGGCTATTTGTCTTGGTTTCTTCTCATCTGTCAGAGAGTCAGTGTTTGTGTGGATCAGCTCAACAAGGCTTCGTGATAAATGTGTGAAGATGAACCTGAGTTCTTTCGGTGTGTGTGAACCGGAGATGCATTACAACAAGGCCAAGATGCCGTCTGCACACCGAGTGTGTCTGCAGGCAGCTGATAAACGACTTATTCATGAGTGCAACAATTAAAGGTTGAGACACACACACACACGCACTCTCTCTCTGCTCCCTCACTTCCTGTGTGAACAGCTAGAAGATAAGCTAAAAGGACCAAACTTCAAAAGGTTTATGGCTTTAGCATCACCTCTGGTGCAGGAGCAGAGCTCAGCTACAGGAAGTCGTCTGCTTCAGCATCCTCAGAAACCGGTTAACTGACACTGACTACACGCTGATAACTCCTCCCTCTCTTTAAACAAATCACAGCTGGCCAATCACATGTCCTGAACACAGCGTAGACGCCGGCCCACGTCGGTGGTTTAAGCCTTCAAACAAAAACAACCCCCCCATACAGCAGTGTGTGTGTGTGTGTGTGTGTGTTCGACGTCCTTCTGGGGGGAAAAGTAGTAATCATTTCCAGACAAGCTGGCCTCAAATTCCAGACAAAAAAAGAGGAATGTCTAACGGGGGTTTTCCAGTTCGTATAGGTCAGACAGAGAGGAGGGTGTGGAGGCGTGGTCACGCTGTTTGTTTATTTATTCCTTTAAAAAAAAAAAAAAAAAGACGAGATTCAGGTGCTTAGAAAAAGAGGAAACTGTATCATGGGCACCACTGTAGCTAAAAACAGATAATGATACAAACAGATTAGTGGCATTAATCAAATATAATTCAACATGAAGATATTTAATGTGATTCAGAGTGGAGTTTAACTTTCAGAGGCTAATTCTGAGGAATAACTCCATCAGGAAGAGTGCAGCGAGCTCCATGTGCACTTTTATAGCCCGGATAGTTCAGTTAGCGACCTGTGGCTCGTTCACCTGAAACAGCTTTTAGCTACGATTATTTTGTGTTGTATTTGCTCAGATCAGCACGGCTCTTCAGTCCACCAGCGAGGTGAGGTCGGGCAGGCCGCTCAGTCTGTAGTCCAGCAGCATCTGGCCATACGCTTTTCCCTGAGGGAGAGAAAAACATAAACCCAGCAATCAGAGAGAGAAACGCGCTGTAACACAACCCTGTGGCGCCCGTCTGAGGAGCAGCACGCCGAGGGCCACAACTTCTGTTCTTCATTTCACATGATTACTCTATATTCCCTATTGAATACTGTCTCGGGGCTCTCAGCTGGGAATCTGCGGGTCAACTCGGAATCGGAGCCAAATGTGGATTCCTCTTTGTGGTTTGTTTTGCTTTCTCACGGCAGTTAAAGAGAATTAAACAAAAGCTAAATAGATGTTGTTTATTGACGGACGTGTAGAGCTGAAAACCCCGTCTACTGGTCAGACACACAGCCACGGACAGACCTTTCCCAAGTCTGCGCAGAAATCAGAAAAAACCTCAGCGAGGAGGAGAAACCCAGGGTTCTGTTCAAACTAAACCGTGTGTGTGTGTGTGTGTGTGTTACCTGAGGGTCACTTCTTAAAGATGCCACACCTCCTCCTCCAAGTGAGTTGCGTATCAGGAAGTTTAAACCACAAACACCAGGCAACTCAAATCTGAGAGGAAATTAAAATGTACATTAAAGCACTCAATTTCTGAGTGTGTCTCTTATCACACACACACACACACACACACACACACACACACACACGCGTTTCCTTTAATGGTAAGCAGATGTGTGAAAATCCTGGATGAGGCGGAGCTTATTAGCGTTTAATCACAGCTTCAGCAGCACTTTTACTGCCCCATACGCGCACTATAACAGCGTGTAAGCGCTCCTCACTGTGCTGATGATGAGGATGAAGCAGGAGCATGGTGCACACTTTCACAGCTGCTATGTGATTAGGATTGTATCATATTAATGATGATATTCTGCTTTAATAAAAAAATCACAAATCAACGCTGGCCAAAACCTCATGTTTCGCCCAGTGCGATACACACTTTACTGTTATATGGAATTCGCAAAAGGATTAGAAACAGAAGTAACGTACAGGTGTTAATCTGGAGGTCGGAGCACAAGCGCTGGTGTTCCTCTTACCGCGTCACCGAGGGCAGATCGCCGTCCTCCTCCTTAATCAGGTGCTGAAAGAATTTCTCCACCGCTTCAGCAGTCAGAAACTTCTTCAGGTAGGGGAAGTAAAGCGGATGCCTCGCTATAACTCCTGAAACAGATTCATTAGGTGCATGCGAGTCTACACATCGAACTGTTACTCATTCAGTTTACTCCTGGGATAAACCTTTTATTAGTAGTATTTTTTCCCCTGAATGAACAAAAGTAATAGTAAATTCAATTTAAACCCAAACTAGCAGATCACAGCGACATACAGACCGCTAGCTAGTGGAAAAGCTCAGAATGAGGAAAGAAAGTGGAAGAATTTACAGTAAATAAATAAAAACATGTGAAAATAAATGAGTAACACACTGATAAACATCTCACCAACATTCGCACAGTCTCCCTTATCTCCGCTGCGGGTGTACGCCAAGGCCTCAAGTCTGTAGGAGCGAGGACCGCTGGGCAAGTCTGAGACACACACGCGCACACACACACACACACACACACACACACACACACACAGAGAAATACTTCAGCAAAGAACATAATGCATGTATTACTTCTTACTCATCATCACTCCTCTTTACCACCACGGGCAGTGTGTAACACCTGGATATGAGTGTGTGTGTGTGTGTGTGTGTGTGCACTGAGATCCACCAACATGACCATGCTATAAATCCCACCATCCAGTCCCCGTTTCACAGCTGTGTGTTTTGCAGTAACACACACATCTGTAAGATCTACACCCAGTGTGAAGTGGTAAATAACCACACAGGCTCGGCGCCACGTGACGTCCACACACACGCGCACACACCACGACCGGCCCGGCCCAGGTCACTGCTGAGGACCCATAAACGGCGCCGAGAGCTGCGTCTCACCACAAAGAGCCGTTCATAATGATCAATAAACACGACTCGAACAGCAGACAGGCGGGCGGCTCAAACCGAAGACTTACGGAAGCTCCACATGTCCTTTCACCAAGACAAAAATAAATCTTAAGCCCACAAACGGCTGTTATTTCATATGAACAGGAATCTATGCTGAAGAAAAATGTGAGTTGTTTGTTAAATTTTTTTGAAATCACATTAGTTATTTTTCTGTATATGTTTTCTAAGCGGATTAAAGCTTCTGTATAAAACTGTTAAACCCCGAGAGAATAGCAGACGCTTACTCTCCTGAATAAACCACAGGCTTCTGCGAGCGCGCGTGTGTGTGTGTGTGTGTGTGTGTGTGTGTGTGTGTGCGCTAATGAATGGATGACATGTTTTGCATTTCATTTGCTGTCTTGACGACCGAAATAACCCAGTTTTTTTAACAATCCGAGCACAGGAGGAGGAGACCACACTACGGTCCTGTTTCCGTCTCAGAGCGTTGGCCTGGGAGAGATCTCCGGCACTTCATTTTAATCCCTTCAAAACCTACAAAAAACTTTTTTTAGTCAGGATTAAGGTGATTTCTGTGTGTGTGTGTGTGAGAGAGAGAGATTTTATTCTCTAATGAAAGGATGGTGATTGCGCTTTCTGTCTCGCTGCTCATTAAACTGAAGGATAAAGTGAGCGGTCGTTCCAAGACAACACTGAAAAGAGATTGTGCTTTTCACTGGCTTAAACACACACACACACACACACACACACACACACACACAGAGAGAGCCTCCTGGGAACACACGCTGTACAGAACGAGCTCTGTAGAAGAACGGCGCTCTTACGTAACCGTCTTTGCGTAGCTGATCCTTCGGAGCCCCGAGTTCCTCACGCGAACACTGCGTACAATAAACGCCGTATTTAAGTGGAATTTCTCTTCAGACTTTAAGCTTGTTTAAAAAGAGTCCAGCCTTTTAAATATTGCCTCCTTTATTCTAATGACAGAAAATGCGTTATATAAAGTGATCTGCTTTTAAAGCGTGTGTGTGTGTGTGTGTGTGTGTGCATGATTAGTAGCCACTTAAATAAAGGAGACTTCTGAGTGTTTTTGTAAAGCCGTATTGACTTGGTTTCTGATCGAACACAACACAACGTTCTCAGAACAGGGAAAGGAACTTGGGTGTGAGTGCATAGATGCATGACAACGCAACGCATTTCCACTCTAACACACCTGTAGGGCTGTAACGCTCCTGCTCTGCGAGCTGCGAGGAGGTGTGAGGTCCTCCAGGTGAAGAGCACTGCGTCTCTCTGTACGTCTCCATCAGCTCTCCGTTAAGATGGATGTTCACCTGAACTCAGTCACACAGCAGTGATATTTCCACTTTAACCCGAACTGGGTTCATATTCAGTCCAGAATCAAACTCTATGGTCTAGAACCAGAGCCAGACATAGCTGTATCTATGGCACAGAGATGCTAACAGTGCTAATAAAGAAAAACCAGGATTTCATCATGAACACCTTTGTGTTGGTCACCAGGTGGCGGTGTTGTTTGCAGATGTGTGCAAAGCAGCGGTTATAAAACAGTGAAACACACTTCTGTTGGGTTAGGGTTATGTGTATATATGTATTCGGTGCAATACGATTCTTCAGATCAAAGAGGCGTTTAAAGCTCCACTATGCAGGATTTTGAGGGGCTCCATTAGCGGAAACGGAGAACATGTTCATCAGTACGTCCTCATTAGTGTGTAATTAGCTGTGACTCTGAATCGTCGTGTTTGCGTAAGTTTAGAACGAGCCCTTTATATTTACACCTCTACGGAGCCACTGTGTTGCGCCGCTACAGTAGCCCAGAACGGACAAACCTCTAGAGAGCGCCTTCCGCGCTTTTACAAGCGGCAGCGTGGATCCGGAAGGAAGCACCCGAAGGACGACAAAGAAGAAGAAAGAAGAGGAATCAGTGTTTGCTGGAGCTGGAGAACTAGTCTGAGAACCAAATTTGGAAAAATGGAGGATCGTACAGGAGCAGAATCACACAGAGGAGCTTTAACTTTGGCCTTTAGTTTAATTTGACTCGTGGGAACTGAACACATCAGGGTTGAAATGCAGATGCGAGACGTCGGACACTGATCACACGGGGGTTTGATTCCAGCCTGTAACACTGTGACGTTATGTTATTCTGGGTGCGAGAGGACGGACTGATGAACATCAGTAACACCGCAGTTAGTAGTGTTTAAATTCTGGAAACGCTTCTCCGTTATTTTAGTGACCAAAGAGACCGCAGTCTACTGAGAAACCAGAAAGGTACCGTTTTCTGACGCTTTACGTGTCGCAGTTAAAAATCATAAACGTAAATAATCAGAACATATTTAGACCCCAAACGGTCCTGTTAAATAGGTGTAACACCTGAGGAACTTCACCGTCTGTTACAGAGCTTTTACCTGCAGGTCTGCTTTAGGATGCAGGAAGAAAAAAGGCTTCAGTACAGGAGACCTGGACATGGAGAGGACACACACACACACACACACACAACTTTAAAACAGATCCATTTCCTTCCACAGTCATTAAATTATTTCCAGTTACATGAACACACTCACACTCGCGGTCTGCCTCCTACAATCCCCGTGAGTCCAGGAGCTGCAGGGTTAAAGAGGTCAGTTAGATGCTTGAGCTCACCTGACCAGGTGATATTTATTATATTTCCTGCTCTTATATTTATCTTATATTA
This sequence comes from Parauchenoglanis ngamensis, assembly GCA_030014255.1. Taxonomy (NCBI): domain Eukaryota; kingdom Metazoa; phylum Chordata; class Actinopteri; order Siluriformes; family Auchenoglanididae; genus Parauchenoglanis; species Parauchenoglanis ngamensis. Next base: position 14,419,805 of record JAQMYM010000010.1, on the reverse strand, counting down.
TATTTACTGCTCTACAGTGAGCACTTTATCCTGTCAGGGACTCCATGGATCAGGAGTCTATCCCGGGAATTGTGCGTGTGAGGCAGGATACACGCTGGATGGGACCACACACACTGACTGACACACACACACTCTCACTCACTCGCTCACACACGGGAAAACATTGGGATGTTTTTGGGAAGTAGGAGGAAACTGGGGAACCCTGAAGAAACCCACAGAGAGATGATGTGAACCTGGAACCCTGGATCTGTGAGGAGGAAACACTACCTGCTGTTCCACCACATGGAGCTTTTCTACAGCATTCTGTGGGTTCTAACAGGCGTGCAGGTTCTACACTTCCTCTAATGTGTTGCCCAAACCACAGATTCTGTCTGCACCACGCCTGCATCACGCCTGCATCACGACCACGTGGACACACACACACTGCTCCGTACCCATGCCAGTTCCTGCTGGAGCCACTTCCCTGGAGAAAAACTCAAGAGCTTTCTTCTGCTTGTGATGGACAGCGATCCACAGCACCGCTTCCCGGAGATCCTGCACAAAACATATTCATGACTTCCGTTCACTGGACTCAAGATATAATAACGCAGCTTGTACAATGAGAGCTTGAAACGTCACGACGCCGAGAAAATTCTCTCAACTCTATGCAACCTAGGTACGACATGGTAAAGCTACAAATCCAAACGACCAGCTCCAGGCGTCCCTCGGACCAAGCCTGTGGCTCGTGCGGGTCGAGTTCCTCCCTGCAGATACTGTTGATGAAAAAGTGTAAAACCATGGAGCGCTGTCGTATACGACCTCTCATCAAACTTCTACAGAGATGTGAGGAACAAAAAGCTAACCCTAAGTGTGGCAGGACGTAGCAGAGATCGCTGTGTGTAGCTAGTACAGTTAGCATGCGTGATTTCATTAGACTGTACTTTGCTTTTAAAGTCGTATATAAATATTAATGCGGTGTAAAGGTTATATATAACAGCATAAACACTAATATAAAGAGTAATGCCGTGTGAACCTACGGTGTCGAGTGCATGAGGCCCGTACGTATCCTCGGCACCCAGAACCTGAATATTCACATCACTGTAATCCTCCAATCCCAGCTGTCGGAACATTCGCCTGGTCCTAAAGAGAACATACGTCATTTCTCGAAACAATAATAAAACATTACACACATCTAACAGAGAACCCGTGCTGTGTTCATCAGTGAGGACAGGTTCCTGTTGTGGGCTCAAGACGGAAAAGATTAAGAAGAAATTTCAATGTATAGAATTCATAAGAATTGAATAAGGAAACATTCCTATTAGTGTAAAACATTTCTCTCCACTTGTTTTTGCTCTGCTCTGATCTGTGGTCTGTTTATTGGTGTTCATTAATGATGCAAACGCAGCAAGTGATCACTCAAACCTTTTGATAATGCTCTCTGCGGTCTTTCTGGCTTTCTGCGCAGCTCGGGGGCCGGCCACAGGACAAACCGCTGTCGCTCTGAAGCCATCCAGGTACGTGGCACAGACCTCAGGGAGATAATTACAGTCTAATTATAAAAACACCAGTGATCTGAGGTCACTTTCTGCTTTGAAGCAGAAATCGATACTGAAAGAGCCGTACAAAGGTTCGAACAGGTTCACCTTCCTGAATAATCCAGTTCCCTAACCTCATGGCAGAGGCAACCAGGTTCTGGACTAAGCAGAATTCATGATGGCATTAAACAGTCTTAAATCCCTCAGGCTCCTCCTCCAGGATACGTCACATCTGGAACATGGGCTTTTTTATTTGTATTTCTGTTTTCATGAAACATGATGATGTTTTCATGTTATGAAGGGTGCCAATAATTCTGGAGGACACGCCAGAAATGGTTTAATCACAAAAATCAGCATTCTATTCATGATTTCGCTCTTGATCTCTGACCGCTGGTTCTTACACGAGCTCTTAAATCTGATTCCTGACACTGGAACATCGGCAGAAATAAATTAACTCAGTCAGCGATCAACAATCACAAGTCTCACTAAGAAGCACGGACTGTGAACAAACCTCGACTGGCGGGAGACGACGAACACGGAACCCTAAAACTGCTACACGTTAATAATTCACATTATTCATATTTGTTATTATTGGACGTCTCACCTTGTAGTCACCTGGTGGTGGTGATCCTTTGGCTCCGCCCACTCTCACTGCTCCTCCTTCGACACCTTCATTTATTAATGAGTCAATATTAATACTAATAAACTGCTGCACAAATGTCATGTTTATACGCATCACGTAACGAACCTGCGGAGTTAATTACCTTTACTAAACATCGCGGCTAACCGAAGAGCAGGATAAACACACATCTTTAGGAACTGATCGACTGGAATAGTTATAAATGAATCACGGAATGAATCCTCGCTAACGTCCTTCCTCACCTGGAATCTCAGTAATGGTGACGTGTGAGAAGTCACACGTGACGTCAGGCAGGAGGTAATGACGTGGATCTCCGATTTCATACACTAGCTGTTCTGCTACAGTGCCAAAGGAGACCAGGCCACCGGTGCTGGGAGGCTTGGACAGAGTGAAGGCGCCATCAGAGGAGCACTCGATCACCGGGAAGCCCATGTTATCCCTGCACAGCACAGAATTACAGCGGAATACACACATCTGCCTGCCTGAGCAGCACTGCATCCCCGCATCCCCTTCATTCTTTAGCTTCATTTTAAAATGTTCTTTCTATTTTTTTCTTTCCTTCCCAAAAACAAAGAAAAACAGAAAGAAACATTATATCGTGCTATCAGAGAGAGGTAGAGGTTACACAGTACAGAAAAATAATGTGCGCGAGTATGCATTCAGTGCAATACGAGGAAGGAAAACCTCGTACCAGTCAGGAACCACGTGCCAGTCAGTGAAAATGCCACCGGTCACTTGGGCGCCGCACTCGATCAGGTGACCTGCGAGGCTAGAGCAGAGACACGAGCGTGTTCCTCATCAGTGCTGTCCACTCAACTGCAAATTCTGCAATACTGTCATTACTCTGTTAGTACTGCACTAAACCGCTTCATTCAGATTAATTACTGTCTGTTCAGATTTACAAAAACATGATATTTATAATGGAGTGTAAAGAGACTTGACTGCAATGTGTGTTTACCTTCCAGCAGCCAAGAGGTTAAAGTTATTCTGATCCCAGCCAAACTGTCTCAATACACATCAAATACAAAGATTTGACATAAAAAATGATATATAATATGGCATAAAAACAATATTTTAGACAAGTAGAAACGATTTGCAAATCCACACAGCAGCGAAGTTTATAAAGTCTAAAGCTGTTTAATTAGCCATGACTTTCACTCCATAAGTCCAGAAACCGTACCGAGTGCATCAGGGGTCCGAGCACCACCGCGCTGTCCACACACCGGCCAGTGACCACGATATCAGCCCCCAGATCCAAACAGCGCTTTATAGGAGCCGCACTGCCGCAAGCACAGGTTAGAAATCATTACATCACTTTTCCGTTGTGATCCAGGTGCGAGATTATTTGTGGAGTCGGGAAAGATCAAACAAACAGTGGGTTTGTAGAAGTTGCTCACGGTTTAATCAGACACACGGTCAGGACAGGAGGAGAGATTATATTCACATCCCATACAGACACATGGCCTTAAACAGAATGAAGACCACGCTAACCCCGAAACTAAGAGGCGAGAGATTAGCGGGGCGAGGGATTAGAAGGGTGAGAGATTAGCGGGGCGAGAGATTAGTGGGGTGAGAGTGGTGAGAGATTAGCGGGGCGAGAGATTAGCGGGGTGAGAGTGGTGAGAGATTAGCGGGGCGAGAGATTAGTGGGGCGAGAGATTAGTGGGGTGAGAGTGATGAGAGATTAGCGGGGTGAGAGATTAGTGGGGCAAGAGATTAGTGGGGAGAGAGATTAGCAGGGTGAGAGT
>JAQMYM010000010.1:14393005-14404996 GCA_030014255.1 Parauchenoglanis ngamensis | reverse complement strand
CCCTCTCCCTCTCTCTCGCTCAGTCTCTCTCCCTCGGGCTCTCCCTCTCTCTCTCTCTCCCACTTTCTCTCTGGCTCTCTCTCCCTCTCTCTCTCTCTCTCAGTCTCCCTCTCTCTCTCTGTCTCTCTCTCTCTCTCTCTCTTTCTCACTTTCTCTCTCTCATGCTCCCCCCCCACTCTTTCTTTCTCTCTCTATCTCTCTCTCCCTCTCAGTCTGCAAAGTAAGGCACTCCTCCCGTGTCCTCTTCAGAAGAACATGGTGTTATTCCTCCTGATTAATCATTAACGATGGAGATGTTGAGCCATGCTGGTCAACAGTGAGTCAGGATGTTGGTCACTCAGGAGCGTTCATATTGGAGGTGTTCAGTGAGAGGAAAGTTAGTCGTCTGCACAGAGAAGTAAAGATGAAGCTTCAGGTGTCTCTTCTCTGCCTGTGTGCGTTCTTACTTTCTGCCTCGGTGAGTGAATACGCTGAATAACAGCCTTATTGTATTTATCACACAATTTATGAACAGATGCCTGAAAATAATGATGATACACATTCTGGCTTTCAGTGTGAGGAGGAAAATTCTCCAGGTCTGGGTCCTAGAGGTCCTCGTCCTGTTGAACCTGGCTTCAAGTCTGACAAATGTGCTTCAGAGAAAGACTGGTCAATCTGCTCAGATGATGACTGGGTATAAACTCACTTTTCTCTATAATCCTGACTGACCGCCACACTTTATTTTTCAATCTGAGAATGTTTTTGAAAGTTGACAATTGTGTCTTTGCAAAATTGCTTTCCTTAAAAGCAATCTGAAAATCATTTGGTATTCATTTCTATTCTGTGTTCTGTATTGTATTTCATGATCATCCCAGGGTAGAAAATGTCCATCTGGCTGCCGGATTCAAGGCTTTCTGGACCAAACTGACCACGACATCCTCAGCAAGATCGAGAAGATCCGCAAACTTCTTGATGAGGGAAAAAAATTGCATCGATCTACAGATGCGGAGTCCAAAAATACGTACACTTTTCTGAGAGAGAGACTTGTTTCCAGCGCAGGTGTGTTTCACTCATGAGGAACTCATTTACAACAGACTATGTACTTTTGTATGTACAAGTTATACAGTTGCTCAAAATACGTTCAGATTTCAAATAACCATGTTTAATTACCACATTTATGAACTTTATATTTTATTTTGAAAAAAATGAAATAGTTTAATTTTGGGCTAGTAACAGCCATCTTTGTTGTTGCTGTTCTCTTCAGGTAGTGATAACAGATATGCGTCTTTGGCTGAACAGCTGAGGCAGAGGATTGTTGAGTTGAAGATTAAAATCGATCGTCAGCTGAGACTGCTGGAGGCTTTAAAAGGTCAAATCAAATCCCAGTTCATCGCCGTACGGCGCCTGGAGGTAAATAAAGTTCAAATACACTATTAAGAGTCAGACTTTTAAATAAGGTCAACGGTAGTATAAAATCATATTTATCTTTCTCCCTGACTCAAAGTTAAGCGGTGGACCAATCATAAAGTCCTTAGCGAGCTCAGCAGGTCCAGTGTGCTGCCGAGTCCTGCGTTAGAGTGTTAGAGGCCCAAAAACCTTAACAAGTGGCAGCTAACATCATATCATACAGAATAGCAAGCTAGTCAGCTAGCTAAGTGCATTAATACAGGCACTAACGAGTGTAAGTTCCCATGTCGGAAGTGACTTGACCAGTCATGATCATTTTTTGGAAAAGGAGCAGACTGTTAGCTGGCCGGAGTCCATAATAGTGCTGAGTTATTATCTGATTCTGTGCAGCAGTTTTATTTTCTCAGCATATTTAACCATGAGGTGATGTTGTGCGTGACTCCTGCACGCCCCTGATTCTGAAAGGGCACCGTAATTACCGTAATTAGTGCAGCAGGTGAGATTCAGAATGAGTCACATGGGCTACAGTTTCAGCGCTGAGGTGTGTCACACCACTGTGAAGTGAACTTTGTTTAAATAAACACACCAAATAAGGACCTGCCTACTTGCCTACGCTAACCTCCTGATTTTACTTCTCCAGCTTATAGACAGGTAATCATCTTGTCCCGTGTGTCAGGGAGAGTGACGTGTCCCGAAGTTCTGTTTTTGTTAAAGTGTAAAGCTCACTAGTGCCTCTGGAATATTGACAAAAATCATTTAAACCCTTAACCAGTGATGTGTCACTGCCATCTATTCCATTTTTTTAGCTTCAGTTAGAATGTGTTTTAAGGACGGTGTGATCTGACTGATTTGGAGTGTTTTCACACACGTACACTTCACTCTTGGTGCAGGTTGACATTGACATCAAGCTGCGCAGCTGTAAAGGTTCCTGTGCCAGCTATGTGGAGTTCTCTGTGGACACGGAGACCTACGGAACTCTGGAAAAGCAGCTGGACCGCCTAGATACCTTACCGGCCCAGAGTGTCGAGACTGTCAGTTCACTGAAGGTACTGAAGAGCAGGCCACTGAAAGATGTCCACGTGTCATCCATCTACAAGGCTGGAACCACTGGAACAGAAAGAGAGGCTCAGAGGAAGACCTTCTTCACTGACGTGGGCCAGCTTCACCTCTCCCTGGAGGCGGAGGGCTCCACGGCAGAAACGGCCGCCACTGTCAGCAAAGTCAGCACAGGTACGGGCCAATCTACACCCATCGATACCTCACGAATCAGCACCCAAACCCTCAGCTGCACCCAGACCGTCCGCAAGGTCACGACACACACCAAAGATGGCACTCAGGAAAGGTATGAAACGGTGAGAAGTGGGCCAGGGTGTGACGCCATTGGAAAACTTAGCATTTCTGAAGTAGATCTCCTGAGTGCAGCTAAAGATGGTAAAGAACTGACTGGTGATGGCTTCACGGTCAAAGTAACCGGTGGTGATTCAAAATCCATCACCGCACTCAGCCATGGTGACGGAGATCTCGGTGGAGACTTCTTCAGGGGACTGGGTTCCAGTGGTCAAGATCGAAAGCTCTCCACATCCTACACTTCTTCATCATCCTCTTCTTCCTCCTCCTCCTCCAAAACCATCATTACTGGTGGGACCAAAGGTTTTGTCTCAGACACTAAGACCATCACATCAACCTCTCAACCTGTTGATTTCGGTGAAGACCTTGGAGGATTCTTTCCTAGTGACGTAGAAGACGATCTTCCTGACCTACATGCTCGCAGTTTGAAGTCCCGTGACGTTCGCAAAGCTGATTTTACTGGCGGAGGTACACTCGAGTGACACTCACATACCTCTACCAAAAAGTGAACCATTTTGTTAAAAACAAAAATCAGTATGGATAAAAAAAGAAACATGAAAGCATTGCTTAGAAAACTTTGTGTTACATTCCTGTCAAGAATTACATGATTGAAATATTCTGATGTTTGTTTTGGAACAAGAATAACTATACAATTACTCTGTCCTGAATAATGATAAAATTGTGTATAGTCATATTTTGTTTTCTTTCACACTTCCTATAAATGACTGAGGGAATATTAGCAATTGGAGTACATTTGAAGCAAGTGCAGCGTTTGCACTAATTGGCAGTCTCTCCTTTCAGATTGTGCTGATATCCAGCAGAAGCACACCACGGGCGGACAGAGCGGCCTGTTCAAAGTAAAGCCGGCCGGGTCGGAGGAGGTAGTGGAGGTTTACTGTGACCAGGCCACAGGTTTGGGGGGCTGGGTTCTGATCCAGCAGAGGGAGGACGGATCTGTTAACTTCAACCGCACTTGGGATGAGTATCGAGCTGGGTTTGGGAAGATAGACAAGCATGGAAAGGGTGAGATTTGGATCGGGAATAAAGTCTTACATCTCCTCACTCAGAAAGAAAGCGTTCTGAGAGTGGAGCTGTTAGACTGGGCAGAAAACGAGGTGTACGCAGAATATAACATCCAAGTGGGCTCAGAGACAGAGGGATTCCCGCTAAGGGTGTCATCTTACACAGGAGATGCAGGAGATGCTCTGGTGCAGGGACTAGCTAACATGGGTTTCTACCTTTCACACGCTGGGATGAAGTTTAGCACGTTTGACCGGGATAATGACAAGTGGGAGGAGAACTGTGCTGAGCTGTACGGAGGCGGATGGTGGTACAATAACTGCCGATCTGCCAACCTTAACGGGATTTACTACAAGGGAGGGAAGTACGATCCTGATAGCAAAATTCCCTATGAGGTAGAAAATGGAATCGTGTGGTTGCCATTTAAACCAGCTGAATATTCCCTTAAAGTGGTCAGGATGAAGATCAGGCCTCTCTGAACTCTCAAATAAACAAATGGAGATCAGAAAGGATACAAATGATGAAAATCAGTCAGGCCAATGCTGCTTGTTATGCTCAGGATTTGTAACAATGTGAAATACTGCACAATTAAATAATGTCATGTTTTCAATAAAAAATGTGTTCACTTCATTTTGTGTCCTTTCTTCATTTAAAAACATCACACAAGCAATAGTGATCATGAACCTGTCCCAAAAGAGGACTCTGCAGCACAGGTGTTTACTGCTGTGCTTTGGGAGAGCTTTGTTTAAATTGATGATGATGATGATGATTACCTCCCAGAAGATGCACAAGTACACAGAGATAAAACATTTCACTCATGAGCTTTCAGATACACTGACGAGATGATGATATTGTGATCAGAGACGTTTTCTTAATTAAATTAAATCGCCAACAAGAAACACTTTTTCAATGAAAATATCAGAGGTTTGAGTCATACAGAAGCACATTGCAGAGATGTATAAATTCATAACAATACCTTCAATAAACTATAGGCAGAATCACTTCATTTGAAATCTACATTCCTCCCTTTTTTTTTAAATTAAAGCTTATGTTTTGTTTGTGTGTTTCAGTGTGTGAGTCAGTTCCTTCTCAGAAACGACACACTCGATACGGTTACCAAAGACGACCTGGACAGTGTCCAGTGCGCAAGTACCCGCTGTGTGCTGACGAGGACCAGGTGAGTTTAAACACCGAGGATCAGGGTCAGTGTTCTTTATGATGTCTTTTATGCCGGTATGTTTATAAGCTATAAGGTAAAAGGTGAAATTTATCACCACATTCACTGGAAAAATCTAGATCAAAATAATATTAACAATTAGCGTGGAAGTCTTTATTTCAACACTCTATTAAATTTCATCCTCTATAACCAGCGACCAACCGTGTGCTCCAGTCGTTTAAAGTTTTAATGCCCGTGTGTGCAGGATGTGAAGTGTCCATCAGGCTGTCGGCTGCAGGGATTTATACACGAGGCGGACGGAGACGTTTATGAGCATCTCAGCAAAATCTGTGGAAAGGCTAAACAATACGGAACTGCGTCTTCAACTACGATGATTAAAACGGCTCAGTTCTACGAAGCGCACAGGAAGATTATCGTCAAAACATACAGTGCGTAAATATTCTTTGTCTTATCACTAATTAAAACAGTTATAAAACAGTTAGGGCTGTGCTGTTATAGGAAAATAATCAACAATGGGGTGGTGTGATGAAGCAGAGCTACTCTTACCACCCTTAAGCTGATTATTTTACAACAGCTACACACCCCTAACTTGTCTATTCCTTTGTGGTTTATATAATGTTTAAAGAACATTTATCGTTAAATTTATTGTTATCGGACGTCTGCAAAACGTCTGCAGCTATAGACAGCCGGTCCCTCACCAGACTCTCTAAGTTAATAAGGTAAAAAGTGCAGCTTGTCATGTTGCTGAGAGAGCGCAGTGCAGCGTAAACTCCTCTGTCATGAAGGTGTTCCAGCGTTACCTCTGACTGTTACACAGCGCTGACACTGGAGACTCCTTCTTACAGGACACACACACACACACACACACCTCCTTACAGAAAACTTCACCATATAAGCAATCAGTTTATCAGCAGATCGTGCGCTGTACACGTCTGTGAATGAGCCGTTACTATAGAAACGATAACGCATAGGAATGAGCGTATTAATTTAAAGCTGCACTGCTGTCAGAGCTGCTGTTATAGAGAATTAATCAACACTTTGTGACCAATCAGAACTCAGTATTGAAAAATTCTGTGGAGTAATATCGACCTGCGCCGCTATGTTATGAATTTGAAGGCTGCTGATCCTTTTTACAGTGAAAGAAATGCGCTATGCTGCGGCGGCTGAGACGCTCCACAGGAACCTGACACGCTTATGGAAAAAGTCCACAGAGCTCTCCAGAGAACTACAGAAGTACCACAGACATGTTGCGGCTCAGATCAATAAAATCCACCAGCTGGAGGTTTTGTTTACTCTAAAATTCCGACTACTGATTAGCGAATTTGTCCCTGTCAAGGTTTTCTCTCTTTACTCCAATTTAAAAATTAGCTCAGTGTTTGATTTATCTTGTTTGTCTTTTGGGATTTAGGTGGACATTGACATCAAGCTCCGTGCGTGCAAAGGATCATGCAAGCAAACCTTTGACCATGTGCCTGATCATGAGACATTCAGATCATTACGGGACAAACTGGCCACGCTCGAGTCGACCTCCGCAAAACAGAAAACATTTACCTTGGACCAAAAACTCAAACTGCAACCTGTCGTTCGACCCCATGTTTCTCTCACATACAGAAAATTACCTTTGGTCCACTCAAGGCTCCTCATAAAGTTTGAGGACATTGAACCAAATCAGGTGGTGATGAATGAGCTCCTACAGGCTATGTGGAACTCTGATGAAGAACCAAACACATAATACACATGGGAAAAAAATAATAAAACGTCACCTCAGAGTTGAACAGCCTTCACCAACATACAGACATTCACTCTAATATGCTGTTGCAAGAATTTAAAAAATTGTTTTACAGTACAAACATGAAGTAAAATGAGACGTAATTTCTTAAGAACGGAGCAACAACGGGAAGTGAAGTTGGCGTAACTGTGTTCAGAATTTATATTCACATTCAGACCTCAGACCTACTCACGTGGAATAATGAGCATGGAAGCCACATTATTAAATTAAACCAGATGTTCAGTGATTAAGGTGAAAGGTGTTGTGAGATCCACGTTCTCCTTCTGCTTGGATTTCATTAGAGCAACGCTAACGGACTAACATCTGCCAAAAACAGTTCCTCTCCATAATCTTACCGTAGCACGCTCCGTATTCCGGTTCGATGGCAGAGTACTGCGAGAATACAGACACGGTTACAGCCGACGCCTCTACTTTAGTAATCCAGAGATGTGTGTAGTGAGATATGGGGATTAAACCCATCATCAGCTGACCTCCAGTGTTCACTGTAATGTGTAACCTCATCACCTGTTACTGTACCATTTCCTTTCTTCACTTTCTATTGGATCCTATTTCATTTTACTTATTTATTTTTTCATTCTATAATAATGTTAACGTATTGCTTATTGAATGCAAATCACACACACACACACACACAAATACACTTCTGTATATTACAAGTGTGTCATCTGACCTTTCTGGAGGTTTATTTACTGCTCTTTCATTCAAAACTATGAAGCATTGTTCACACTATATCTTTCTCAAGGTGTCATGAATGTTCATTATATCATATCAAACTCCTTGTTTTCCACTTGGAAGGAAAGAAATATACCAGTAAAAAATTCATTACGTTTCTGTGTAATCGTCTAGTCAATAAATCTGACACAATGCAGTGTGAAAATGAAGTGTGTGTGTTTAGTTGTGCTCAGGAGTGGAAAAGTACTGATTCACTCTCATTACAGTATGTCTTTTTTTGTATAATTAAATCATTAATTAGTCATTAATAAGTAAGCCAACTAAAGACGAGGATGTGCAGTTAATGTTTTAGAAAGAAAGCTGAGGTGCTAATGCGGAGGAGACTGTCTCACTCTCTCACACAGTTTATCACCTGTCTTCAGTTTTAAATGATTCAGCATGATACTGATCTGCAAATACTGCTAGACCAAAGCCAGGGAGATATCGCCATTTTATATCTCAACATCTGACCTGCAGAAACAGTTTAACCATTAGCTAGCTGAGTGCGCTAACTAGCGCTAACCAGATCTGATGTTTACAGTATGAAAGCTCTGTATTAAACCTGTGTTTCATATATCTAAGTGCTGCTACAGACCGAGGTAACGCTCAGGATAGTGTTTACCGGATTAGCTAACTATGTAGCAAAAGGCATGTATTAATTATCATGAGCTAGCTAGCTCACGAACAAACACAGCAAAAGCGTTTGGCTCAGTGAGCTAGCGAGCTAGCATTATCTTTCGGGTTCATTTCAGCAGAGCTCACGCGCTTACTTAGCATAATTGTTTCAAAATGCGTTCCTCAGAAGAGTTTAGGGATTAGTTGTGTGAATTGCAGCCAGGTAAAAAAAGAAAAAAGAAAAGGTAAATTTTTGCTTGTACTTTTCCTCATCATTACTACAGCAGCCGTGGTTTTACTCGCGTCAGTGTGTTTTCTACTCTTCACACCACTGGCAGCTCATATGATAAGCGTGTGTGGAGTTCGGGTGGAGATACTAGGGTGTTCATGGTTTTGTGGTCAGTGCTGCGAGGATTTAAAGCACATCTGGGATCTTCTTTCATTTTGTTAATACGCTATTGTAGAATATTTTATACACATAATTAAGTTTATGTGACTCGTGTACAGAGATAAATGTGAATATGAGTTATACTGCTTGTGGAGATAATCAGATTCAAACAAAATGTAAAGTTCAGACAGGATTCCTTTTATTTTGAACATAAGCAGGTTTACCGACAGTTGCTCATTTCAGTCTTTTTCATCTTCCAAAATGGCATTTGCTGAATAAGTGTTTATTTCACACAGGAAGTGAGACAGAGCGTGTGTGTGTGTGTGTGTTATAAACCCTTCTGATCAAAGAAGGGTTTGATCTTCATGCTGATGGCCTTGAGTGAGTACCACGAGCCCTTCCAGTTCATCCACACGATGCCGTCGTCTGTTCCGTGCTTGGCCATGTGTTTCGTGTACACTCCGCCCCAGTAGTATCGGCCGTTAGGATTGGCTGAATGGCAGGCGTTGTACCACCATCCACCACCATCCTCTTTCGAACACTGCTTTGTCGGGTCACCAGGGACCCTGTAGATGTCAAAAGAATATATGTTGTAAATTTATTAAATGCGCAAATAATTATTAATTATCCTGGCGTATATAAAACTTAACTGCAGGGAGCGTAAGGATTAATTCACTTTATCAAACAGTACCGATGTTAAATTAAATTAAATCACTGCGGTGTTAGAGGAAAAAATAATAATAATGTCATTGATTATTTTCCTACAGTAGCACTCCCTCGAGTACTGAATTCTGCTCCTTACAGGATGCTGCAGCGCCAACATTAAATCATTTGGTTCAGAAATAATATATAACTATAATGTAGATATAAGTGATGCATACATCAACTGTAAATATAGAATTTGATCTCCACCGTAATAAGGAGAGCGATTCTCACCATCGGTCATTGTCTCTGTCGTAGGTGCTGAACATCATGCCGTTGTGGATGGTCATGGTGCGATTTACACCTAACAGCTCTGTTGCACCAGTGAGGAAGGTGTTTCCTGCCGTGCCGATGTATTTATCCACTGCCAGGATGTAGTTCGAGGCCTCGCCTTGTACAGTGAACTGCTGGTACTGAGCGTATGTCTTGGTGCCTGCCCAGTCCTGCATCTCGATCAGGACTACAGTCGGGCCCAGTTTAGTGATCTGACTGATGCGGTCATTACCGAGCCAGTACTCACCTACATTACCAAAAACAACACTGATCAAGGTCAAGAAGTTATCACAAAACCCAGAGAAATAAACCCCTTTCTTGATATTCATTCATCTTCATCCATCCCAGGAATGCCGGGTGCGAGGCAGGAATACACCGTGGATGGGACGCCAGGACACAGACACTAACCTGGGCTCAGGACTGAAACCGTGGAGCCACGAGGTGACTGACACACTGCCTGCTACACCACCATGCCGTCGTCCCTTAGAAAGTACTTAGAATATCCCTTAGAACTTTTATGAAAAACATCTTACCAGGAGTTTCGCAGTAACCTTTCCCAGCATCAAACGCAATGTTTCCGAAACCTCTCTTGTAATCATCCCATCGCCGGCCAAAGTCCACGCTACCATCCAAGCGGCTCTGAATAAGCAGCCAGCCTGTGAAAAAAGAGAGAACAGAATGTATAACACTTCTCACAGGAGTGAATGATAAACACACTATCAACCATAAATGCTCAAAATATTTTGCTTTTCCGTCATGGCGCACCTCCTTTCTGAGATGTCTGGTCACAGAAGACCTTGTACGGTGCTTGTGAGGGGTCTGGGCGCACCAGATACAGCTGAGAAGTTTCTCCTCCTTTCCTGAAAACATCCTCGCAGTCACTTCCAGACACCACCGGGATGGGGCAGGACACCACACACGGCTCAGCGCACTTCTCCTTCTGAGCAGTGACGGCCTTCTCCAGACGCTGAATCTTCTCCCGCAGTTTCTCCAGGACTCCCTGCAGGATTTTAATGTTTTGTGGAAATGTGATGTCCACTGTTTCTTTCACATACGCATGCTGGACCTCCAGATCATCTGTGTACTGATTAACCAAGTCATTATTGCCTGCACAGATAAAAGACAGAAAGAAAAGATCCTTGTGTGAAAATGAAAAGCAGAGATTTGATAACATTGGTGATTTTATATTCTGTTCATCCTGTTTAGTAAAGTGTTTATCTGTGAGGAACCACATTTACACATTTAAACCAGTGGCATGTTTCTCGAACATTCAAAAGAGGAATATGAAGTCTACAGATTTTGGTGGTTGAAGCTCTCTTGCAATTAAAATTTGAAAGGAAAACTGCATTTTGATTAGCGTGCATATAAATCTTAATAATCTATATGTAATCTTTAGCAGCATCCACTATTTTTGCTTTGGTTAATAATTTCCTACATTACCCACAATGCCAGTGAGATTTTGCCCTCACTTCATCTCTATCCACAGAGAGTGATGCGGCGGTGCTTTAGTGCTTCAGTCTGTCCGGCTCCCTTACCTCCTCATCTGTACACTCAAACACTCAAACACTCCTCATGCTCAAACACTTCAACTTTCACACTAACGCTGAACTCGCCAACTTGTACATCGCTAACGCGGTACAAATCTTTCATCATAAACATGTTTACAATAGGTTTCAGGGTGGAGTTTAACTTTAATCCCATTAAAATTCTTTACCGTCATTGATTCTCTGTCTCTCAGTGACCTCTGAGGTCAGATCCTCCACGTATCTGAAGACAGTGTTGGAGGTCTGGGACAGGCTTTCCACCTCTCTCTTTAGCTGAGCCACTGTGGGTTTAACGTCGCGCTCCTGCTTCTGTAAAGCTGTTTTCAGTTCACAGCCTGTAGGACAGAGTACACCCTGCAAGACACACACAACAAAACAGATCACACCTCGTCTTAGATGGTTTTATTATGCAAATTGCTGAGCAAATTTACATAAATTTGGATCTTTTTTTATATAAAATGTTTAGACAGGTGTGCCGCGTCCTTCACTGTCGGCCATGTTGGATTGGGAGGAGCAGTACTTATGTGATTAATAAAAATCTGAATAATCATGTATAATGGACATTGGGGTGGTTTGGAGGTGATTTACATCTGATATAATTCTAAAACTGAACATTAGTGTGAGTTAGGATTTATAATGTTGGGGTTACTATCGCTGGGGTTACTAACACTGGCGTCAATATTGCTGGGGTTACTAATGCTGGGGTTACTATCGCTGGGGTTACTAACCCTGGGGTTACTAACACTGGCTTCAATATTGCTGGGGTTACTAATGCTGGGGTTACTATCGCTGGGGTTACTAATGCTGGGGTTACTAACACTGGCTTCAATATTGCTGGGGTTACTAATTCTGGGGTTACTAACACTGGCTTCAATATTGCTGGGGTTACTAATGCTGGGGTTACTAACGCTGGGGTTACTAACACTGGCTTCAATATTGCTGGGGTTACTAATGCTGGGGTTACTAACACTGGGGTTACTAACACTGACTTCAATATTGCTGGGGTTACTAATGCTGGGGTTACTAACACTGGCGAGAT
>JAQMYM010000010.1:14370393-14392905 GCA_030014255.1 Parauchenoglanis ngamensis | reverse complement strand
TGCTTTGTGCACAGGGGCATCGTCATGCTGGGGCAGGTTTGGGCCTCTTAGTTCCAGTGAAGGGAAACTGTAACGCTGCAGCACACAGAGACGCGCTGTACAACTGGGAGCTTCAGACTTTGGGGTTACAGTTTGGGGAAGAACCACATCTGGGTGTGATGGTCAGGGGTGCACATACTTTTGTGCCATATAGTGTATTTCATGTGCAATATATATTAAAAATAAACAGCATAAGTTAAAACTTTAAGAGTAAACTGCTGATGCTGCGCTGTGAAGAAGAACTTTATCTACAGAGTAAAAATACTTCATAAATATTATTAATGTAGATAATTATCGTACAGTAAAAGTTATGTGAAGTAGAAAAGCATGTTAAAGTAAACAAATGTTAAATTAAACAATGATAGAATTATCAATAGTAATCAATTAATTATAATGAATGTGCCAGTGATGCGTTCTGTGTTTTAATGATCATTAGCAGGTACAACTAGCTCCATTTAGCAGCGTTTAACATTGTGTGAACAGAAATGCTGATAGTTTGTATATTAGACTTTGTATATTTAGCCTCAGATTAAAAGTGTTAGAAGGAAATGATCCACACACCACTGGACTGCATTTAGCATCCAGAAATCTGAGGAAGTTAAAAAGCACCGTGTCATCAAACGACATTCAGATATCAGAATTTTTTACCCAATATAGACTTGATGGTGTAGAAAGCGCTGCTCATTGGTGTGCTGCTGGACTGCGTGATGGTGATGCTGGCTATAAAACCCAGAGCCTTATTTTAATCAGAAATCCTCTTCACCAGAAGCTCACTGACGTGCTGAAGACCGAGACGACCCTGCGGACCAACCTGGTAAGATTGTTTGACGTTTTACACACATATGCAGCTTTCCTGCATTGAGTACAGTTATTCCTCACTCATCATATATTTCTCTGTTCCCAAAGGTTTTTACCAACATGAAGATTTTAATTGTCTTTGTCCTTGTTACGCTGGCTTTCAGTGGATGTGAAGCAGCATGTAAGTCATATCACTGTCTCTTCTTCTTCTTCTTATTATTATTATTATTACTGTTATTAGTTGTTATTATTATTATTATTACTGTTACAGCCACAAGAAAATGCACTGATGGTTGGAAAGGATTTGGGAGAAAGTGCTATAAATACATACCTGAAGTCAAATCATGGGCTGAAGCCGAGGTATTTGGTGTTTAGTTTTTTCCATCAAACATGAACACTAGAACTCATGACTGTTTTTCTCAAAAATCTGTTTCCTCTTTTATCTTGGCAGCTAAATTGTCAGGCCCTTGGAGGAAACCTTGCATCAGTGCACAGTAATCAAACACACTTTTTTCTTAAGAGAATGGGAAATATCGGCGGCAGCTACAAACGCACCTGGATCGGAGCTCAGGATGCAACTAAGGTAGCTTTCTGTTTCTTCTTACAGCTCGTAAACACTGTCCCGTTGTTCATCCCAGGTCTCTTATTCACAATCTGCTCACACCGAACATCCTGAGCACACACACTCCATACCGTAGCTGTCTTTACACCTACAACTGGGGTGATTTGTAATGGCATTAGATGAGGTTATGGTTTCTTCTCAAGGTTTCTTCTTCATGTTGTCTCAGAGAGAGTTTCCTCACCACTTGTTCGTTAGGAATCTACACCCAGGTTTCTGTAAAGCTGCGCCGACACAAACACCTACTGATAAAAACTGCCATTGGATAAAAGTGCTGAACTCTGTGCTATTCTTTGGATGAAATGGTCTTCAAAGGAACCATACAACAAATGAAATAGCAGCACAATCTATAAAAAATATGAAAAAAAACATCAAATGAAATCATTGACGATGATGAAGTGAATACGATAGATGAGTCTTTTCACATTAAACACATATTATTTAGATTTCTATATGATCATATTTTACAATATTCCAATATACCATACCTTAATAATGATGTAATTATATAAAGAAGTATAATCAGATTGTTGTAGAATCACATGTTGTTGATGCAGTGACCCAGACTTCATCTTTTCCCAGGAGTCTGTGTGGCTGTGGAGTGACGGCTCGGTGTTCGACTTCACCTTGTGGCATTCCCGTGAGCCGAGTATCTCAGCAGGAGCTGAAGACTGCTTGGAAATGAACTACGGACGTAATCACACGAGCAACTCTTACATTACACTTAATTACTAATTACTTTAATTACGAAATAAAACCACTTTTGTTAAAATGCAAAGAAGTTTTTCTTCTTAGTTGTGTCTAAGTACTGCTTTATTCTCCAGGTGAAGTCCTGTGGAACGACGCCAGGTGTCACATCAAGCTGTACTCTCTGTGTCAAAAAGAAGCAAACATTCCAATCAGCTGTACACGCTAATACCTGCCCATAGCTGCCCATACCTGCTAATACCTGCCCATACCTGATTTTACTGCTTTTATGCTATTTCTTCTTATTTTTAGTCACAACCAAGAAAACCATTAATTAAAATATGACAATAAAGATGACTTACGAAGCTTGATACACTTGTTGAATTAGTATTTTTTTCTATTTACTTCTATCCCAAAATTGTGATTGTACTGTGATGTAACTTAAAGCAGTAAATGTTTCAGTAATGATGATAAAACAAACATATATTACATAATATACACAATCAATTTAATAAATGGAAAAATGGCTGATGAATGAAAAAATAACTATTTTTAATTGTTTGGAGGAAAGTCTGAATATAATAATAATAATAATAATAATAATAATAATAATAAAATAATAATAATAATGATAATCATCATCATCATCATCATCTTAGCCTGAATGTTAGGCTAGGCTTGGGGAACACCTGTACAGCCTGGGGAACAGCTGTATGGCCTGGGGAACACCTGTATGGCTGTATGGCCTGGGGAACACCTGTACAGCCCGGGGAACACCTGTACAGCCCGGGGAACACCTGTATGGCTGTACAGCCTGGGGAACACCTGTACAGCCTGGGGAACACCTGTATGGCTGTATGGCCTGGGGAACACCTGTACAGCCTGGGGAACACCTGTATGGCTGTATGGCCTGGGGAACACCTTTACAGCCTGGGGAACAGCTGTATGGCTGTACAGCCTGGGGAACACCTTTACAGCCTGGGGAACAGCTGTATGGCCTGGGGAACACCTGTACATCTGTAGGCTTTTTTGACACACACTTCATCTAACACATGCACCATCTAACACACACTGCAGTGTCACTGGGATTTAGATAAGCATTGTTGCTTTGTGAATACAGCATTGCAAATTCATACAGGAATAAAATCCTAAATGCTTCTTCTTCTTTATGGGAAAAACAAACTCATTCTCAGCAGGGCATAAAAGACATTATGCTTTCTTTCTTTCTTTCTTTCTTTCTTTCTTTCTTTCTTTCTGTACATACCTACTTACTTTCTTACTTACTTACCTACAAATATACTTACATTTTCGGACCTTCTGCCATCTGGTGGCCACAGGTTTTTTTATTTAACATTCATTGCACACATTTTAGCATAAATGATTAAGATATTATTCTGAATGAGTTTATGTTTAATCTCAAGTGCACTGCCATGTTTAGTGGTGAACCGGACGGTAGAGTGGGGAAAAGGATTTCAAAAATACTGCAGTAGAAACTATAAAAAATAAGACCTTTTATAAACATGAACCAACATTTCTCTGTCAGATCCTCTGTGTATGTTTGAACAATCACACACTTTCATACAAATTAATTTTGTACATATGGTTTTTACACAGTTAAGCATTACAAGGCCACAGTTTTCCAGACCTTTCTAAGCAATTATTGTAACTAGATGTTTATTTCCTTAGCTGAGTACACCTGCTATAGAAGACCTTAGATTTATCATAGTTATGAAAAATTCTACTTCAGAGAAATTAGGTGAGCAGAGTAGCGATCTGGGTCATCCAACAGGAACATGGAATCAGCAGGTAAGTACAGAAGTCAGGAGTTTGGAAGTGGTATCGTTATGTCTCGGAACAATCCTGATCTCAGTCTGTGTCATATCATGACTTGCCTTTTCCATTGGTGTTAATGTCCTGCAGTGAGTGTGTGCTTTGTGCATTGTCCTGGCTGAGATGGTACCAGTCTGTCCCTAACATCTGCCCCGGCTCTGTTCCAGATTTCGCCTTCTAAATGGACTGCTTTCGAATTCCAACATGAGCGTGACAGGTAATTATATTCTAATGCGCTTTAATTGTCACATCACTGACGCCTGGTGATATATCGATATAAACTTTAATACTGTCACTGTCAAGCTGTTGATTTTTTGTGAGATTTTGGCCCTCACATAATCTGTAAAACCAGCATCCGGTTCTGACTCATGACTCCTTCACCTCAGTACCTGCAAATTTTTAAGACTGTATCTGAGAAAGGAATGTGAAGAGAGAGGCAGGAAACAGACGGCAGTGGAGAAGATCAAGCTAGACAGAGAGAACAACATGCACTCACTGGAAGCAGAACCAATGAGCCTGGACTCTCTGTGCTCTGATTGGCTGCTGGGCCGTAGCCCGGAGGCAGGCTCCTCCCACTGCCGGCCTGGTGGTGTCGCTGAGTGTGTGATCTGCTTGTGTCACTGTAGTGCATAAGGAGGAAGGGGGGAGGAGAGAGAGAGAGAGAGAGAGAGAGAGAGAGGCAGAGTGGAAAACAGGCCTCCACCCTGACGATCAGGGAAATGGGAGTCTGTATGAGGGATAAAGCAGCGAGCCTTGGCATCATCTACATCTCTGAAGCAAAACAGCTATGGAGAAAAGGTAAGCATATTACACACAGACACACACACACACACACACACACACACAGAGATGGATCCAGAAGATGAAGAAGAAGAGTGAGGGATGGAGAGAGGCTGTATTGCGCAAGCAGCAGCATCTGTGCTACCATGTTGCCCTGGGAAGCGAGGCACGGGGGCGAGTGATGATCAGAGGAGGAGGTGGAGGAGGTGGAGATGGAGGCTCACATATGCACTCAAGCTGAAAGGATTCATGCAGAAAGGAGTATTGCAGGGTTCTGATTTAAACACACACTGATCCTCATCACATTCCGGCGTTAGCTACTTCACATGTCTTAGATATTCAGCGTTACTGTGAATCTGTTGAATTCCTTATAAACCCTGATGCTCAATATCACTCTCACACCTCACACATACTGAACATTCCCATTTTCACATCTCTGATGATAATGCATGAACACCCTTGGCCTAATTTCAGACACATTTTCATGTCACGTAATTTCAGTGATGTGATCTGATGAAGAAGCAGACCTGTATGCATTGTGCTCTTGCTGATTCACACATTCTGCTTTCTGCATGAATGCAAACATTATGAATGCTAAATCCATTCACTCTTCCTGTTTTAGTCCACGGTTCTCACTGCTCTATGAAATCCTGATTACATGTCCATCCTATTGGTCAGCTCCAGCTGCAGGACATACCAGCCATGCTTTTTCTGTTTATTGCTTGTGTATGCTTGCTACCCTGACTAGCATGTATGCTACCATCTGCTATGTGAAGTGATCATGTGAAGTGCATGGCCTGCCTCGGCCCCGGGGGATTCAATATCAATAAATCTAAATCCTCCTCAGTGCTGCGTAACATGAGGTCTTTCCTGCACCAGGCTGTTTTCTTTCCTCTGTTACCTTTATAAAGAAAAATTCAACTTCTAACACTGAAGATGATGGAATTTAGATGCTGGTTCCAAATTTGGCACTGCTTCTGCAATAGCATAGAAATGTCCACCAAACAGCTGTATTGACTAGGCAGCAAAATTCACCAACCAAGCAAGTGGAGCAAGCTTCCTGAGCTCAATCATCTGGACATTGCAATTGGGTTTCTGTAGTTGGGCACAGGCAGAATGCTGTCCTTAGCTGACAGGAGTGGAACCTGATGTGGTCTACAGCTTGATGTGTCCCAGAAACTGCTGATCTGCTGAGATTTTCACACACAGTTTATACAAAATGGTGTGAAAACCACGGAACGTCCAGCGAGCAGAAGCTCATGTTGAGCTTGTTGATGAGAATGGACAGAATGATTCGAGCAGACAGGAAAGCTACAATAACCACTCTCTACAACTGTAACCGTAAAACTCAGATGACCTGTAATTCTCAAACACAAGCTCATCACTTTCACAGATTAGAAATAAAACACTGGATCAAGAGGTGAAAACTTGCATGAAAATAAAATTCCTTCTCTTAAATTCTAATAAAACAGAAACACCGATGTTGGGTAACGAGGTTGCTGATTTCACACTTGATCTTAACAGCTATTCTGTGAAGCTGAAATTACATTTGAGGACCATTATTATTTAATTTCTGTGTAAGTAAAATCTCTAAACCTGTTTATTATTATCTGAGAAATGCAGCCAAAATGAGGAATTTGCTAGCACTAAACTAGGGCACGCTTTCATAATCTCTACGTGTTTCAGTCCTGCTGCGTGTTTAAAGACATTTCAGTGTGATCAGGTTGCAGTCAGAGCACGTTCCTCCAGGATTATACAATGCTCATGACTTCACTGGCTACAGTGTCCTGTAAATCTGTAAATGGTTTTAGCTCTGAAGTTTCTCACTGATGTCCTGAAGCAGCAGAACATCTCGAGCACTTCACTCAGCTCAGGAACAGAGTTCCAGAGAACATCAGGAACGCGCCACAGCACCACGGTGTTGAAGATTAAAAACATATGTATAAATGTATCAACGTTCTTTTTTCCTTTGTGTTTTTAAATATAGATGATTCCCATGAACAGCTGCCAAATGCAAATTCAACACTTGGAATCAACTCCAGATCTTTTTATCTCCTTAATTTATCATGAAATAAAGCGGAAACAGACCATAACTGGTCATGAAACGGCTCAGAACTCGGCTGTCCCAATACTTTTGATCCTTTTGAGAAAACGGAGGAGCTGTGCAAATAAACAGCTGTAATTCCTAAATGGTTAATGCAATATTTTTTGTTAAACGCTTTGAATTAATACTGAAAGTCTAAAGTACAGAGACAAAAATGCAAAAAAAGGCACTGTTCAAAAACTTTTAGAGGGGATGTAAGGCAGCTAGCAGCCGAGATGGTGACGCTAACACACACTTCCTCTGAGACACGTGAAGTCAGACAAACACGTTTTTGAACATTTTTGAGGAATGCGCTATCTACCCTCTTCCACATGAGCTCACAGATGCCCATGATTGGCTAGTGTCACTGTGATTGACAGGGGAGAAAAAGTATGCCCCTCCCACCCAGAGAGCACAGCCAAGACTCTTTGCAGCTTTATGTGCATTTGTCACTGCCGTTATCTATCACTGTATAGATTTGTTAGAGGGAAAAACCCAGAAATTACCTGCTGCCTTACATCGAAGAATAATGATTTATTTTCTCTGTTTCATGATTCTTATTTCAGTCTGCACTCACTGTGCTAATCTGCGCTAGTCTGTGCTACTTCTCCCTCCAAACCACATGGAGGCACTGCAAGGTTCTCCGGACAGCAGCAGTGAGGAATGTACCGTTCTGGAGGCTTTTCCTGGGAAAGGAACAGTTTGCTCTCAGCATAAAGGAAAAGTAGGATCATGTACACACACACACACACACACACACACACACACACACACAATCTATCCACCAACAAAGCAGCATACACCCAATGCTATCCCTAATGTAGTTTCCTTCGCCAGGACCAGTCAAATATCACCACAAGATCAAAACTATCAGATATTCTTATACCTAGATATATCTATTAACACACACACACACACACACAGTGATAATGGCTGAAGTGTTTTAGACTATGTCTCCAGTGACTCTGATATGTCTGCCCTAGAAAAATAAATCAGACAGCGTGTACCCAGAACTCAGCTGTGGCCTCCGTTTAGCCAGAAAATCATTGCGTCCTCAAATGGATGAAGACTTTTCCTGTAACTACCTTAGAATCAAAGAGAGTTACCTGTTTGTCTTACACTAGGAAGTGAATTAGTAAATTAAGTTTGTAACAGAGAGTTATGAATTTTATTTTTAGCACCAGTACAATGGTTTATCATGCATTAACATTACAGGTTACGACACATTGCTCTTCTAATTCATACACACACTAATCTCATGGACACACACTCCTATAGTTACGTAAACATTATTTATGTGATTTATGTTTTTTCATATCATCTTTAGGTTTTAGCATTTTATTGTCTGCCGTGTGAGAGTGCTGTGTGTGAGGAGTGTATTGACGGGAAACATGCACACCACCCGACAGATTCACTGGAAAAAATTGTGGCTCAACAGCGAACAGCTTTGCATGAAAGACTGAATGCAGCTCAGAACAGGTACGACTCCAAGTCCTGCAAAATCACTTTTAATTTTAGCACATGAAATTCTCCCCTTTAACTTTTCCACATTTTGTACCGGTACCTGCCTGAAATGTACCTAACTGGACTTTTGGGACGTGGCTATGGGGATTTGTGCCCATTCAGCCACATGAGCGTTACTGAGGTGAGGTGAGAAGGCCAGTAGAGTTCTTCCACGCCGACATAAACACACCATGTCTTCATGGAGCTGCTTTGTGCACAGGGGCAATGTCATGCTGGAGCAGGTTTGGGCCTCTTAGTTCCAGTGAAGGGAAACTGTAACGCTGCGGCACACAGTGACGCCCTGTACAACTGTGTAGTTTAAGCTTTGTGGCAACAGATTGGGGAAGAACCACATATGGGTGTAATGGCCAGGGGTGCACATACTTTTGTGCCTTATAGTGTATGTATTTGTCAGTATTCGGTAGAATCAGTTTGGGCTGCGATTGTAGCTGCAAATCCTCTGGGATATACGTCCGATTCAGTATTGCACGTCTGGATCCTGATGTTTTCTTCTTGTTAAAAATCACTTGAGCTCTGTCAGACAGGATGGAGGTCATTGTTGGTGAATAGCAGTTTTCAAGTCTTGCCCTAGATTCTGAATCAGATTCTAGGCTTTGACTGGACCATGCTAACACATTCAGGCTTTTGGTGTTGAACCACTTCAGCATAGCTTCAGCATAGGTTAGGGGTGTTAGAAGGTGAAGCTCTGCCTCCCAGCCTCAGGTCTCTCACAGACTGGAACAGATTATGTAATTGACTCTATCTATCTTGTCCTCAACACTTGACTAGTTTCCCTGCTGATAAAAAGCATCCTCACAGTGTGATGTTACCGCCACCATGCTTCACAGCAGGGATGGTGTTCGCAGGGTGATGGGTAGTGTTGGGTTTTGTCCAATCATAGCATTCAAGTGAATCTGTTTATTAAAAGATAAAGACCTCCATGATTGACAGGTATTATTTGGCCATATTTCAGGGAAGTGATGCTAAAGCTCACCTTCGTCTTCCAGATACAGTTTGGGTTAATTTCACTTTAGTCCTAATCAATGTCAGTTTATGAGTGTTATAGGACTACTGTTGTTGCGATATTTTTGAAGACTATTTTCAACCAAACATTGACATGCTGAAGTTTAAAAATCCCAAGAATGCAGTTGTGACTAATGCAACACACACAAAACATTCAGTGATGAGGACGGTTTGACTTTGTTCAGTGATGATCTACTCCCACTGATGTACGGGGGAGAGGGTATTCAAAAAACTGTGTCAAGCAACAGATGGGCTACAGTTATTATAATTTAAAGACCCAATATGGTATTTGTGCATGATTAAATGGTCAGTGGGCATAATTACAATGCTGGTGTACATATTATACGAATATCCTGTTCATAAACCATTGCTTTTATTGTTTAAAAAATGTATTTGATCCAGACTGTATACCAATGACATCTGACTGTCCGTACTGTATGGACAGCTGGTTAGTTGATGATTGACTGAACTGGTTGATTATCACCCAGGCTTCCTCAGATCAGAGATGCTGTACAGAATCTGAAGGACATTCTGAAGCAGCTAAGTACTCAGAAGAACTCTATCGAGGAGGACATCCACTTCTCCTTTAGTGAGCTGCACAAGACCCTGGACACACGTAAGAGTGTCCTGCTCATGGAGTTAGAGGTCACCTATGGATTGAAGCAGAAGGTGTGTGTAAGTGCATGCACACATTTTGTTCATTCATTCAGAAGCACATTGTGCAGCAATTAGTGGAGAGTAAATGGTAGAATTTATGTTTAATTATTGCAGTTGTTCAGATAGACTGAAGGAGAAGGTTCACGTGTTTGTATGGTTTTAGGTACTGCAGAATCAGTTAGACACTCTGCTAAAAGAGGAGGCTGATATCAGCAGTAACTGTAGGCAGACAGGAGAGGCGTTGGATGGGGCAAGTGAGGATGTTGTTCTGCAGACTCATAAAGACTTTGGAGAGCGATTGAGCGAGCTGGCCAGTCAGGGCCTTCCCCTCCAACCTGAGGAGAATGACCAGCTGGAGCTCATGATGGAAGTAGAAGGACTTCGTAAGTCCATTCACAACCTGGGTGCTGTTATCACCACCAATGCAGTGGCCAGCCAGACTGAGGCTTCAGGAGATGGTCTAGAGCAATGCATTGTAGGTCAGCCAACCTCCGTCATCATAACCACCAGAGACAAGTCAGGGGGCCTGTGTAAGTCAGGCAATGCTGTCATCTCAGGAGAAGTCTTCACACCTGATGGAAGTGTCATGGATGGAGAGATTTTGGACCATAAAAATGGCACCTATGAGTTCCTGTACACATTGCCCAAGGAGGGGGACTTTAGTCTGGCGCTGAGACTCTATGATCAGCATATCAAGGGAAGCCCCTTCCGGGTGAAGGTCACCAGTTCTCCAGATGATTCTCCCACCACCACGTCTGGAGCCAACGCTGCCTCCACAGGCTCCAGTGATGGCGGTGCGAGGAGAAGGAGTGCCAAATCCCCGGGTAGCAGGAGCCGGCAGAAAGGGGTGCGGAGAGGCGGGAGCTTGTTCAGCACACCCAAGAAAAAAGTAAATCCCATTGAAGATGATCTTATCTTCAGAATCGGTAAGCATAATAATCAGCAGATTTAGTTACTGTTAATGATCACATATCGTGAAGTGCAGATCATGTTTTCTATTGTATCAACTGGGATTTATTTCTCAATCCTTGCCAACATGCAGCTTTTTGAGTCACTCTGAGTTAAATAACCTTGGCTTACAATAACCCCTTAATCAGACAATCTGTTATTCTGAAGGAATAAGGAACGGTCTGGAGAATAAGGCCATAACTTTCTTTCCTTACAGCATTGCTTTAGTCTTCAGTCTGGTCTCTTATTTGTGATTTATTTATTCCACAGGAACAAAAGGAAGAAATAAAGGTGAATTCACCAATTTGCAAGGTGTAGCCGCCTCATCAGGAAGTATCCTGATTGCAGACAGTAATAATCAGTGTGTGCAGGTGAATAGAAATCACTTTTTTTTTAAATCAATATCTACAAATTGCAATTCTTTCTCAATCAATAAAAGAATGTTTCATTGCTATATCATCAAACATGAACATCAGTCTTTTAAAACATTTCTTCAGTCATTTATTTTTTTTTTTACTTTTTCCAAGGGTATGACTATAAACTCCTTTTATAAGTGGTTGAATAGGTCAACATTCATTCATTCAACTTTTTGTCAACCCCTGAGCAGATCTGCCATCCCCCTTTTGGTGTATTTTTGAGTGATAACTCATAGCAGCACTCTCATTTGTTAAAATGTGGAGCTCCAATACAAAATACATAAAGGTTGGCAGGTCTGATATGGGGAAATTTATGACAATTACCAATGTCTTCCCATATACCCTTACTACCATCTTCCATTCCTGCTCAAGTCTATAAATATTGAATTGTACATGAATAGTTTAAGGGGCTGTTACTTTGATGTTTCAAAATTAGCATTGATTGCTGTAGTTATATTGTATTTGATTATCTAGATCTTCTCTAACGAGGGAGAGTTTCAGAGCCGGTTTGGAGTTCGTGGTCGTTTGCCGGGGCAGCTGCAGAGGCCCACTGGTGTCGCTGTGCATCCAAATGGTGACATTATTATTGCTGACTATGATAACAAGTGGGTTAGCATCTTCTCCAGTGACGGCAAATACAAGGTGAGTGCTATAACAGCCACTATAACAGTGTATGCTGAGAAAGAGGTTCCTGATACTGGTCCAGGGGAACCCCTTTTACACACCTGATACAACCCAGGAAGGGCGCTTATGTAAATTATTAGTGGAATCAGGTGAGTCAGGAACATTAAAACAATAAACAGTGAAAAGGGCAGTACAAGGGGTTCTCCAGGACCAGGGTTTGGTACTTGTACTCTAAGAGATTGAATGCTGATTTTGTATTTGCATGCTTGGTCAGTGCTGGTTCATGTTTGAAGAGAACTGGACATTCAAAAGACCCGAATATAAAGGATTAATGGAATCTGTGGAAAGGATTTGCAGAACAAAATAACAAAGCATTTATTCTTACATAAATGCATACATAGATAACAAAGCATCTCTGTCCTTAGACCTTTGTATAAGCAGTACAGACACAGAGCTGTTCAGAGTGGAGGCTCAGCCCAATACTGAGGAGCTGGACACTGAAGCAGAGAGATTTTAAGTTATTCATTTGGCAGACACGTTTATCCAAAGTGACTTACAATTGCAAAGCGCGTGAGGGTTAAAGGACCCAACAGTGGGTACTGGGATTCATTTCACATTTGTGCTCCGGACAATAGTCCAGATCCCTATCTGTTTTCTGGCTCTCTGATTACAAAGGTCAGGGACTAAAATTTTTTTTTTTTTCCAAAACAGGATTTCTTTGCTGCTGAAAGCTGGTATTGAACCTTTAGCTCTCCAGTCTAATGCTGAGCTATTTCAACCAATCTTATGTTAAGAGCATGCTTACATCTCAAAGATTGAAAGAGTGAAGTCAAGACTGATGTCTATTACTGAAATGAGGTACACAAGTAAAGACTTTCAGATCTCAGGAAGCGAGTGCATGAGGTTATGAACCTGGTAAGAAGCAGGAGATAACTAGGGCTTGTGTAAGAATTTGAGGAGATTCTGTAGCCAGAGAAGGTAAGGGTATGAAGAAGAAATCTGCAGACTGGTGGAAGTGATGTTCTTGGAGAAGTTTCTTAGCTGTGAGAGCAGTATGGACTGAGAGGACATCAGTAATGATTCTGCATGAGAGAGATGTGAGACCTGGAAGTTCAATCAGTTATATTTTGTTCAATGTTATCTAAAGGTGGAAGAATAGGAAAAATGACGTTTACTGATGGATCTTTCTGTTCTGTAGGCTAAGCTGGGATCGGGTAGGCTGATGGGTCCGAAGGGTGTCTCTGTGGATCAGAACGGTCATGTTATCGTTGTGGACAACAAGGCCTGCATGGTGTTCATCTTCCAACCCAGTGGGAAACTTGTAACGAAGTTCGGCAGCAGAGGAAACGGTGACAAACAGTTTGCAGGTAAGATAATACGCAACACAGTGTAATGTACATGTTTACAGATTCTGTATGATTTATAATGGCACTATAACCCAGATGAGGATGGGTTCCCTTTTGAGTCTGGTTCCTCTCAGGTTCTCTACCTCAGATTGTCTTTCTGTAAAGCTGCTTTCTGACAATGATTCTTGTTAAAAGCAAATAAAATTCAGTTGAATTGAATATATATTTAAACCCTTTACAGTACATCTCCAAAATTATTGGCACCATTGGTAAAGATACTTGGGTATAAATATGAAGAAAACGCATCATTCACTCATCTTCAGTAAGCGCTTTATCCTGGTCAGGGTGGTAGTGGATCTGGATCTCAGGAACACTGGGTGTGAGGTGGGAATACACCCTGCCTTGGTCTGTTGCCAGTGCATCGCTCTGCCCACACATTTACACACTCGTTTACACGTAGTGGCAATTTAGAGTCGCCAAGTCACTTAGGGTGTCAATAATTCTGCTGCTGATTGAACACTCTCTGTCTTTCCAGGGCCACATTTTGCTGCAGTGAACAATAATAATGAAATAATTGTGACTGACTTTCACAATCATTCAGTCAAGGTAAGCGATACGAAATGAAACTCAAATGTACTTAAAGCAACTTTTTAATCACGGTTAATCTTGTAAAAATGAGTCGTGTTACAGCGGTTAAGTGCTCAAGTGTAGAACAGTATTAAACTGAGAGAAAACGGAACTCCCTTAAACTCAAAGTACGATTTGGATTTATTTACAGTCTCCAAACAGCATACTGATGGAGATGTGACCTACAAACAGTCGTTCTCTCACTAGCCTCAATTTTTTTCTCTGTCTTGATGTTCATAAATCAAAATTAATATAAACCTGTAATTCAAATTAAACCTGCTGTTCTAGATCAGAATCCAGACTTCTACAGTGCTGTGGGTAATCCAGCATTAACACCTGCACTGCACAGTGTTCTCCAGTTTAGTAGACTGGTTTTGATCTTGTTTACAGGTGTTCAGTGCTGAAGGCGAGTTCCTGCTCAAATTTGGCTCAAATGGTGAAGGAAACGGTCAGTTCAACGCTCCGACGGGCGTGGCAGTGGACGTTAACGGGAATATCATCGTAGCTGACTGGGGAAACAGTCGCATACAGGTATTAATCACCTTTATGTTCACTTGTGTGAGCTCCTAACACTCCTGAAATAAGTGATGAAATACAATGAGTACCTGGTACAGGTGTGCTCAGAGGTGAGAGCAGAAACGTAGGCCGTCTCTGGGACTCGAGGCTCAGTTTGGAACAGCATCAGTTGTGTGCGCACTTAAACACCACCATGTGAGTGTAATGAACCGTGTCCTCGTCCCCTCTGTTCTGTCAGGTGTTCGATGGAAGCGGTTCTTTCCTGTCCTACATCAACACGGCGGCGGATCCTCTTTACGGGCCGCAGGGTCTCGCCCTGACCTCCGACGGCCATGTGGTTGTGGCTGACTCCGGTAATCACTGTTTTAAGGTGTACCGTTACCTTCAGTGATTCAGTACTTAGATCTGCATCTATCTCTTGCACTTCTACTGCAGCTCCATCACGCTTTACTCTCCTGCGATAACTGCTTCCTTCTTGCTGGAATGGATCGACGCATCTTGAATAATTATTGTCAGTGCTATCAGATGAGTGTTTGGGAGAGCTGAGGCTTGTAAAGGTAAAGTGTGGTCACATTTAGCGTCCAGGTTCAGTTCGCTTTACATGCAGGAGTCGGGTCATCGTACACTATCGTTTTCATTTCTCACCCCGTAGAACAGGTTAGGTTAGGTGAACTTTGACCTCACTGGTCGACATTTTAAAAAAGGACGGAATCTAGAGTTTCTCTCCCACCAACCTTTTATAACTCAGTA
The DNA here is from genome assembly GCA_030014255.1 of Parauchenoglanis ngamensis. Taxonomy (NCBI): domain Eukaryota; kingdom Metazoa; phylum Chordata; class Actinopteri; order Siluriformes; family Auchenoglanididae; genus Parauchenoglanis; species Parauchenoglanis ngamensis. The sequence continues at coordinate 14,377,659 of JAQMYM010000010.1, read as the reverse complement.
CAGAATTTAGAACAGTTTTTAACACTTAAGGATTGCTCCGTGGAGTTACAATGTGACCACAGCTTTATCGACCAGCCACTCAAAGCCAAATATTTGCTGCACTGTAGTAGAGTTTTATGAGATCTGACGAGCATGTGTTTGGGAATTGAACCTGTAAAGTCCATTTGCTCCTTGCATGTGAACAACATTACACAGAACTCCAGCAACGTTCCCAGCTACGTTCTCCATCACTTTAAGACTGAATTTAATGACACTATTTAAAGATTAGCTAAATACGAACTTCACGTCTTTAATTCCTGCTGCACGTTAAAGCGTATTCCTGATGGTCAGTGATTTCAGTGCACTTAGTAAAGAACATCTTAAAGAACAGAGGAAACAGTGGAGTACATGGACTTTGTTCTGTGTTATTAGACTACAGAAGTGTTGGAGCTCTAAAGGCAGATCCATAGTAACACTCTCGTCTCACCTTCTTATAGGACTTTACTAGCAAATATCAGGCCTCTATTTTTATTTTAAATATTTAAAAGGGAAAAAAAAAATCTATATTTATGTATTTATCTTGACTAATGTTTTGAGGAAAAGTGGAAAAAGTGGTCAGTTTTTCTAGTTTGTTGCAGGATGTATATTAATAGTTTTCTCTTTGGCCAGGAGGTAACGTAATAAAGCTCTTTAAAGTTCAGCGCCGGGTCGAAACTGCTCACCCTCTCAATATTTATGCTACATACACATCTATACGTGGTATCATTTCATATTGGCACGTTTTTTCCAACTCGTACTGATAGAAGAAGCCTGGTTTACTCACTCATAATACGTCACAGTGGCAACAGTACGTCCATCATCACTTTAACAGGTTTTTCGCATCCTGCGTTTCTTTCTGAATGTTCACTGTTGTACAGTTTCATTTGTACTGATGAAAAATAAAACTATCTAGGAATGTTATATTTACTTGATGATTTAAATTCTACTTGAATGTTCATGTTCTGTAAAAAAACAAAACAAAACAAAAAAGCTTTAATGTTATTATTTTGACCAGAAATGCCATAAACCAAATTAATTTCCAGGTCCCTTTTAACCGCTTGGTCGAGGTTAGCTGGTTTACAGATAAAGCTTTGATTTTGAATGTTGGTGTCATAATGTTGAAGTCATGATGCTGAATAACATTAAAGTATTATTATTAACTGCAGAAATGTTTGTGAATCTTTTCTAGGAAAATTATAACGCGTTTTCTTGTCACCATTTACATTATTTATACTCAGCGTTTTTAATTCCAGCAGGAAAAGTGAGCGATACACGGGAATAAAATCAGAAGAAATTATGAACTGTTAAGGCTGTAATTGATCATAAACTGAATCGTGTCAACTTTAAAATGTAGCAAAAAAAAAAAAAACCCACCAGGCAGAAAGATGAAAAATCAGCACTGATGCATTTTTATTAACAACTGAATGTTAAATGCAATTCCATTTAAATATTCTTAATTACACTAAACAAATAAACCAAATAATTCAGTTCCCGTCACTCGGATCTCACTGCATGACATTAGCGCAGTGTAACCGTGGGTTTTATACAGTTATAAAGCGGTCACGCTGGGACGGTTACACCACGCTGCATTCGTTAGGTTTTCATTTGAAAATGTTAAAAAAGCAAATTGAAAACACTTTAATAATGAGCAACTCTATGTAGCCAGAGTCTCCGAGTGGGAGGGGCTTACTCTCTCTCCCTGTCATAGTGACACTGGCCAATCACGGGTTTGTGTGAGCTCGTGTATGTGGAAGAGGGTGGATAGCGCTCTCCTAGCAGTGGGAACGGGCAGGTCTATCAATTTCCTACTGTAGTTTGGGTATAAAAACCAACACTAAAATAAAAACTGTTTGAATGAACACGCGCCTCACACCACACTGATTTCTATTATATACTCTATAAAGCAGAAAATCATACCGCTACATCTGCCTTTACTCTGCGTGAACATCACAACTTTTCTCTGAAACAATAACTGAAAAAGTACAAACATTCATGAACTGCAGTAAACAGTGGTGTTAGTGTGCATGTGTGTCATACCGTGATGTGCAACGTAAACATGGAAACAATCCATAAGAAACCAACACTGTAGTTAAAGTGCAAATTTAAACCATTTTTAACAGAAGATTCTGATGCAATACTCGACTTCACGTTAAGTCTGCACAGCCCTAACCCTGGGTCACATGACCTACGAGTATCATGATAGTCATACTGATATGTAAATGATGTCATAATAATACACACATGTATCACAATTTAAATAAAGCTATTTTAATAAATAGATAAATAAGGACGGGTGCAAAGACGGACGCTTGAACTTACTCTGATATGTCTGTTGTTAACAACGGCGTAAAACTTCAAGCCAGTCCTGATTCTGTGCTGCAAATAAAGCGAGCTGCGACTAAAGCACTTAAAGCTGTGCTGTTACAGGACGTTACTCAGCGACGGAGTGGCGAGACGCAGTGCTGCAACATCACGTCTGGAAGCGTTTTATTCCACTCACACCTCAGCAACGTCCCAACCATCACAGCATCTGTTCATTAGTGGGCGACAAGAATTTTTATCCGTTTATAGCTACGTTAACGCTGTGGAACGTCGCTGAAGTTAGTTAGTTCCTGTTGTCACTCACATTATAGCAGCTATAAACAGTCGTTCCCTCACCTGCTCCTTTACTCTCTCTTTTTATTCTCAAAGCACTCACACTGGAGTCTCCATCCACAAACTGTTACCTGTTACTATGGAAACGATAACATATCAGAGCGAGCGCATTAATATAAAGCAGCACTACTGTCAGAGCCGCTGTTATAGAGAATTAATCACTACCTGACGACCAATCAGAGCGCAGCTCTCAGCAGCAGCGTGGTTTAAGATAATAATAAGCTTCAACAGGAGCACTAAAAGCCACTTGTGAAAAGTGTGCGTGCGTGCGTGTGTGTGTGTACGTATTTCCGTTGGTGTAACTTGTTTTTGAGAAGTGTTATAAATGATAAAGTCCGAGGCTGCCATGTTTTTTATCAAATAAATAAAAAGTTGCGTCAAGTTGTAATTTATAAATAAATAATTCACCATTAAACTGCACACTTTTTAAAAAAGTTTGATCACAGTTTACTCGAGGCCGAGTGAAAAATTTATCCCATGTACGAGGCCGATAATGATCGGCTGCCAAGCGACCAGGTACCTGAGCCAGTCCAGAAGCTGCCCGTACAGCACGTGTGTTCTCTCCCAGCTGCAGCACACGCTTAAGGACCAAAAAACAACAAAGTAGGCGTGTGCGTGTTACAGTTCCCTCCAAAAGTATTGGAACAGCAAGGCTAATTAAATTCTTTTGCTGTGCACATATATATAGTGTGAGCTTTTTTATATCTGTGTGTGTTCTGTTGTGTGTTTAACATGTCTAGATGTAAATACCAGAGAATAAAAGCTGAAACTCTGATCTCTCTTCTCATATTCATCATCTGACCTCACTCACAAATGTCTTCAGTGCACAGCAAAAGAATTCAATTGGCCTTGCTGTTCCAATACTTTTGGAGGGGACTATAAATAGACAGATAGTAGCTGAATGCAAACATTAAGTACCATGAAAAGATAGTGTATAAAACACCTGGATTAGTTCATCTGATGGAACAAAGTAAAGGTAAAGGATACGGGTTGTTCATCATTCTCTTCAGATCGACTTTCTCGTTGCAGTAAGGACACGTCTGCTTCTTACCCACAATGCACCAGCCACGAATACAGAACTCATGAAATCTGTCAGTCAACAACATTACCAACACTTTAACACTTCAGAGCGTTAATCAGAAATTCAGCTCCTAATAAAGACAAACTGCTGATAAACATCATTCATTATTACTTTAAAAACAGAACCGTGGCACGTCACGTGAACTCAGAACTGCTTCCCTTACTTCAGTGTCAGGACTTTAATCAGATTTTAATTAAATAAGAGACGAGACCGTGCAGTGGGACGAGTTTGAAGCAGCAGCGTTAGCGTACACGTGATTGCAGGAGAGCTGAAACGTGTCCTCGATCACGCCCTCCTCATCCACGCCCACTAAAGTCTTCTGTCCGCACACGGCACATATATCATGGCACAGACTCCGGGACGGCATTCCACCCACGTTATAATACTGAAACACACAAAGCGGGAGCATGCCGGAAACGTTTCCACAGTCTGAGGAAACACACACTGCAGTTATTTACAGTTAGGAATAAAACACGTGGGGTCACGCTGTTACAGGAAAATAACCAGCAACAGGGAGGTGTGATGAAGCAGAGCTACTGTTACCTCCCAGGAGTGATTATTTTCCCGTACCAGCACATCCCCAGGTGTTTATTCTCATAAACAGACTAAATGATGAAAGGTTCAGAATGAAATTACTGGAATAAATGAACACTTACAACAGCAGAAGTGTGAGTGTGTTCACCTTAATGATCTGGAGTGTAAATGAGGAGGATTTACCCCGATAGTGGACGCCATGTAGTCAGAGCAGATTTCAGCAAAGTCTCGTCCCATCACTCCGTAGTACAGCCCATAGAACAGCATGACCACGCCCACATCCATCGAGTCCTCCGCTCTGATCCTGTCCCATTAACACCAGCCGCTTTAACTCATTTACACTCCTTATCAACACTGGAAGCAATGACCTTTATTCATATTTCTAACATTTAGACCAGACGTCTCAAACTCATTTCAGGACCAAATGTTCGACTCCGTGTGTCCGATGGGCCGGACCAAAACAATCAGTTTAGTGCGGAATATCACAAACGATTTCTCTTCCACGTGTTCGTTCATCAGCTTTTATCTGAACATAACAATCTGAATAATGCACATAAACCAACTGAACATAAAACCCTGAGATTATTGCTCTATTTCGCCCCCTAGTGGAATAATACGGAGCTGTTTTTATTCAATCACAGTACCCAGGATGATTTTCGTGTAAAACAGGAATTCTCCATTTATTTAGTGGGCCAGAAAGAACCTTAGTGTTAAAGCCGTGTGTTTGGCACCAAAACAAGCATTTTCAGTTTGTTGAAGTCTAATACTGAGGCAGAGTGCACATACCTAAAGAAAACATTGAATCCAAACAAAGTAAACATGATGGCAAGGTACCCGAGAACACCTACAGCGTAGCTCAGCTTGTAAATGAGCAGGAACCATTTATACACCATCCTGTAAAACACCACAGACACTGTTTCTCTACACCGCTTTTCAATATACATTTATCTTTATTATAGAGTCATGTAAGTAGTGCACTAGTGTTCAGTAAAATGAGTGCTTATTCTCCGTACCTGGGTGTTCTCCCAGATAGAGGTTTGCGTGTGGCTCTGAATATGACGTAGCTGGTGATGACGGAGAACATGCCCCACGTGGACAGGAAACGCCACCAGTACAGCTTTATGGTGAAATACAGAGGCACCGCCCACATCTGCAGGAGCGTCACTAACTGCAAACACACAAGCCTAGCTTCGTCTTATACATCAAGATTGAAAAGCTGTGATCTGCTGCTGATTCTGCTGTTTATCAACCTGATATTTCTAATCAGTCGCTTCCACAGAGAGACTCACGGTGTAGGATCTGCAGTGTCTCTGCTTCCACTGGACCAGGACGATCTGAGCGACCACCAGCGTGGCCATGAGGATCAGAACCATCTCGGCGTGCATGGCCTCGTGACCTCGGTGCTTAACGTGCAGATTCTCATGCTGGACTCTACAGGGAAGAGTCAGGAACATGTCACAAACACAATACAGAGCAGAACATCTGCACATTAATGACACACACGTGCACACACTTGAATTTCAGAGATTTGGCCCAGAGAAAGGCTTCACTCATGACAGTGTCACAGCTTATAATTATAATGTGAGGAGGTGGTGAGGTCCGCAGGAGAGGAGGTGGTGTCAGGGTTTTATGGAAATAGAAAAGCTAGATACCAGCTAGAGCTCCGCAATATGACAAAAATATCTCAAATATGCAAAGCCACGCCTTATTTTATCTTTAATTCTTCAGTCCGATGTTTACACAAATATAACACAGCATGTAGAAAAGAAAAACAGACTTACTTCCAGTTTTCTCTGTAGGACATTTTTGAAAGATCTTCCTGCATAAAAATAAACAGTTTTATTTATAAGTTTCTGTTACGGAGTGGCGGAGCGAGACCACAAGTGCGGCGGCGCGCACTGTGAGCAGGGCAGAAGTCTTACCGTAGCAAGGGCCGGCAGAGCTGTCCCGTGGCCAGGGCATGAGCGCACGGGCGAGAAACTCACACCGAAACAAGTTCAGGCGATGGTGAGCGCACGGGCAAAAAACTCACACCGAAATAAGTTCAGTCAGCTGTGAGCGCACGGGCAACAAACTCACACCAAAAACGAAAATAAACGCGGGGAAAATCGTGAAGTCTAAACCCCCGCTAGAGATGAGCGAGGAAAACTGGGAGAGGGTCGGCACCAGCTGCTAAAGTTCACGGTGACGGAATGGCGCCAGCATAACGCGACGCGGACGACAGAATGAATCGGCGACTAGCGTTTCCGAGCTTCTGTGTTTATACCGGACGTCCCGGAAGCGGAAGTGGGCGCGCCGGAGGTCGTAACGATGGCAACCCGTGAAGTCGTGACAGTTTCTAAAAGGCTTCTAAAAGAATCAACACATCTGTTCTGCAACATGAGCCGTGTAACACCACCGTTACTGATTAGTTTCCTGTAACAGCATGCCTCGTAACGCTGCATTCTCCCTAGACCTCACTAATGTCAGTGAGTTGTATAGTATAGTTATGTGTAAAGTCATTGGTGAAAGCAGTTCGTTAGTTTTGTCTCTTAATAAAAGCAGTTTGTCATGTTGGAGAGTGTAAAGCAGTGTAAAGTCCTCTGTGCTGGAGATGTGGAACCCTCACAGTTCCAGCTTTACCTCTGACCGTTACACAGCTCACACTGGACACGCCTTCACCATATCAGCAGCTACACGTGTTTAAGCCGTTTATTATTAGTGGACTGTTTAAAGCTGCTGTAACACACGTGAACTAACGTTTCCCAATGTAGCTATAAACGGATAAAAACTCTGATCTTCCATTACTTAATCATTTAAAAGCTGATATTGTTGGTGAATTTCTGTGATATAAGAGGAATAAAACACTCGTGTGTGCAGTTACAGGAAAAGAGTGAAAGAGTGAAAGAGTGTGTCTGTGTCTGTGTGTGTGTATTTGGGTTATGGTGAGTGTGTGTGTGTATTTGGGTTATGGTGAGTGTGTGTGTGTGTGTATTTGG
>JAQMYM010000010.1:14309030-14331761 GCA_030014255.1 Parauchenoglanis ngamensis | reverse complement strand
TGGCTCTCTCTCTCTCTCTCTCTCGCTCTCCCTCCGTCTCTCTCCCTCCCTGCCTCTCTCTCTCTCTCTCTCTCTCTCTCCCCCTCTATCTCTCCCTCTGTCTCTATCTCTCTCTCTCTCTCTGTCTGAATCTCTCTCTCTCTCTCCTACAGCTAACGTTATTAATCACACAGAACCTGAACACCCCCACTGTCTCTGTCTTTCTGTCTGTCCTTCTCTCTGCCTGTCTCTCTCTCTCTCTCTCTCTCCCTCTCTCTCTCGCTCTGATGAGGTCACTATACGAGTTGTTAGCCTGTGAGTGTAGACGAGTGTAAAGTGACCTGTTGCTGGGGCGTTTAAGTGAAATCGAAGTTTGATTCATTATTTATTTGATTTATATGTGTGCATATTTCTATTGATTTATTATGGTTGTTGTTGTTTATTCCTAATGCACATTCAGTCAGGTTATTAACAGACGACTGAAATGAAATCAGTTCCTCGTGATCAGGCTGAGCTCAGGTGGGCGGAGTCGGAGCCGCAGTAAGTCTCGGTAGCACTGGCCGTGGTTTCAGCCTGCGTCTCGCACACAGGATGATCAATACCAGGCTTCGCTTCCTGCAAAAATCAATCCAGAATTCATCTGTTTAAAGACAAAAGCAGATTAAAGTCCTTCGCACGTTTTAATCGGAGCTGGCTGCGGCTCTGCCTGGAGATCGTGGGCGGAGTCTGATCCTGAAGCTGAGAGATTAGATCTATATATGAAAGTGATGTGCCGCGAGAACGAGCTGCTGTTTAGTGACGGATCATTCTGTGAAGCTTCCTGGCGTCTGGACTCGGCAGGAGCCGCTGATGTCGGGGAGAGCGGGGCGAGTCGTGCGCTGTGGTTCTGTGTGACGTCATGTTCGGAGCTCATGTGCTCAGAGTCACTCTGATCTTAGGTGAGAACGTATTTTGCCACTCTGATTACATTATCACTCTTCTAACACAGCTGGGCAGAAAGGGAATAAATCCTGAGCGACTGCTCGGATGGTCATTAAGTTCTGCGCTCTCGAGTCTCGAGTACCTTCACCTGAGTCATCAGCGCATTAATAACCTCCTACAGGAGTTCAGAAAGCGTGTACTTCAGGAGCGAGACGCAGGAACACGCGCGCCGACACGTCCTGAGCTGCAACACAGTTTAACTCGCAGAATTCTGTCAAAGTGTGAAACAAAAAAAAACACCACCATTTTATTCACTAAGAAATAAACAGATTTTTTTTTATTGTGCTCATTGAAATTTCCATCAGACCAAAAAGCCCTTTGGGATCCAGCAGAACCGGTTTACAAGCAGCTCCCTGCAGTGCAGTCCAGGCTTTTCCGTACCCACATCCTAGGAATCCTTCAGCGTCCTGTAAAATGTCCGTGATCACGCAGCAGTGCTACAGGTCGCAGTTCGAGCCGTACAGAGCATGGAGGTTACGTACAAATGAAGAGATGAAGCCAGAAACCTGTTTTTGTTTTTTTCTCAGATTTTTCAGTAGTTTACATTGACTAGCTACATCAATAGAAAAGAAAGAAAAAAACAAAGCTTACATTGTTTTTAAGGCTGTATGGAAAAATCTCGTGACATTCTCCACACGCTTCCGTTGAAATGTTCCTCCACGCTGTGGTCTTTTCCCAGAGATCTGTTTTTTTTTGTTTTTTTTGTTGTTGTTTTTTTTAAATAAATGGATGTTAGCTCTAAAGCGTAGAAATATCCTTCATATTAATATTAAGGCCCAGAGGTCAAGGCCTGCACGATATAGACTAGAGATAAAAAAGCGTCACAGTTATAAGGCCTGCCACCCATCACGTCTTCACACAGAGTTCTGAAGAGCAGTGAACCTGATTACACTGCAAGCCTCTGGAGAACATTCTGGATTTGGATTTCGGGGGATTAAACACTCCACATTCATCAGTTACAGTCATCACCTGAATGCTCTGATCCGTTAGAAAAGACGAAACACAAACAGACTGAACTTTTCAGCCACTTTTCTGATTTCACGTTAAACTCCACCCTGAAACACATTAAACCTCTTTACACGCGAAGGGACTGTGGCCTGTTTGGTCCGTGTTCGTGTGCGGAGTTGTGCGTCTCGCTGATGTCACAGGGGGGCGCTGTTATTGTTATCGATGTTATTGCTAGCGCAGTTAGCTCACAGTTCAAGCTAGTTTTCTTCCTCACATTTCACTTCGGCTCGAGCGGAATCCAGTGGAGACGTCGGCGCAAACGCCAGACTCAAACTCCCAGAATGCAATGCAGCGCTACGACACCGAGTTAGCGATGTGTGGACAACGATGGCGCTATTAGCATTGATTCTAACGCACTAAAGCGCCGCCGCATTGCTGTCTTTAGGTAGAGATGAAGCGAGGGGGACATGCCACTGCACCTCTGGCAGAACAGCATTATGGGTAATGTAGGAAACTGTCAAAACATACCAAGGTGTTGAATTGATTTGATTCTAAAATCCTCTCGGATGTTACTGATAGAGGTGAATATGCGAGTGCGAATATCGAGGGTGGAGTTTAACGTTAATCAGTCGTGACCTCTGACCCAGCCGGTCCTACAGGAATGATCCTGACGTCATCTTAATCACGGAATCTTCTCCATTAACATTATTATTACCAGATTCATGTCTAAGCCACCTCGGCTTACTTACCAAATAAACCTCTTAATCTTTCAGCTCGCGTGTTTATTTGAAATCGTGCGCCGGAATTACCATGGGTTTTCCCCGAACCTCCACACACACACACACACACACACACACACACGGGCTAGCTAAGCAATTAGCAATAACCTAGCATGATGGCAAACCTTCATTTTATTTATTAAAGCTTTCGGTGTTAAATTCTCTCACACAAAGAGGAACTCTTTCTCACGCTGGAAAAGGTTTTAGCGTCATTTAAATAAAAAAAGAAGAAAGAAAGAAACCGTCCTTTCTCAAGCTAATAACGAGTAAATGACAGATATTGGACTCTGACTGTGTTCTCACAGAACGGTCATTTAGTTTGTCACGTAAGGCGAGACACTACAACACGTCACGGCTCGAATAGTCTTTGCCGGATCTTTTTATTCGACATTTATTTATGCGAACGAGGCGTCGTCTAATTACAGATGTGTAAATTTGCATATTTAATATTGAAGAAAATCAGACGGATGGTGTTGGAATTAAAACGCAGGAAGACTTTGGATCAGTGTTTCATCGTGCACGCTGTTATTTTAGAATGATGTTAGGAACGTAAAGCCGACAGTCCGGGACGTTCAGCAGCAAAATGCACCGCGTATTAATGTTAGTTGGTGCGGATTATAGGATATATAACGTTTTTTTTTGTTGTTGTTTTTCGGGGCTATAGAACGTGAATGTGAAGTGGGAGGAGCTTAAAGCCCGTTAAATGTTTCGCATGATGCAGAAGAACGAAAACATCTTCGTTACGTGTTTTTTCCGAAAATCTGAAACTTTCTTGATGGAAATGTAGTGTCTCGTCTTAACCGGCAGCTACAGTAACTCTGGAACTAATATCAGTAAATGCGTTAACGATGTATATAATAATAATAATAATAATATGCTTGAAGTCCGCAGACGTCACCGTTCTTTGATAATTTAATAAATGAGGTGAATAAATCTAATCATGTGTTTTTACACCTGCTAAATGATGAGCCTTATCCTTATCATGTAGCTTGATTTTGCAGCCTTGCCCCCGAACCCAGGTCCGGTTTCCAGCCGCCCCGAGTCGAGTCCAGCCCTGAGCTGAACCCGAGTGTAACACAGTCGCCATTTTGTAGTGCGTACGCTGCAGAATTTATAACACGTTTCCAGCGGAGGAGTCTAAATGGTCTATCAGCGTTACTGTCTGTGAAGAAAGATTACTCGGTTCGAGCCGTCTGCGCTCAGCACTCTGCGGCTGCTGCGATAGCTGAAGCAGAGAAAACATTCTGTTCATCCTTACCGAGCTGACCCTTACAGAAAAGTCACGCGCAATTCGCACGTGTTCACGTGTCTCACCACATTTGAAATGAGGTTCATTTACGTTCATGTGGTTTCATTCCATGATTTCTATTTTTATTGTTTTATTATTTAAATCTTTCATTTTTTCCACATTTATTTCCAAATAACATAATACGTCGGATCATTTACGATCATCATGTTTTTACATAAATGCGGTCTCCCCCAAATGAGTCCTTTCTGCGTGCGGGTTTTTATACATTATTTGTTTTTCAAGTGCATTTTTTTAAACGATTAGTCGTTCGCAATTTGTTTATTTCTCCGTGTGATTTCTAACCTGATCAAATTTTTTCCACACGATTTTATTTTTTTCAAATGAGTCATTTCAAGTTTTATGATTCATTCATCTCCACTTGATTCATTTTTTCGATTTATTCGTGTGATTTTCACCCGATTCAATTATTTCCACCTAAATTTTGACCCGTGTGATTCTATTTGCGTGATTCGTTTATTTTTTTCAGGCACATTTTTAAAAACGTGATTGATGTTCATTTTTGGCGTGTGGAACACGCTACTCGGGTGACGTCACGTGTTTACGAGGTCCTGTATAATATTGGAACATAACATGCACTTTGTCACGTGAAACAGATGTGATTTTTCTGTAAGGGGATTTTAGGTGAACTTGATCAGGAGGTCGTAGTTGTTTGGCGCGTTGGCACGGAACTGGCACGATGGCGTCGTTGTTACTCGGAGAAGATAATCGGGGCTTTAAAAAAAGAAGTTAGCATTGTGATTAATCAAAGACGGATAAACTATTACATCAAAATTGGCATGGTACTGAGAAGAAGGCTAGAGTAGTCGTTCTACATACATTCTTCTATATGTATTATCTGTGTGTGTGTGTGTGTGTGTGCAAAGTCTGTCTGAAAGAACTTTTTTCTAACTCAACGTGGGAAAGACATTGAAGTGTGTGTGTGTGTTTCTGTATTTTTGTGCAGTTGAACAGTGCAATCCTTAAGGACTTGAGACATTCATTGCAGATTTAAACATAAAATTTACAAAAAGAGCATGAACAGAAGCTGTGTTTTCTTTGTAAAGTTGTTGTTTTGTTGTAAAAGCCAACACGTGTGCTTCTGTGGCCAATGTCTAACTGTTTTTTGTTTTTTTTTCCGATACAGATTCCCTTGAAAAAAGATGGAGAACTCTGTAGCAGTCCTTTTGAACCGTTGGAAAAAAGTAGCACAGTTTTGTTTTTTTTGTTTTCACATGAAACAGTATTCGGCAGACGTTTTGATTAAGTTCTTTGTTCCGAGTGCACAACAGTCAATATACTGTCACAGGACACGGCCATGCGATAACCAAAGATTAATTATAGTAATCAGTAAGAATAATCTTAATAATAATAATAATGATAGTAATGATGAGATGATGGTGACGATTGCGATAATAATAATGACAGTAATAAGAATTAGACAATATATAATACCCTATAATTACTTTTATAATTACTGATATATAAAAATGTTTTCATTTGAGGTTAATACTGTTAAAAGTCATCTATTACTTTTTATAGCTCCCCACAAGATCTAATGTGTCATGTTTTATTGTCAAATAGCAAAAATAGCTAGTGATTTCATTATATCTAAGCTACTCTAACTCCAAAAAATGAGTGAGTTTCTATTTAAAACTGCAGTAGGTGACTTTTTGCTTTGTATTAGGTACAGGGAAAGACACAAAAACGTCACTGCTGCAACTCAGTTGCTAAAATTCCGTGTCAGAGATTTTGGGTGTTGACAAATGATAAAATACAAAGCCACGCTAGCCTTACTAGTAAAAGCAGTGTAGCTAGCTAGCTAAACCACACATCACAACTGAGTAATATTAGCTACAACTTCCACAACAAGGATGAACATTGGCTTGGCCTTTTCACCCATATTCCAGTTTTGATATTGGCTAGCTAGCGATGTTGCAATGCTAGTTGGTGTTTTATTATTATGCAAAACTAGCTAACTAGCTGGCTAGTCTTCTTAATCACGTTGCAATTCTACTGTCTTAACGTGTTTAGCTCTTGTTAGCTAATTATCCAGTTCTTAGCTTCTTGGCCAATTAGCCAGCTACATTTTGTTCATAAAGATTTAGGCACATAAATAGTATTTAAATGAGCACAGATTTGACGTTCATTGTAGGAACTGTTTTTCTCTGAGTCGCTTGTAGTGACATTTTCCCTCCAGAGATGGCTAAACCCAAATCGCAGAAAGTTACTTACTGCAGCTTTAATGAAGACTGGCTTTATTTGGTCCAGAGAGTGAAGTGTGGTTTATTTAGCCACTTTTTAAATAAACACTAAAATAAAATAAGCAATCATAATTTCTGTTGGGCAGACACACCCTTCCAGTAGTCGAGGATGTCGTGGAGATCCTCGTCTTTAGCAAACTGTACTTTTCTCCGTAACGCGTGACCTGCAGCCATGTACTCCTCTTCATCCCTGTGGCGTTTGCGGTGGAGTTTGAACCGTTCCCATAGACTAAGCGATGGTCGGCAGCTGTATTCTGGGCTGGAGTAACCACTGAGGTTGTGGTACTGTGGCGAAAGCTGTGAATATGACAGCTCATGTGGCCGAGAGCGTGTTAGCGGCTCCAGGATGGATGACTTCCGGCTTGCAGAAACCTCCAGTTGCTCCTCCATGTGGTGCGGGCCGGGGTACGAGTGCCGGTGCTCCGTGTAGTGCCGCATTCTCTCCGCCTCTGACTTAAGTATAGCAGAAGTTGGTGTGACTGTCAGAATCCCGGACTCATCCAGAGAAGATTTCTCAATGTACTTGGATTCCGATCGATAAGCACCGTCTGAACGAAAAGATCGAGGGCTGCGCAAAGAACCACTTGATGATGTGCTGGCACGCTTAAGTGGAGCTTCCATACTGTGATGCCTCTGTAGCGGATGGTGGTAACCTCCTTTATACACTGGTGATAGAAGACCGGACTTGCCTGGTGGGTGCTCGGATATAAGAACCAACTGAGGCTCAGCGGTTGAGACGGCCCCAGATTTTACAGCTTGGAAGGATGCTGATTCAGATTTAAGTGCATCGATGCAATTGTTGATAATCTGATTCACTTTGTCCACTTCCTTGGCTATTGTGGATATTTCCGCAACAGATCCTTGGCTGTTCTCAGATGGTGGTATGTTGCATTCAATTCGATCTGACTGGTCAGACCTTACTTCTATATAATTCCCTTTTGTTGTTTTGGGTGTTCCAGACAGTTCCTGTATTCCCTTATATGGGTCTTTCTCACTGGCAGCTGGTAAATACGGCATCCTTTGCATGGGCTCGACAGTGGACATCATTTGCTTCTGTGAGAGCTGAGAGATAGTCCCACCTTCCAGTTCAGCCCCGTATTTCATCTCTATCAAATTCCTTTTCATCTTCTCAAGCTTCTTGCTCTTTGATTCATCTTCTTGCTTACGTTTCCTCAGGCAGTGATAAACCACACCCAATACAATGACCATTCCAAAGAAGCAACCCAATATGGTCATGATATAGTGAGTAGCTGTCGAGTCATTTGGAACAAGCTCTTTCAATGTCCTTGTAACAGTGGAGATAGTCAAGCACGTATGGTTATATCTTAGAGAATTGCGTATGGAGGCCACACAGTATGTATAGTTTATATGGGATTTAAGGTTGAGCAACTCAATCTCTTCCCTTTGGCTTTTTAAGGTCTGTATATCTGTAAAGAAGCTGTTGTTGTAAAGGACAAGAATGTACATCTTTCGGAAAGGGTTTGGTATTTGGATTGTGATTACCGCACTTGTGTGTGTCACCTCTTTAAGTTTCATAATTGGGCGGGAATCTGGATCAAAATATGTTGGGCTGATGCTGATAGGCTCATCTGGAGGTGTCCCTGAAGGGCAGTCTTCCAGTCCACAAGGGCTCAGATCAGGCAGGATGGTGGGGGTGCCTCCGTCTGAAGACCCAAGCAGGTACGGGGTCACATTGTCATCTGTGCAGACCATAGAGAGAGCATGGAAAGCATTCCGGTATGTTGGCATCCTTGGATTTTGGCTTAAGAGGCTATAGCCAGAGAAGCCAGCTGGTGTATCACATACCATCCTCTCACTTGTCCTGTTAGGGAATGCTACAAGCCAGCGCAGGAATCCAAGTAGCTCGCAGGAGCATGTGAAAGGGTTTGAGTAGAGCTCACATGTTGTTAGCTTTGATAGGCCACGAAACGTATTTCCATCCAACTGCTGAATCCTGTTCATGGAGAGATCGATATTCTCGATAGCAGGACACTCCCAGAAAGCATTCGGTGAGACAGACTCAATCAGGTTAGCTTGAAGGTAGAGGTACTGCAGACGCCCCAAGCCTCGCAGCATACCCTCCGTTAAGTTCCGTAGCTTGTTAAAACCAATTTGAAGTACTTGCAAATTGAACTGAGCAGAGAAAGCCCCATCTTCGATATAGGAGATGTCATTCTTGGTCAAGTTAAGGTAGGTGAGGTTGCTGAAGCGGCTTAGAGCAGAAAAATGGATGCTCCGAATCTTGTTTTCATTGAGCCGTAGGTCAACAATGGTGCTGTTGATATGTAGCGGAATTGCTTCATATGGTGGCTGGTTCTGGCTGCAGATTGCTAGCCACACAAAACCCTTCTCCCCCTCAATTAGCCAACAATCAGCTTGGGCCACTGGCATCTGTGAAAATGAAAAAAAGAATACAGCCATGGTCCACCAGAGTAAGGCACTGGTCACTATACCTCTAACTTTTCCACTTGACTGAGCTGGATTGGTCACTTGTGTTTCCCTCATGGCTCATACAGTTGGTAGCACAAGTTCACCCTCTGGGACAAAAAAAAAAGACTTACAGACAGTTATTCCTGTCACACCTGTAACGTCCACCTTACGGTTTCTTGTTAGCAACTGAGCTGATCTGGACTCTTCCCTCAGAAGAATAGTCAAATCAGATTTGGTGGAAGCTGGATGCCTTGGTTGCCTTTTCACTCATGAAAAAGACGTCCAGTTATGATCTCTGATTTGTACTTCCTGGCAGACTGAACCATGGTGGTGCTCCCTATATTGCTGGGGAACAATTGCTGGTTTGTATTCCGCATTTCCATCATCTTGAACCCTGGAAAAAAAAAGATAATAAACATGAGATGTGAAATAAAAAACTGTGGCTTCAATTGGTGGGGTTTTGGATTTGAACCCCTTCTGAAATAATTCCCAATTCCAAATGTTTATTCATGGGTGGTAAACAAACACCACACATACAGCACAGCCTATCATGTAAAAGCAAAATAAAAGACTGTTTTGTAGTAATTATGCTGTAAAGAGTTTTTTTAAAAAAGGTATAAAAAGTAGCATTATGATTCCACCATTAGAATTATTTAGTTTGGTAATTTGTTTAATTACATTTTATTGGCTACCAGCTGCTATGGTGAGAAACAGGATTAACCAATTAGAATCATGTATTTTTCCAGTTTTGTTTGAAAGTTACTAGCTAGCTAGATATACTCTGAACACAGGAATATTGATGACGTAATGGAGGTTTACTGCAAGAGGAGATAATTAAGTGTAGATCTGGTTTTATCAAGTACAGTGTCATTTTTCTGGGCTTGCTAATGCACCCCATCTTTGGGCAATCACAAGTTTCCCAACAATGTCACAACCATCCATGGCCAGGAGACCAAGAGGGAAAAACTGGGCTTTCTCTCTGGGTGGGAGGGGTATTACTCTAACTACCCTGTCAATCACAGCAAGACTAGCCAATTGTGTGCGTCTGTGAACTCATGTATGCAGGAAGTGCTTTCCATTGAGTGCATTCTTGACCCACCCAGTGACACAGCATTTGCAGCGGTTCAGAAAGATGAGTTTGGATGGCTTCAGGTGTATCAAAGGAAGCACATGTCCCACTTGCTAATGGGCGGGAATTGTGAGAAAACTGGGTAAAAAAAATAACATTTTCTCAAGCCTAATCCATACTACCATCTTATTTTAATAATTTTCAGTGCAACTATAATAAAGCTATTTACTTTCGTACACCTACTAATGCTATTGGCTGATGGTAGATTGTACTTTGTATAATTAAATGACAAAATCTGAACAACACCTCCACTTCTATCGCTGTCTGACATCCAACCAAAATGGAAGAGTATACTTTGGAAGTACAGAGATACAATTTCCTGCACATACATGAGATTTTTCAGGTATATTTTTAGGCAACTGTTGTTTAGCTGAGTTTACACTTTAACCTACACAGTCATTATATATGCCTCCCTGCTCTCAGCCAAAAATAGACTAGATGAAACATTCCCCCACCACACAGAGACCAATTACTGACTTACAGCACACAGGAAAACCACTTAGCTCTACACATAATATGCACGTATTTACAATTTTGTGCTCACATTTTGCCTCCATATTACCATTATTTAGCTAATGAAGGCAAACTCTGAGTTTCTCTGTGCTCAAACTGAAGTTCCTCTAGAATGAAACCGTGTTTAGAAAAGTAGCATTAAAGTTCTACAGCTGCAGTCAGAAGTTTTCATAGACTCATCATGGACATGAATGTCATGGCAATTGGATTAAATTATTTCTTTTAACTGTTCTTCTTTGGGGAAGAATGGTCAGGATTTATCCACACAGCACGCCTAATATCTGGTTAAATGTCTCTTAGCGAGTTTCACCAGATGCTTTTGGTAGCCATCAGCAAGCTTCTGCAGCTTCTGGTTGGATATTTGTCTTCTGGGCAGAATTGGCAGAGTTCAGGTAAATGTGCGTGTTTCCTGCACAGACCTGACCTTTAATCACAGTTCACATGTTATGGACAGGGTTGAGGTCTGGACTTGTTTTCAGCTTAATGTTGTACTGTTTTATCCACAACCAGCTCTGATGTGTGTTTGGGGTCACTGTCCTTTTGGAACACCCAACTATGTCCAAGTTTCTGATGGTTTGAGGTTCGGCTGAAGAATTCTGAGGTTCCTCATTATTCCCTCCACTCTGTGCAGTGCAGCAGTTCCACTGGCAGTAAAACAGCCCCAGAGCAAGATGTTACCACCACCATGCTGAACATCTGCTACAGGGTTCCTCTGCTCCTCTGCTCATTGTGGCCAAACAACTCAATCTGTGTCTCATCTGACCATAAAACTTTCCTCCAGAAGGCTTTTTCTTTCTCCACGTGCTCAGCTGCAAACTCTAGTCGAGCTTGAAGGTGTGGATTTTGGAGCAGGAGCTTCTTACTTGGACGGCAACCTCTCAGACCATGGTGATGTAAGACTCTCCTGACTGTAGACGGTGTTCCAGCAGCTTCCGGGTCATGGCAGGCCTGTGCTTTGATGGTTCCTGAGTTGTTCCTGACCATCAGAACCAGGTTCCTCTCAGCTGAGGGGGACAGTTTAGGTCTTCCAGACCTTGATGAAGTTGCTCCACCTCCATTAACTTGTTCTCATTAAACAAACCCTGTTAATGTTGTGCACAGAGAAGCTCCCAGCTAACTTACCCAAGGAAGTTATGAGGCCTTGGCAAGTTAATAGACATTTTGGAACTTTCAGTACCACTGAATTAATAATCTAAGTGGGGGTGTGTGAACTTTTGACTTTTTCTGTGTTGATTTCAGAAAACCCAAAATAAATTAAAACCTGTGGACCAAATTCTTGTATTTTTTCTATTGATGACAGAAAAAAACAATCATTCTGCCCCAGAAGAAGAACAGTTCCAATATTGCCATGACCTTCATGTCCATGATGACTGTATGACCTCAACTGTAGGTGCTAGAACTTCTAGGAGGGATGTTACCTAATACACATACATTATTTTTTAATGAGCAGATAACATGTTGCAAACAGATACAAATAGGTGATACAGTATTATTTGTTGTTGTTGTTTTATTTTGTCTGCTCTCAGTGGTTTGCTCCAGTACCCAAAGCTAACATCAAAATAAAACTGTATTTACACCATATTTCTGTACAAAATCAGAAAAATATATATTTTAAGTTCTTGGTGCTGTCACTCCATAGAGACCGCGCACCGTGCACAGGACAGCATCTCCAAAAATAATCATTCAATTAAAATTAAGCAAATTCCCTTGAACATTAACTGCACATATTTATTGTTCTTCTTAAATGAACATTCTCCATCATTATTAAAATAAAATCTTTCCAAAAATATCATTTTAACGATACATAGCTTAAGGGACTCTATTCTCACTTGCAGCAGCATTGCACAAACTTGACAACAAACAAAAACTGGAATAAAACATTATTAGGTGACTATTTTTGTCAACTATACGCAAGCATGATTTGGGAACTCTCACTAGAAGGTTCCATAGGGTTCCATAGTCATGAATAGCTGTTATGAAGTTATGAAGTATGGTGATGCAGCTGAGGTTGAGGAACTGTATATGTTCAGGAGTTCCGCAAATTGCAATTTGTTGTTATAAGAAATAGATATTAAAATAGATATCACTCAAAGACTGTTATTCTATTAAGTATCCCAATCCAACATGGCCGACTGCGAAAGATGCTTTTCAATATTACTTTTTAAAAAAAACTTCGGAGTTTATTTCAATTTGCATGCCATTTTTTAAGTAATAAAACCATCTAAAAACCTTGATATATTTGATAATAATGTATGCATGAAAGTGTAAAAAACATGTATAGATGTCTATCAAATCATTATATGTTTTTGGAATTATTCATGACCCTCTTTTTGTTTCAGATCAGGCTTTAGCCGGTGTTCTAAGGTGTTATGATTATTAGGTCTAATTACTACTACTTCTGGATGTAAAATATTCACTTGTGTGTAGAAAGCAATGTGACAAACCTGGACCTAAAAATCTGCCTCTTAAAATAATAATAAAATAATTTCGCAAATAAAATCATTAATCCTTTACTACAGATAAGAGAGCGATGTTGGTGCTGCAGAAGCCTGAGCTGCGGGGCTGTTTATGCTTCTTGACATTTCAAAATGATATGGTTCATTCCTATGAATTATGAGGATTGGCAGGCATGTAGCGAGGAACAAAACAACACACTGGGAAAATCTAGCAATTTCGCTCGTCTCTGAAATAACGATTAGCATATCTTTGCTAAGCACAGGTTGATTTAATTATTGTGCACTCACTGTTAGAGAGGTGATTCCATGATCAGGGTGTCACTGATATTATATTTACAATCTGTAGGGATTCAATTTATATCTGTATGCAAGTAAAGATTTTAATGTTTCCTTCATAACAACCTACATGTACGTTTCAGATAAATCACTTAAAACCTTACTTAACAAAAAATCTACAGCACTGCATTTTCCGTTCATAAAATGCTTCAGATTTGTTTTTGTAAGTGGGTCCATTTAACATCTCGTTCTTTTCCATTCTAAGTTATGTGAAACATTTTTCACTCATTTCAAATCTATGTGCACTTCAAATCAAATCAAGTCTATGTGCACTTAGCCTTGATAATCATGCGGCCTGTGTGTCCAGCTTTATTGAAAATTTCCCAGATTTACTTAACTTTGGCTGGTTTGTTCTCTGACCCCTCGGAACACCATTAAGTGGCTGAAAGCTCAGAGTTAGTATTTGGTGCCACACTATATAACGTTGCCTCACTTAAAAGAAAATAATTATAAAGTAAAAGCTAAAACGCGGGTTAACGATTGCACTTGCATTTAAATCAGAGCACTCAAACTTCTAGACTTTTATTTAATAAGGTAACAGAGTTAACTAGGAATAAAACAGTCACCAAAGCACCAATGCCAAGTCTACTGTGTGTAGCTGAAATTCAGACAATCTGATTACTCCTGATGTAGAAAGCCATATGAGGAGTGATTGCAGTCCTTTATGTCAATCCAACATACTAAATTGAATTCATTGCTTTTCTCCTTAAAATCAATATATATATATATATATATATATATATATATATATACTAGACCCTGGACTTACACCAACATGTTGTTAAAGTACTACCAGAAACAACTAGAAATGCACCAGTAAGGATTTAGGCCACATCCCAGTACCAAGACAGCGCTGGTTAAAGTAGTAAATGACCTACTATTGGCCTCTGATTGGGGTTGGGTCTCCTTGCTTGTGTTGCTCGACCTCAGTGCGGTTTTTGACCTGATGGATCATAATATTTTTCTAAATAGACATTTTTCGAAATGTTAGATTTAAGGGAACAGCACTTTGCTGGCTCAGGTCTTATTTGATTGATCGTTATCAGTTTGCAGATTTTCCACAAAGTTCCACCAAGCTGTGTTCCAGGCCCACTGACGTTTTCTCTACATAAGCTACCTCTTGACAAGATTATTCATACAGCTTCCACTACCATGCTGATTACTGATCAGAAGGTTGTGTGTTCAAGCCCTGGCATCACCAGAATGCCAGTGTGGGTCCTTGAGTAAGGTTCTGAACTCACTCCTCTGCAGGGGCACACAAGATCAGACACCCTCTTCTTTTTTTGGTCTATTATAATCCATTATATCGAGTGATGCAGGTTCTTTATTTGTACCTAGAATAATGATGACTACAGCAGGTGAGAGAGCATTTTCCAACATGCACCCCAACGACCCCACCCTGATGCTACAGAGCAGATATTCACTTCAGGACTCGGACACATTCTCATTTGTTAAGTCCAGGTTGAAAACGCATTTATTCAGGTTTTTTTATATTACTTTCGTATCATATAACGCACCAGATCATGTTGATTATTGACAAAGCTTTTTCTGTCTTTTAGGAATGTAACTGAATAGATACAGGCTGTAACTAAACAGACAAAGGAGCAAGGGGTTTTATGAAACTTTAACAATAAAGAAATACCACATTCTTTTATATAAATGATGCATTTAAAGCAATATATGTATGGCATTAATTCCTTCATTCTTAGTAACTGTCAGGTCAGGGTCACTGCGGTTTTAGTTAGGCTACTAGTTTGTTTATATTTGGAACTAAATAAATTAGTTAAAATGTCATAGGCAGGTAAAACCAAAACAATAACCACAGTGAGCATATTAACTGTCCCAAAGAAATCTATAAAATATTCTGGTTTAATCCGTGCCTATTTTGGGTGTAGATCTGAATTTACAGATTGAAGGTACCGATATTTGGAGCATTAAATAGATAATAGCATTGTGTTACACCCTGACATGTTGTCTATACTCTCCTTGGTTTAAAAAGAAAATAGAATTAGTTGGTTTTGCCAAACTACTTTCAAAATTTAGTTAAGAATTTTGTTTCAAAAGTGTTGCTACTGTACAGAGGAGAACTGCAGCAATGAAACAGGCTTTTCCTGCCATTTAATCATCACCACATTACGGCACAATGAGCGAAACCTTGAAAAAGTGCAATACGGATGTACAGGTCTAATCAGGAAATGACAAACATTCACAGAGTATGATGTAATTATTAAATCCTCTATCATGGGCCTGATCAACATTTTTGATTTAAGTTAAGCTGTTAAGTTGTAAATTTCTATGTGATGGTAATTGTGGAATAAATTCCCATTCATACGTGTGACTGAGGTCTCTTATCCCAGCTATCCGTATAAATTACTCTTCATCTGATCAACAAACAGAGCGATTTTTATTCTAATCCTATCTGCCATGTGATATTCCACAGACCTGGAGAAATTTCTGCTCTGCAAAACAGAGACCTCCTGGTCCATGGAGACGGTCTCCATGGCGACTGGGATGCTGGAGACGGGCTGACATATCCAGAGAAACGTTTGGATGTGCACATTTGAGCCATTGAGATCACAAAATGTCTAATTCAACTACAAACAGGGCACAGCGCAGCTCACAGAGGTGTCCTTGTTCATGTTAATACTGTAAAGTGCAGTGACCTGATTTAGATATAAAATCTCACCTAAGCTCTAGAAGTTCGTAGGAAAAGAGCATCGTCCACTTCACCTACAGCGCTTTAAAATACACAGTGCATAATGCTGAAAGTCCAAATTCGTAGCTTATAAAGATCTAGAAAATAGACTGGACAGTTTTGTAAATAACGATTATTCATGAATGATAAATGTATGGTTTTAATGAGTAAATAAATGTCCTTGCTATCATTAAGTCGCTGTGCTGCGGCTGCTCTTTGCCTGATTAACTGTGATGAGTAAAATGGCACACTGAAGGTTTCTTGTGGCTATGTTGTCAGTAATCAGTCTAAATTATTCATTTGGAAGCCAACACTCACATTAACATAATAATGGGTGTAGGATAATCCTCGTCAATCCAGTCTGAGGCTGTGTTTTGCATTTTGGATGAACCCTCAGAGGGCTACAGTTGGTTTTGTCTGTTTTTGATACCTAGGGTTAGCCGTTAATACCGTCATGACATTACTCGCAGGAATGGAGAATGGGGGCGGGGTCAGGGAGTAAAATAAAAACATTTAAACGTTCACCTAATTAGCCAGAAGAGACCTAATCTTGCCTTATTCTAATTCTTCTGAGCAAACTGAAGTGCCATCGAGCCACGTCATGAAAGGAGTTATAATGCATTTTATACGTGCGTTTCATCGGTCCTCTAATGTGGATGGTCTTCAGTGGTGTTCCAAGAGTGCATGATCTCAGTACTAAGATGTTTCACTGTGCTTAGCGACATCATCAGCGGACTTGGCAACCGATATTTTCAGGAATATAACCTTTGACTTAAATTAGGAAAACTTGTCATACAAACCAGAACGCAGTATAAATCCGCGCGAGCTAGCTAGCCGACGGAGTAAGGCGTCTTCGGGGTCTGTTTCCTCGAACAGAGCAAAAATAATCAGAAATCTTTCCAGCCTATTTTCTGTCTGCTGCGTCAATTTTATATGACTATAACACTGTATACTAGAACATTTTAAGGCTACAGTGAGTAGGATTTTCTTGAACTTTATTTAAAAAAAACTGCTGCTGTGAGACTCCCAGTCTAATTACCGTTAGCCAGCTAGCTCACAGCTGTCACATGCAAACTCACTCAGCGCTAGCTCGCTCCATCACGTCAGCGATTCACAAAAATAGATTTACACGGATAGTATTTATTAGGAGGCTCTCTAGGGAGACTTCGTTCCACATAAACACATCACAGACGGTCATGTGTGGGAAAAAGAGCGCTGATGTGTTCACTAAGTCAACAATCCCGACGAAAGGTAAAAGTCTAGAGCTCTGACTCGCTTCGACGCTTAATATCGACGCTTGACAGAGGAAAGATGAAGGTGATGAAATGTTAGATGAGATATGGGGGAGCCGTCGTGCACGCTCCTCATCTGTTTGAGCACAGCATGGGCTGAGCTGAAGCAGACTCCTACAGCACGATGGCACAAACCTAAAGCAGATACCGTGGCTTTAAAAAGCCCTTTTATCCAGGCGAGGGATTCTATTGTGATGGAAATCATCTGCTGGCTCGTCTCACTCGCTGTGGACTTACAGAGATCCTGCTCGGTGCTGAAGCGGGGACGCCAGGACGCTGGGTAGCAGGGCTCGGCCATATGAACAGCGGGTGTTGAAATCATGGTCAATTATGTCACAATACGCCTCCTGGGATATCGAGACATCTTTTATTTTTAAATAATGACTCCGAGCAGGTCATGTGATCTACTTCAGCTTTGTGCCTTGCATTTTTCTTTGACATAAATTTGTGACATTTGTAACCGTAACCATCAATTTTTCTTTTCTTTGTGACATTTTTAAATTCTTTTTTTGTTGTTGTTGTTTTTTTATGTTAAACATTGCAACATATTTGTTTAAATACATATATATTTTTAGTATAAAAATGAATTATTAATTTGGTCATTATTTATAGGACATTCGGACTTCTTATTTATAGCAGTTTGTGAGTAAATCTATATTTGGTGATATAGATGTTGTAGAAGCGATGGCATGATTTTTGGTTTTGACCTGTCTTACTGCGAACGGCTCATTGCCCAGATTCAGGACAAGATGGGGTGTGTGTGTGTGTGTGTGTGTGTGAGAGAGAGAGAGAGACTAGGCTATTACTTATTAGTTTGTTAGTTCTAGCAGAGTGACTCGTTCACCTGAAACTGTTCCATCATCATCATCATCATCACCTAGCTCCTTTTTAACGAACAGGAGGTCACACCTTTGTGGAACACCTCCTTGTCCGTCTTTTTTAAATGTCCACTATCTCACTCATTATAGCTCTTCATAAAGTCTGTCCTGACCCAAAAACGTCAGTGCCCCGGCGCTGGATCACACGCGGCCTCCGCAGAGACACTCATCCTTCAGCTTTTACACATCTACACTGAAGGCAGGACCGTCTCTCCCTCGCCGCAGGAACGAAGTCGAGTTCAGGAAGTGGAGTGCACTTATAATAATCAACAATAAAAATGTCCTATTGTTTTTTTCCTTAAGATGCACTAAATGTTAAATGAAAGTTCTAAATTGTGTAACTTGGAAAAGCGTGCTGATTTAGGAAAACAATCAACAAGGTGGGCGTGGCGTGAAGCAGCGTTAGTGTTAGCACCTCACAGCTGATCATTTTCGTGTGTGTGTGTGTGTTGCTGTTTTGTCAGGGTTAAATTCAGTGTGTATGTTTTATATTTGGGGCTGAAATGATCATGTGACAGTGAGATTATGAGAAGGGATGATGTTTGTTTGGTAAAGCCGAGGCGTACTCTGCTGTGAGATATGAGCGCTCGCAGTAATTTCTCTAAATTCAGTCATTTGCATAAGCTCATAACATGCTTTAGGGTTGACTGCTCTTTTTAGATAAAAATGCAGACTGCCTGTTTGGGTTCTCATCTCCACAAAACAGTAAAGAATATTAAAAATGTTTGTAGAAAGGCATTGGTAAGCCGTTGTGTATCAGAAAGGTTAATAAAGCGTTGGCATAGATTTATATTAATCAATATAATACCTTTAGTGAGGAGGCGTGTGAGTGCGCTGGCTTTGCGCTTATCTATTCCGTTACTGAGTAGAGGCAGTTTAGTCAAGAGAAACTATTTTTCTGAACATGTAGTTCTTTCTGGTGAGGCAGATTTAACTGGTGAGGCAGATTTAACTGGTGAGGCAGAATTAACAGGTGAGGCAGAATTAACTGGTGAGGCAGATTTAACTGGTGAGGCAGATATAACAGGTGAGGCAGAATTAACAGGTGAGGCAGAATTAACAGGTGAGGCAGATTTAACTGGTGAGGCAGATTTAACTGGTGAGGCAGAATTAACAGGTGAGGCAGATTTAACAGGTGAGGCAGATTTAACAGGTGAGGCAGATTTGTATGATCACACTTTTCTCCAGCGAGTTAAAATCTAGCGTGTTTTGTAGCTCCACTCTCTCACCAGTAAAATCTAGTTAATTAAGTGAATGCACACAACGCAGCTCAGCCTTCCGACTCCCAGATGCACTGACACTCACACACGGACTTCGCTTTAGGTAGCTGTGACTTTCCGGCCACCGATCTGAGGTTTTACCAAGCCGAGGCTTTAGCTGTGACAGCTGTCTACTTTCCTCCAAGTAATAATGCTAATGAAGGCCACTTTGCTGCCGAACTGATTAGCATTCTGCACATGTATACCCTGAAGGTGCTTTATCACCATGTGCAACTTTAATTGGATATTTTAAATCACTTATCCCCAGAAACCCAGCCCGTGATGCACACATCCTGCACCACGGTCACACTAATATACGGGATGGCAACAAATCCATCCCTCAGTACCTCCTTGGACAACATAATTACATCTCGGCATATCTCACGCACGGCACCCACAGCACCGACCCGCGTCAGGCCGAACTGGTACTACCAGAAGCACCGACGGGCCAGGAGGACACATGGCTGTGGCAGATTACTAGGACCTGATGAGTACCAAGGTTAGTCAGATCTCCTGAAAACGGCAGACTTTCCTGAGCTGAAATATGTTTCTCTTTTATGCGTTTCTCAAGTTTCTAGACTTTTAACGTGAACGCCAGGCGCAGGAGCATGGCGGATATTCCGATCACAGCCCGAACTGATTAGGATTCTGTCTGTTTCACTGCAGCATGTACAGTAGCTCTACACCAACCTGACTGAAGCCCGACGTTCACCGCGTGAGGAAGAGAGCAAGGTCTCAGACATCGTTATGCAGACCGACTGCTTTCACCGCCGAGTGTTTTAACTTTAAAATGATCTCTGTGTCGTAGGAAGAAATGCTAGGTAGGAGTAAACAGTGAAAAACATTTCCACATCGTGTTAGCGAAACATAGTTTTGATTTCTTAAAACTGAGGTGTCAGAGTGCTGCAGTCAGGAAACTTTATTTTTATTTCTCATCTTTTCTTTTTTGAATGTTTGCCAGAATTCAGCCAATACGAACAAGTTTTCCCGGCCTACCATGAACGCTTGCTTCATAGTCTGAGTTGAACATGATGTAAAGGTTATGATCAAGGAGGAACCGTTTTAGATGCATCGAGCCGTAAATAACTTCCTCATCAGCGGTGTGAAATCGGCGTGCTTACTCACAGCCTCACCTTGTGCGCTAAGTCTGATAAGGATTTTGGGAAGAGTGATGAAGATTTCTGGTGGTGTAGCAGCTAAATGGCTTGTGACTGCTTTGATTTGCAAAACTTGGCCTTTTACCAAAATTGTAATTGCTTTTTTTTTTTTCATTAAAAATGATGCAGGTTTTTGAGAATGCGATGCAAATTGGATCAAGCTCTAGCGATAAATTGTTGAATGCATTAATTAACTAGGGAATCTGAATCATGAAACATGGCATGGCAGTTCAGATGTGTGGATGTTTTTTGACTCATCACTGTGATGATGAACAATATACTTTAGTCATATGGGAATTTTTTCCCATATGTAAAAACAAACCGTGTTGGAGAGGAATTATATTCCAGACCTCCATAAATCCTATTAGAAGTCTACAGAGATGTGAGGAGACACTGACTCACTGGGTTTAAGCCTGACAGATGTATAATCGAGTAGTGTCACAGATTCTCCACCCCAGGAGTCTCCACATTGACTTTTCCGTTTCATTTCCTCTTCTGCTCTCACTCCTCCTGATAATGATCACCCACATATGTCCCTGCTTCTTTACTGACTCATTATCACTCCGCGTGTACTCTCTGGTTTGTGTGCAGTCCGTCGGTTTTTCTTATTTGTGATATATTACAGTGTTTTGCATGAGCATTCACCCCACTTGAACTTTTCCACACTGTGCATGTCAGCGATTGGAGTCGGATGCGAGCGCAGATCATTTATTATATGAAGCACAAACAAAACTGTGAAAACTGTGAAAACAAGAACCATAAACATGAACTGTGGATACGCAGCAGAAACAAGTGCTAATGTGGCACATATACCAACAAACGCCTAAAACTAGAACTTAAATAGTGGCGTTAAAGACAGAACCAGACACGGGTGAGCGATTAATTAGAGATTTTTCAGAGTTTTACACAACATTTGATTTACATCATATTTTCTATTGTGACACAAATGTTAATTAAACCAAAAACCAGCCTTTTTTTTATATAACATAAATATTCAGTTTTACCTTGACAGTTTCCCAGACGGTGTTGATGAGAAGCATTTGTGCTACATGATGCTATGGCCACCATAGGAGGAAATTGACATTGCAGATCTCACTGACCCCAGTAACAAGATCACATGCACGATACTCTCATCCTGCCATCTCATCTCCTAAATGAACCATGAGAAAATCCCTCTCAGTGTATTGGTGGCACTACAGAGAGCATAGAAGCACTGACATCATCTCTGTCCCAAAGATGTCCTCCAGCTTCCATGTTCGAGGAAAGATTTAATCTCTATAACATATCAGCGCTAGTCCTGGTCTCCTGGTGTATCTCCAGCTGGAGAAGGTCAGGGATTACACTTATCAAATGCCCATCACCTCAAACGGTTCCTCTTAATGTGGACGTGCAGCAGCTGCTCTCTCAGCTCCACCCAGGTGACTGAAATCCTCATTCTACAATGGAGAGTTCAGCTGCACTGTGGAAAGCACTTCTTTCTCGCTGCCCATGGATTCATGACCCGTGGGTGGGTTAAGAGCTCCACTGCTGCTATATCTAACCCGAGGTCAAACTTCTTGCGCTATCTTTCCTTCAATCAATGAACAAAATCCTCAGGTACTTTAAGTCTTGCACTTGACATAGGTTCTCGTACGGAAGCCTTTTCCAGGAGACATCCAGAGACGTCTCCATCAGAATACACATCGGTTTTTTCTAAATTAAAATAAAAAGGTAGTCACGGCAAACGTGGGTCAATTTAATAACAGGAAAAGAGTTTAAGGAAGTAATATTAGTAAATGTGAGAACTGGCAAGACTTCGCAATGATACTGAGAGCTTCTAAACTGTACTTCCTCCTGCCTTCTTAACTGCTTTCTCGGAAGAAGTGGGGAAAGTGTGTACGTAAAGAAAACAACAAATGGAACTGAGAACATATTTTCCAAGTAAGACCTTCTTGCTCGCTGAAGCATCCCATTAAAGCCACTTTAGCTAATTCAGTTATTGAGAACACTTATTGATTAAAACATTATAACATATCACCTGGCTTATACAAGAAATATATATCTTTTTTAAATTTAAAGTGATGAATTTTGTATTTTGGAACTTTTATACATTTATATTGTAGACTTACACACACTCCAAAACATTCGGTTTCCGTGGCACAAACAGAGCAGCTGAACGTAGGATTAAGGAGCCGAGTAGGCACCATGAATGAGGACATTGGGCTACCATTCACAAGACAGTGCCCTCTGCTGGTGGAAAAGCTTTCAGTGTTAGAGTAAGACAGAACAGGCAAGTTTGAAGAGGTGTGATTTAAGGTGGGATTTGACGGTTGGAAGAGAGTCGATATTACGGATGTCTTGAGAAAGAGAG
>JAQMYM010000010.1:14279782-14308930 GCA_030014255.1 Parauchenoglanis ngamensis | reverse complement strand
TCGATATTACGGATTTCTTGAGGAAGAGAGTTCCAGAGATGAAGGGCAACATGGCTGAAGACTCTAAACCCTGCGTAAGTCAAACAGGCAGGAGTTATAGGGAGATTAATGGAAGAAGAAGATCTAAGAGTACGAGAAGGTGTGCGGACGTGAAGGAGATCAGAAGGTGCCAGGTTATGAAGAGTCCTGAAAGTGAGAAGCAGAATCTTGAAACCAATACGGTATTTAATAGGAAGCCAGAGGCGTTACTGGAGGACAGGAGTGATAAGTTCTATAGAAGGGATTCTAGTGATGACACGGGCAGCTGTATTCCGAACCAGCTGAAGTTTATGGAGAGTTTGTGAGGAAGACCGGAGAGGATAGATATGTAGCCAGAGCGTGTATAATCAGGTTTAGGGAGTAACGGAGTACATGGAACAGCGTTACTGTAGGTAACTGTATTCTGTTACAGAAAAATGCTGTAATCAGATTACCGATACATTTAGTAATAACAGGGATTAATTAGCTGGCTTTTCATGCAATTTTAGTATGTGTAAGTGCTGCATCAACTAATCAACCAAATCAGTAAAAATGGATAATAAATATAATTGCCAATAATGTCATTATTAGTTGAGCTGCGTTATGAAACACACTGCGCACACGCTGCGTCACTTCATAAACACACATTATGTAGGAGCAGAAACATCAGCAGGACTTTCTCTACAGTATGAAACTCTTTACAGTACACTACCCTGCTGGCCTCATGATGTTATTATCATATTATCATTGGTTTGTGGGAATGTGAGGAGAAGCGTGATGTTCCTGCTGGAATTGTCCAGAACGGTTTTGTTAGAAAGCAACTAGTGAGGTTTTTTATTCAATTAGCTTGTAAAAAAGTCACGCTAGCCTTTTTTCCCAACCCAGTAGAGCTGGTACAATATACTGTATGTATGTTTTGTGTGCCAAGTCATCAAGTGTCCATCCTGCTTTCGGTTCACATCGCCATAGATCCCAAAAAGAGTCGATTCAGTAATCGCAGGCATTGAAAACTAAGAGTCAACTGACTTTTGGAGTTGATTCCACGCGCTGAAAATTCCGCACAGCGAGCAAAACGAACTGAGCATCAGAGAGCTTCAGCGAGAGAAGCCAGAGATTTCAGCCCCAGTTGGGATTTTAAACCAGACAGAGAAGAAAGAGGGGGATCATAAAAAGCCAGATAAAGTGAACTGTCTGTTATATTTCCAGAAGATGTCAATTGCTGGTGGATGTTTTCATTTTTAGCATTAAAAAATGTCAAGAAAGTGTTAACCTGAGCAGTGCAATACAAATGAGGTGGCTCAAATGAGTATCAGGTGGCTTTTGCCAGACTTAATTAAGTTTGCTTAGTAAGCAGTTTTGGCTGTAGATGGAGCAACCTTATAATAACATACATGTTCATCATGCATATTTTTATGAACAACCAGACCAGGAATCGATAAATTGTTGTAACCCAATACTGTCAAGGCATTATCCACATGTATAGTAAAATCCCCCAGCAGGACTGTATTCTTGTATACCCCTGCATTGTAGAGATGAAAACACCCCAGGTATAGCTTAGCTTAGCATAGCTTAGCCACAAATCAGAGATTTATCAGTTATCATTAAAACCAAAGAAAAACCAGCAAATGTAGGCGTCGGAAACTACTGTCCATTTGACTAGAATAGAACAGCAGGAATGCGAAAATCTCCGGAGAGCAATGGCAGCCAAGTTGCACCGGCATTCCCTCATCCAGAGACGGAAAAAAAAAATGTAGGTTTCAATAAGTGCTCTGAAGTTATATTCATACACTGATGGACCATAAAACCACATCTACTGTGGGGTAAATAGAATACACAAAGTAATTAGCCTCGGTAATATCACACAGCCCCAGACAGCCAGGAAAACACCAACAATCAGCTTATTATTCACAAATGTAAATCCCATTTAAAAGAGTGTGACCTGTGGGTGAGAGCAGTTTCAGTTTCCACACTGAAACCGTGCTAAACATGCTAATAAAGTCTGCAGCAAATGTGTTTTTCTTTGAAAATGGTTTGTTGGATGAGCCTCAGTGATGTTTGTAGATGTTCTCTGGAGCAATAGTTCTCATTACAGGGTAGCTGGATGGGGACCAACCCCTGTGTGAGCGCTGTATTTAGAGCTGTAACATTTCAGCGACTGCATGAAATGACCTACATTCCAGGCTCAAGTGGAGGTGAAAGCAGGTGTTGGTCAAACACGGCTGTACGGCTGCCATCCAGACGCTCGCTGAGGTACACGGGGTGTCCCAGACATTCCAGAGCAGATACGCCGAACGCTTTCGTAATTAGAATAATTGAAATGTTTTAGACGCGAGGGTGTTAAACGCAATGCCTCTGAGGATGCAGAGTTTATTAAAAATAACCAGTCCATGAAACAATTCAGTACTTTATACAGTACAAGGCTACACTTTAATTGCTAAATTAAATTAACATGACATTAATATTTTGTTCGGCCTTAGGCTTTTCTCGTGTACCAGGCCTGCTGCCTACTGTCCTTGGCTTTGGAAAAAATAAAATCAGTCAAGTTTGAATTGCTTAAGGGCATGATGGGATTTTTTTTTCTCCTTTGAAACTAAAAATAAGAGAATCAACCTTGAGGGTTTACAGAGGAAAGAATCTTTCTATGTCCTCGCGCTCTCTCGCTCCCTCTCTCTGTCTGTCCATTAAAACATTGCAAATGGAATGTGCCAGTCCAGCTGAAAATCAGAGCAGTAGAAGCAGAAAGAGGAACAGAGGAATGGAGGAAGGAGGGCTGGCCAAAGACATGCATTAGTCAGAGAATGAGGCAGAGAAAAAGGGCACGAATCTCAATCTAACGTTGTTCATCTGGAAGAAGGAAAAGGGCAGAGCACAATGGCGTGGCCGTTACGTCCAGCTGTTCGGCCTTTATTGGTCATTTTCAGTAACAGCAGGTGTAAAGAACATCAACCGGCTGGCGAATGTTAATCCTCCTAAAGTTCTCGTTCACAACTTAAATTCCAAAAACAAAAATCCTAATGACCTTTTTAGATGATTGTAAACAAAAAGTCACTATCTGACAGACATAAGCTGAAGTTATGTTGGGTTTCGTGTGTGACAGCGCGCTCGCTGCAGAGAAATAAACCACTCGGGGATGAGCTGCTAATGGACACTAATCAACGTCTAACTTGGCTTTGCGCAGTTGATTATTTTCCTCCAACAGCATGCTCTCGAGCGTTTTATTCCTTACTTTCTGATATAAATCCGTAATGACGGCATGCTGTTCAATTTTCTCGCGTTGTGCTTGATAGTAGAATCGTTAGTGCAGCTCACGCCCGAAGCCCGTCTCCATTTGACGATACCGTAAGTATAGAACCGTCAACCAATTCCCATCCATTTCCTGCTGAAACTGTGCTTTTCATTTCAAAAGCATCGAGTGATTTCTGCCGAAGCTGAAGAGCCTCTCAACCTGGAAAGCACAGTGACTGGCGAGGACCTTTTCACGGCGGGAGAGTGGAAAATCCCTCATTGTCACGCCGCGTTTATTATAGATGAGATATGATTTGAAAACAGCCAAGCGTAACAACTGCCGTGGGGAGCTTCTCTCAAGGAGCGCTTTATTTATAAATACATTAATCTACGCTGTACAGACGTCTGACTCACGTGGCCCGAAGTGGCTTATGTTAAATTCCGATTCGGATTCGGCGAGCCCAGCGAGGGAAGGCCGGCTGTACAAATGCATTTTCAATTTCAAAGCATTGGCTGGTGAACATCATTCACTTTGAATCCATTAGCTCATGCTTTAGAGCGGCGCAGTGCGCAGGAGAGACCCGTATAAATGAGCTCACGAGGTAAAGAGAGTTCACTTTTAACAAAATGTCGGATTATTTCCGATTGTTTTGGAATGGAGCACATCAGGTCGTGATACAAACACAGAACGGCGCGAAGCAGCTCGGAGAGACGCTGATTTCTTTCTCACCCAGACGCTAGTCGTGACGGTCAGGTGATTTTCAGGGATAGATCTGATCTCCATGTGAGCTGATGTGATTTGAAAAACACACAGCATGCTCGAAGTGGATTATTTACACCGCATTGGAAAATGCCTTTGGAGGAGAAACTAAAAGCAGATGGACTATATTGTGCGATATAAAAGCTCAAGGGCGTGAATACTTATGAAAAGCAGAGTGGAGCTTTGAAAGGACGGGCCGAGGAGCCGATAATGGCGCTGGATTCTATGAGTGTAGATAAACAGATAGAGAGAGACGGTGATTAGAGTGGATGAGGTAAGGAGCGCTCGCTGGAGGAAACGTGTAGGAGGGTGTTGTGTTATGAGACGTGGCACGAGGACGAGCACGCAATAACGCCAGGAATGAAATCAGCGGGGAAAAAAGAAGGAGAAAAAAGGAATGTGATTGCAGTGTGTGCATGTCTGTGCGAAACAGATGATCGGTAGAAATAATATTCTTTTAGGAAAAGAGGACAAAATGGACGGGTCTGCATAGAGCACGCTGTTCCTTTTTATTCCATCATTTTCATGTCACACTGACCTCTGTCTGAGATCCCTCCGAGGAACGACCTCTCTCGCTCGCTCGCTCTCTCTGTGGATGGAGTTCTACATAGAGAACTTCACCCCAGACGAATCTGGAGCAATAATAACGCTACAGTCTCGTGCTCCTGCGAGCCCTACCTTCATTTATCTGGACTCTAGCAAAGGAAATGTCCTCATTCATTAGTGCGGTGTCTACGGATGAAAGATTTAACTTCAATCTGTACCACTACAAATGTTTATTCCGGAACGTTCCACTCGAACTCTACATGTTAACCTCACGTCCTGGTTTTATGCACATTAGAGTCGGATCAAAGGGATAAAGTATTATTTATACTTGTTTTCAAGATGAACTCAAGACGTGATCATTAACATCGCCGAAACGAGTTCCCGTCGTGCCTCACGTTATAGCAGCGATAAACGGTCGTCCCCTCAGCAGCCTCGCTTTATTCTGTCTCTTCATGTTCACAAGCTAGAAGCTTGTCGTTACTTTGCCTCTGACGCTGGAGACTTCCATACCTGCACAGAAACATCTCCGTACTTGAAGAAAACGTCACCATATCGACGGTTACAGACGTTTTTCTTTGCCGAATATTGCGTTTTTGTTTTAAAAACGTAAAATCTGGATCGGCGACGTTTGTGTTTATTGATTTTTGAGAAGAGAACATAATGATTCAGCCGAAACTAATGCATTCTGAGAGAGCACGACTGCTGAACAGGTGTGTGTGTGTGTGTGATGAGTAAAAACTCACAATTAACAAAAAACAGATTCTCAGCACAGCAAGCAGCCTCAGAATAGCTGAGAGGCTCAGTTTTTAGTTCTGTAATTACCCACATTACACACATTCTGTGTGTGTCCACTCTCATTCTCTTTCTCTCTCTCTCTTACACACACACACGCGCACGCACATACATAATGTATTCGAATGTATTCTCCTCTTGGCCATAACAGTGTCTCTGACCCAGAAAAGTAGAAAATTGCATCTGAAGGCGTGAAAACACAACAAAACAAACACTCGTTTTCACGGGCGTGTAGCAGGAAGAGCGAGTGGAGCAGATAAAGTCGCGCACAATTCACTGTTAAACATTATGCTAATATATTTCGATTTAATTATCGGAGAAACAGCGTGCACTTTTGAGCTAATATTCGGTCAGTGGCTGATGTTTCCTCACTCTGCTGTCCACGAGAGTGAAACGTGCTTTCTGAAACACACTCGCCGGGGCACTGTGTGAGTAACTGATATCTGCAATCTCTGGCAACGCAGCGCTCTTCTGTCCCGCTTGCTCATCACGCCGGCCCATCCGGCGAGTCGGCCGTATTAATTACTGAGTGACGTTAACGATACATTCAGATGTGTCATTTTTACAAATTGCCACATTTTTAATTATTGACGTAGTTTTCTAGTCTGTTCTTAGACAAAGCGCTCAGGAGGATGGAACATTTGCATTTAAAGCTGATCTGAAATTCTGGATAAACCGAAGTGAACAACACATCATTATTTTTTATCCATTCATATTTAACATTGTGGAAACGAGCTGTCACTGAGTTACAGCGGCTATAAACAGTCGCTCCGTCAGCAGCCAAATTCGCTTTATTCGCTCTCTCCAAGTTAATAAGATAATAAAAACGCAGCTTGTCACGTTACTGAGAAACCGCAAAAACGTCCTCGGAGTGACGGTCCACTGTAGTCCCTGTGAATAAACTGTTACCATAGAAACGATAACGTACAAGAATCCTGAATTCACCAGTGTTGTGGTATAAAGCACTATAATAAGTGAAATGATTTAACTTTTTTTTATTGAGTATTACAAACTGGAACGAAGATGGGAGACTGAAGATCCTGTCTCAACTTTGAAAGCCATTTTCTTAAGAGAGCAGAAAAAAGAGTCTAGTGCTTGTTCAGCATTTGGCAGAGACGTCTGGCACGGAACCCGACTGGGAGCAGAGCTATTATACGGCATGAAACAGCTTAGAAATCTTTTTTTCTAGAAAGACAAAGACTTGAGTCATAGCACATTTTAGGGAGAAATGACTGACAGGCGAAGCCGTTCGGCTGATGATTTCCTCCCAAACATACTGCAAACCAGGGAGGATGATATGACAGAAATATCATGTCTTCATATCAATTCTGGAAGATTTCTACAATGCGTGACATGTATCATGGTATATAGGTTTACACTTACATTAAAACACACACACACACACACACACACCCCTAATTTCCACATGACTGCATGAAAAAGTTCTACATGGCGTTTGACACTGTTTAAAAAGTACCAGTAAAGCACCGAATGGTCTGAGCTTCGGGTCTTTTATGATCAGACACGCCTGCTTCGGTCAATAGGTGCAGGCTCTTTATTAGTATCTAGAATAATCGAGACGACAGCAGGGCTTGAGCTTTTTCCCTTCCAGCTATTGAGTGAATGATCTGCTCTGGATTCTGTAGTTTTCATAAGCACTTATTCTTTTTACGACAGAACCAAATCCAGAATGTCTACACAAGCGGTTCAACAAAAACTTTGAAAGAGGAAGAAGAAAAAAACCCCAGTGAGTCAGAGTCATCACTCTCCTTCAATAACTGTAGAAATGCTTTTACAGATTTTACAGACACACTTGTGGTTTCTCTCGGATTAATGAGCAAGAGGGAAAAATGGGCTTTGTAATTTATTTGATGAAATTCTCTGTGCTTCGCTTAATTGACACGAACACGTTAAATTCTCTTTGTGTTAATTATACAGAATGCCAGAGAGAGACTATGAGGGAGGAAGAAAGAGGGTCAAAAGAAAGTGTATCAGTCACCAAAGTGTCACAGTGGTTTTAAGGGCGCATTAATAATGGATCAGATCTGAATAAAGAGCATGAATGAATCATGAATTCAAATAATGTATATTAATACGTTTTCACTCCTATTCTATTCTTATTGTAGTGCAGACAGAGAGAAGAGGTGTGCGTGTGCATGTGCGTGTGCATGTGCGTGTGCGTGTGCGTGTGTGTGTGCACAAAAGATCCCAAAGAAGAAAGACTCTAATGGAAAAAAGGTCCTATCCTTTTTTTGGACCAAATCAAACACTGGATTGAAGCGCAGCAGGAGAGGAAATGAAATGATAGAAGGTGTGTGACGGAGCAGAGCAGCTGATCCCTCACGGAAAAATCACAAACATTTCACACGCGTTCATGAGAATAATACGTGATTATATGTGAAAAATATTGATTCGGGGTGCAAATCACCTCTTGATAATGAACCCACGTGCCCTACAGTGAAAAGAAGGAAATGGTTTTCTTTTAATTATGCTTGAAAATAATCATGTCTAAATAATTCAATATTAAAAAAAATGAAAAAGACACATTGGAAAATAAATGAATCATAAAAATAATGAGTAAAAAAATGACGGGAAAATAAATAAATCATGTGTAATGAGTCATATTTATAAAAAAAATCGCACTCATTTCTTTTAAGAACATCTCATTATAAGTGTGTGTCCTGTGGTACACAAACTGATTTGTCGATAGCTAGTTTATCGAAATACTTTCATTGCGGTTGCTTCTAAGCAGCCAAACTGCATATTTGAAGGATTGTAGATGAAATTTTGTCCAGTTTTAAGTTTTTCAGCGGCTATAAATTCATACTAGTTTTAAGAGGTTTTACCAAGAAAACTTTCCTTCCCTCATTTTGCCTGAAACAAGAGACTTAACAACTTAAAGTGCATTTTCTTTTGGCTTTATTTCACATGGTTCTTAAATTAAGAAAGTACAGATGGCTTTTTTCTTAAAATAAGGAGAGGAAATCTGGTTCCGTTCATGCATTGCATATCTTAGTAAGACAAAGAAAGATAAAATATCTGTAAACAAGGTTGCTTCTCTCTCTCTCTCTCACCCAAACACACACACACACACACACACACACACACACACACACACACATACACTCACTCACACACACACACACACAAATGCTGGACAAGATTAGTTTTCTTTTGGAGCAAAAAAAAAACCCATTAATTTCCTAAAAATAAGCCATTTTTCCTCTTTTGAAATGAGTTTTTTGGAAGTGTGTTGAGCAGCAGGAGTTCCACGTACAGCTGAAAATGAAGAACGCTAATAAGAGCAATAGCAGAACATCTAGAAGCAGACATAACAATCTGGAAAAACACGTACAAATTCTTCTAATTACACTTTTGTCACCAACAAGGATTTTAGATTGAGAAAAAGACAAAGGCCCCACATTTGCACCACTGTTTATTTTTTTTAGAAGTTGAAGAAATTGAGATGGAGGTCGTAACGGC
Organism: Parauchenoglanis ngamensis; assembly: GCA_030014255.1. NCBI lineage: Eukaryota > Metazoa > Chordata > Actinopteri > Siluriformes > Auchenoglanididae > Parauchenoglanis > Parauchenoglanis ngamensis. The sequence continues at coordinate 14,300,106 of JAQMYM010000010.1, read as the reverse complement.
TGGATGATGACTTCTTTTTGGATAACGAGCTGATAGCAGTGGGAGTGTCTGGCTAATGATTCCCCTCACACTGGGCTACTTATTAACATGAGGAACGCACAGGAACCGATTCATTTTTCCCGTCCCATGATCTCTGACAGCACTAGCTGTAGCAGGAGTAACTCATTAATCTGGGATCCTGAAGTCAATGCTCTTTGCTCTGTCTCGCACACTTGAGTGAACTTGTTTGGCTCGTGCTGGGATCACGTCTATGGTGAGTCTGCATTTTGATTTGATTCCATTGTGGAATAATGCATTTAGGAAAAAAAAAAAAGACTTTGTGAAAACTGATTTGTTATCCATTGCAAATCTGTGTTTATGCCATTTGTATTTTATTAGCTGTTTCTAAGAATAATACCTGAGGGGAATGATCATTTTCAGTTATTATTAATAGATTTATTTCATCAAACGCTTAATTTCGTTTGTACTCAATGAGATGAATCATTTTCAGTGAGGTTAGATTTTATTTCATGGCTTTCACTAAACCTTTATCTCAGTTATAGTTACGCTTTAGTGAACACATCCATATTTAAAAGTCATATTTTCACATTATGTTATATATTGTATGCCGTGCCTTGCATAAGTATTTACCCCTTCAACTTTTTCACATTTTATAGTGTCCTGAAAGTGAAATGGCCTTAATTAGGATTGCTACCTTTTCATTTACACAAGATGTCTATAAGAGTGGTGGCTGGTGGTAACACAGGAAGCACACCTGTCTGTGACTGAATGTATACACTCACTGTCCACTTTTCTTTGTATACGGACACCTGTACACCTGCACATTCATGCAGTTTTCTAATCAGCCGTCAGCACAGTGCATATCGTCATGCAGGTACAGGTCAAGAAGTTCAGTTAATGTTCACATCAGCCATCAGAATGAAGAAAAGTCTGATCTCTGAGGCTTTAAGTGTGGTATGGGTGTTGCTGCCAGATGGGCTGGTTTGAGTATTTCAGAAACTGCTGATCTCCTGCTGGGATTTTCATACACAGTCTATAGAGTTTGCACAGAATTGTCAAAAAGATAAAAAACATCCTGTGGGTGGAACCTGATGTGGTCTTCTGCTGCTCATTCACCTCAGTGTTTGATGTTTTGTGCACGCTGAAATGCTTTTCTGCTGTGAGTAATTATTTGAGTTATTATATCCTTTCTGGCAGCTCGAACCAATCTGACCGTTTTCCTTTGACCTCTCTTATCAACGAGGAGTTTCCACCCACAGAACTCACGCTCATTCAGTGGTTCTTGTTTTTTTGCACACAGCAGTTACAACAAGCTTGTTAGAAATATGCTTTATATATATATGGCAACATATGTGTCATATTTATCATCAGCTTTGCTTCAGATTATCAATGAGATTGAGGCCTGGTCTCTTCCAACATATTCAGGTTCTTGGTTCTGAAGCAGTCCAGTCTAGCTTTGGCAGAACACTCAAGAATAATGCACAAGGCACAATTTTAGCCCCAGTTTCCTGGTTGTCAAGTCATTTTGGGGCTCGACAACTATTGCCTCCCACTTCCTCATCTTGGGTATTGTGAACGGTTCAGCAAGGTTCTGATATTTACAAGCATGTCTGATTTTCTGGCCGATGAATTAAGCAGTTTGAGACTAGATGCAAGTGCACTGAAAAGAAGCAGCCAAATGAGAGAACATATTTATCGGCTCGCATAGGCAGTAGATCCCTGATTCCAGTGGATCATCTAGTTACTTGTGTGGGATTGCAAGTGCCAAATGTTATACCTCAAAAGATGTTAGGAACAGCGCAAAATGAAAACAAGCACAACATGATTCCTGGTGAGGCACAGTATAAAATTGTTGCTTTTTAGCACTATACTGTCTACCCAATCCATATTTCCTCCACATATTCCAGAATTTCTATTTTTGCCTTGTTTCCGTAGAAAATAGTTACAAAATCACGTGATAGATAACTCATGTCTTTTCTTGAGAAAGTGGATCAGGTCTGCTCCGGCTGAGATCTCTCCTGGTGAAAGATGGTGTAAGTCTGTAAGTGATCATGTGTGTGGTCACAGGGTGATGCGATGCACCTAGTGCAGCAATGCCATTGGCAAGCCCCTTGTGTTGAACAAGGAAGCAACCTTGTGTAAAACTTCCCTTTCTAGTAACCTCCCTCACTCTGAGTCCCCAGATATGATGTGCAGGCCCAGTGTGCACACGCCCTGGCATTAAGGAACCATTGCCTCCCTGCTTTGTGGCTTAGACTGAGAAGACAAATAGCTAAAGGTGAAACACACTTTACAAGGAAAGCAGTGCAGGGACAGCACATGTATGTGGGCCTCAGATGACTGAGAACAACGGGATCTTGAGTGCTTGGTAGATACGATTTCAGCCAGGCTAATGCAAATGGCTGTCTGTGCTGAACATGTCTTGACAAACAAAAACCATCAGTCTTGCAAAAGTAAATAAATATAGAGCGTAATGGTTACACTCCCCCTCCATGCACTGCCACCTAACTGACTATGTCATTGTGCAATGCAAGGACATTGGTGATGACGAGTACCATGAAGAGTACAGACTGCTGGACTGGCCAGATGACAGTGCAAACACCTTTCAAATGACCAGCAATAGGTGAAGCTAGAGGTGAGTTTTGGCACTCCTTAGATGAGAAGATTGTGCCATCTTTGGCTTCAGAGTCCATGGCTCAATAATGTGACTCTATAAGCTTTGCTTTATAAGGTAGCAGCCTAGGTTCAGCTACTGAGGCAAAAACATCAAGATTTTGATGAGGTTTGATGAGAAGACAGAGACCATCCTCAGCTTGCTGGACAATATGCATAAGACACGGAGGTATAACTGTTTTCAGGAGGCTATCTAACCTCTACAGGTGTGATGCCTGACCAGGATCCCAGTCCCTGCTGATGAGAAGCATCCCCAATATGTGAAACTACCTAATGTATTGTTCCCAGGGTTATGAGCAATGTTGGGTTTGTACCAAGGCCACAATTTTTCACTTTTTCTCTCATCAGACCAGAGAACCTATTTTCTGAGTCTCAAATGAGATTCCATATGGCTTGTTTTCAGTAACAGCAGTCATAATTAATGGGATAAAACTTGTCCATATAATCTGTTCAAATTAGACAGACTTGTATTTCTCATTGTACTTATCTCTAGCTTTCTGATCTTTACTGTAGGTTCTGCAATGAAAGGACAAAAAATGCAAATCTCTGGCCTGGTCTTGTTCACCCTGCTGGTAGCCTCAGTCAATGCTGGGAACATTCTGGTCTTCCCTGTGGATGGGAGCCACTGGATCAACATGAAAATCATAATTGAGGCTCTTCATGCCAAAGGTCACAATGTTACAGTCATACGACCATCGGACAGCTGGTACATTGAAGAAACGTCTCTGTTTTACACTTCCATCACTTTAGAAAGCTCATCTATTTTTGAGCAAAAATTTATTTGGAATGCAATAAGGAGGTTCTTGGAAATCATGAGGGAGGGTTCCATGTGGGCTCGTCTGAAACTAGAGAAGGAGATGTGGGACAACGCAGTTCAAATGGTGGAAAAAGAAAGAACAATGGTGATCAGCATAACTGAAGACAAGGAACTAATGCGGACTTTGAGAGATGCCAAATATGACGTGTTTATTACTGACCCTGCTGTAATGAGTGGTGTCATTGTAGGTCATTATCTGAACCTGCCCATTGTCTTTAATGTTCGGTGGGCTGTAAATTATGAGGGACATTTTGCAATCGCTCCCTCACCACTTTCTTATGTACCATTGCCAATGTTAGAGCTGTCAGACCATATGAGCTTTTTTGAGAGAGTGGTAAATGTTGTCATGTACATTGTAACAGAATTACAGATTAAGTATTTTATGGCTTCAACATACAATGATCTGTGTAATCAACTATTTGGTCCAGGGGTAGATTACTTTGAACTAGTTCAAGGAGCAGATTTGTGGCTGTTCAGAATTGATTTTATCTTCGAATTTCCACGCCCTACTATGCCAAATGTTGTCTACATTGGTGGTTTCCACTGCAAACCATCCAAACCTCTTCCGCAGCATCTTGAGGACTTTGTGCAGAGCTCTGGTGAACATGGCATCATTGTCATGTCTCTTGGAACGATGGTTGGTCAGCTTCCTCGTGATGTAGCCAATTCAATAGCTGAGGCTTTTGCAGAGCTTCCACAAAAAGTTATTTGGAGATATAAAGGGGAAAGACCATCCACAGTGGGGAACAATACCTTAATAATGGACTGGATACCCCAAAATGATCTCCTTGGCCACCCTAAGACCAGGGTGTTTGTGGCTCATGGTGGAACCAATGGAATTCAGGAAGCTATCTATCATGGAGTTCCTATAATTGGTTTTGGACTAGTCTGGGATCAGCCTGACAATCTCGCAAAAATGAGGGTGAAGGGAGTCGCAAAAAATGTCAATTTCGCAACTGTGGACAAAGACTCCTTCCTTTTAACGTTGAAAGAAGTGCTCCATAACCCTTCATACCGGGAAAATATGCAAAGACTCTCCAGACTCCACAGAGATGTGCCAATAAAACCATTAGACAATGCTGTCTTCTGGATTGAGTACACAATGAGGCATGGTGGTGCAGCTCATCTGCGAACAGAATCCTACAAAATGCCCTGGTATTCTTACCACTCTGTAGATGTTTTACTCTTCCTGCTGTCTGTTCTTTCATTTATTGCCTTCACTGCATTTGCAGTCATCAGACATGTCTGCTACAGGCTGTGTATCAAGAAAAAAACAACGAAATAAGGGCACGTTTGCCAGATTTGTTTAGTATAAGCGTCTGAAACAGCGTTTTTGTACAGTGTCTAGACCACTGCCTTTAAACCTAAGTTGGGTGGGATTTGCCTGTGCAGGGTGAAGTTTGACCAGAACACTGGCATGCCATACTTAAGCACCTGACCTTAGACTTAAGAACAATTTATTTGCACACAAGGGTATAATATAGTAAGAGTAACCCATTAATCTGGGTTCTGGAATTAAATGCTCTTTGCTCTTTCACACACACTTGAATGACTTGTGTTACTTACGGGATCATATCTATGGAATGTCCAATTATTTCCATTTTATTTGACTATTAATACTATTCAAACTGTTAACAATGTACTTATTTTGTAAGTGAATTGACTTTCACTTGATTTCACGTGGGCCATTGTTGTAATAATTTTATCCATTATACAGTAAATATATGTTTATGTAATTTTACATTTTACTAGATATATTTTAAGAAAAATACAACATACCTGAGATAATGATAATTTTCAGTTTTTATTTCATGGCCTTTACAAATTGTTTATCTCATTTGTGGTTTGATTGAAGTGGACAAGTCCATATCTTAAGTGTTTAAGGGAGCAGTATTTTTGTGATTGTGCAAAAAAGAATTAAAGAAATCATTTTACAACAAATTTATCTGCACATGTTTTTGAGAGCCTCTTTACAGTGAAATAAACTTTGTACTTCTAACATTATCAGAAGACTACATTTTTGTTTTGTATGAATTATTCAAATTTGTGCGCATTTAATTAGATGGAGCATCATTTGCATAAAGGGTTGTAGGTTTTTAAAAAATTCAAATATAAAAATACATGAAAGAACATCAACAAAGATTAAATGTGATGGCTCTCGCCTTTAAATGTTACCCTGTCCACCTGTAGGGTCTCGCCTTAACGCATCTCAGACCACCGTTATTTTCGCCCCTTATTTTGGGAAAAATCAATCGTGCTCTGTCAGATTGGATGGACGGCGTTGTTGTTGCAGGTGAACAGCAATTTTTACAAAGGATTGCAATAGATTCTCCAACAGATTGAGGTCTGGGCTGACCCATCTCACCCTCAGCCCTGACCAGTTTTCCAGTATCTGCTGATTAAAAGCATCCCCACAGCATGAAACTACCACCACCATGCTACATAGTTGAGATAGTGTTCTCAGGGTGATGACCAGCATTAAGGTTCCACTAAATGTAGTGCTTGTGCCAAGGCCAATAAGTTCAATTTAGGTCTCTTTAGATCAGAGACCCATTTTCCACAAGTTTGCTGCGTCTCCTTCATGCCTTTTGGCAAACTCCAGTTGGGATTTTATACAACTTTTTTCAATTATAGCTTTCTTCTCTCCACTTGAAGTGTTGGGCGGCTCCATGGTGTAGTGTTTAGCACTGCTATCTCACAGCAAGGAGGTTCTGCATGTTATATGGTGGTTACATGTTTCCCCCATGCTTGTGTGCAGCTTCTGCTAGCTGAGATGTAGATTTCTTCAGATCCTTCCTCGTTATCCTTGGTCTCTGCTTGTGTCTTTGACTCTCCCTTAATGAAAAGCACTGTATATATTATTTCTGAGAACTAAAGAATGTAAAATAAATTAACTTAACCCAATTAATTGTACATTAAATGTAGTTTGTTGATACAGTTTACTAAAATTTGAACAGATTGTATTTCTCATTGTACTTATCTCTAGCTTTCTGATCTTTACTGTAGGTTCTGCAATGAAAGGACAAAAAATGCAAATCTCTGGCCTGGTCTTGTTCACCCTGCTGGTAGCCTCAGTCAATGCTGGGAACATTCTGGTCTTCCCTGTGGATGGGAGCCACTGGATCAACATGAAAATCATAATTGAGGCTCTTCATGCCAAAGGTCACAATGTTACAGTCATACGACCATCGGACAGCTGGTACATTGAAGAAACGTCTCTGTTTTACACTTCCATCACTTTAGAAAGCTCATCTATTTTTGAGCAAAAATTTATTTGGAATGCAATAAGGAGGTTCTTGGAAATCATGAGGGAGGGTTCCATGTGGGCTCGTCTGAAACTAGAGAAGGAGATGTGGGACAACGCAGTTCAAATGGTGGAAAAAGAAAGAACAATGGTGATCAGCATAACTGAAGACAAGGAACTAATGCGGACTTTGAGAGATGCCAAATATGACGTGTTTATTACTGACCCTGCTGTAATGAGTGGTGTCATTGTAGGTCATTATCTGAACCTGCCCATTGTCTTTAATGTTCGGTGGGCTGTAAATTATGAGGGACATTTTGCAATCGCTCCCTCACCACTTTCTTATGTACCATTGCCAATGTTAGAGCTGTCAGACCATATGAGCTTTTTTGAGAGAGTGGTAAATGTTGTCATGTACATTGTAACAGAATTACAGATTAAGTATTTTATGGCTTCAACATACAATGATCTGTGTAATCAACTATTTGGTCCAGGGGTAGATTACTTTGAACTAGTTCAAGGAGCAGATTTGTGGCTGTTCAGAATTGATTTTATCTTCGAATTTCCACGCCCTACTATGCCAAATGTTGTCTACATTGGTGGTTTCCACTGCAAACCATCCAAACCTCTTCCGCAGCATCTTGAGGACTTTGTGCAGAGCTCTGGTGAACATGGCATCATTGTCATGTCTCTTGGAACGATGGTTGGTCAGCTTCCTCGTGATGTAGCCAATTCAATAGCTGAGGCTTTTGCAGAGCTTCCACAAAAAGTTATTTGGAGATATAAAGGGGAAAGACCATCCACAGTGGGGAACAATACCTTAATAATGGACTGGATACCCCAAAATGATCTCCTTGGCCACCCTAAGACCAGGGTGTTTGTGGCTCATGGTGGAACCAATGGAATTCAGGAAGCTATCTATCATGGAGTTCCTATAATTGGTTTTGGACTAGTCTGGGATCAGCCTGACAATCTCGCAAAAATGAGGGTGAAGGGAGTCGCAAAAAATGTCAATTTCGCAACTGTGGACAAAGACTCCTTCCTTTTAACGTTGAAAGAAGTGCTCCATAACCCTTCATACCGGGAAAATATGCAAAGACTCTCCAGACTCCACAGAGATGTGCCAATAAAACCATTAGACAATGCTGTCTTCTGGATTGAGTACACAATGAGGCATGGTGGTGCAGCTCATCTGCGAACAGAATCCTACAAAATGCCCTGGTATTCTTACCACTCTGTAGATGTTTTACTCTTCCTGCTGTCTGTTCTTTCATTTATTGCCTTCACTGCATTTGCAGTCATCAGACATGTCTGCTACAGGCTGTGTATCAAGAAAAAAACAACGAAATAAGGACACGTTGGGTTGTAAAATGATAGTTTTGTACGTTTTTTTGCGTTGTTCAAGGAATTTTTATTTTTCCAAATTTCTTCCCAACATGTTCTTGGTCGGCTTCCACCCACTGGCCATCTCTCCTGTATCACACCACAGCTACCAACTGGGGAGAGTGATGGCTAATGTGTGCTTCCTCCATGACACGTGAAAGTAGCACATCTTTTCAAACTGCTGATCATGTTGCGTTACCGGGCAGCATAACACACTCGGAGGAAAGCATCACCCGCCCGTTTCCTCTTAGACTCCTGGCCACAGATGGCTAATAATTTGCACCACTTGTGGTCTTTCTATATCTATTTAGTGCTCCAAATACCTGTATCTGCGTTTGAAATAAAACCTGGAGAGATAAGAGATTAAAGATGAACCTTTCCACTCTGGCCCCAGAAACGCTGTGTCAGCAGGGATCCTAGCCTGACACACGCCTCCAGTCTCAACCAGAAGAAACGGAGATGAACAATAAAACATACAAATCTTCCATCCATGTCTGTTTCTGTCTCTAAAACATTCTGGATAATGTAAACGCATTCAGTTACACCCATATTTAACTAGCGGAATTGAAATTCTACTACATGAGGATTATTTTGGTGCTAAAGTGTGCAAGTCTTGAATCATTAATATTTAAATGCTATATAAATATTATTATATTTTTATAATGTATATATTTAAAACTTTAAAATGCTATATTTTAATCAGTAATTATTAATCTACTTGTTCTTTTTTCTTATATGTATTCTGGAACAATGTGCTTGCTTGTGAATCAGTTCACTATAACGTTAGCTGGAATCAGTAGAAACTTGCTTCAACTGAACGTATGGGATCTAGCTGATATTATATCATATGCACTTTAAATTGATTAAACATGATCTTGATGTTATGCTGAGCCCAAGCTACGGCAGATGATGGATTTCCGATGTACTTATCATTAACGGTGTTTATTGTTGGTGATATTTTAGTGGGATAATGTTATTAGACTTGTATTAGGAACATGCTTTCAAGTTCAATTTTAAAATGAGATCTTTACCTTCTGTATTCTGTATCAACTCAGATATGATTTGTTCATTAAAATAAAGATGAGCCATGTGGTGTACTTACATTCAAGACTCACATGTAGGTTATACGACTCATCATGGTTTAGTGTTTTATAGCAAATTCCTCCTCTTTATGGGCTACGCTCTGAGCTTTTAATATGAACATTTTCCTGCTTTTTCCTGTACTTAGATCATAAATTGAATTGCAGACATTTATCTGCTCTTAGTGCCAAACAAATGTAAAGAATACGCTGCTAAACGCAGAACACAGACGAACTGATTCTGTACTCCAGCTCGGTCGCCAGGCGTATAAACGCTCCTCATCTCCCTTACAATCAGACTCCATCTGATCTTTCATTAATCTGTGCAAATCCAAACCCACTCACTGCTACACATCCTCCCACACTCATCTATTTATTGCCTACAATAATATAATTATGTCTCTGAGTATTCACATCCTTGCCCACTGGCGTCTGTGTATCCAACCGAATTTTTTGGATTGTTGGGTCTCGGATTATATTTATTTTACTAGTTTTTGAGTAAACTACAATGGCAGGAAGTTGCAAGCAACAGTCGGTTGTTCAGATCTCAGACTTGAGTGCTATTTAGAAGTCATGTGAGCGGTACGCACAAGGGGGCGGAGCCTGTCTGAGCCTGTTACGCGCGATTCTGATCTATGACTTAAGCGCAGTTTTCTTGCATGATGTCATCTTGAGTGAAGTCCAGTGACAGTTTAATCTAAACACAATATACACACACAAAAAAGCGTTTTTCCCCGCACGGAGGAGACGCATCTGAATCAGAGACAGCTGCGGTCTTCAGGAGTGATATTCTTTAGGATAAAATGATGAATGAAGTTAAAGTTTCCTTCACATGAGCACATAGAATTGACACATACGCTGACTTTATTTTATTAATTCAACAAATCGAATATAGTTCGAGTCTGGAACATCACACAGACTTCACTTTACGATTTCATTTCATTCGTTTCGTCAGCGTCACTAAGCTGTTCACACCTGTAACTGTCAGCTCGACGGATGTGAAACTGGATCAGTGTGGACGTCATATTGTAATTAAACCGCTGATTAGTGTTGCGTATTTAAACCCAGAGGATTGAAAAAGGAGTTTTATTAACATTTAACTAACTTCCTTTTCATTTTGCAGACGTGAGGTGGTTGGTGAAAGACAGGAGCAGGTTAGAGCGTGTGAAGGAAATGCAGAGCGGCAGCTCCGTAATAGGTTTCCAAAGCCCAAATCAGATTAGCTGTGTTCTTAGGGACAATGCACAGCCTTTTTAACTTCCATGCTGAACAGCCACAGTTGATATTCACGACACCTTTCTCCCTTGTGCTGCTCTCTGCAACACCCTGCTTCCCGATGAGTCATTTTCTCAACTTTCTGTCCCCAGGCTGTGCTTCATTCTCTTCACCGCTGCTGCCTGAGCAAGAACGCGCACATGGAAATGCCTTGCTAATGCTAAACATCGCAGTCGTTCTGGGTGCAATGCTAATCGCTACTGTACGCTCACACTGGGCCTCATTTTGCAAACGTTAGCGGTAAATCATTCACTTGGTTCAGGAAAAACATCCAAGGCAAGCAGTTCAATCGGGACAAAGGTGATGGCGCGTTAGCGTGCGTATGGGAGCCGCATCATGTGAGTGCACGCTGCACTTATGGGGCGTTCCCATTTTCCGCTCTCTTTACCATCCGTGGAGATTTGTGGGCGTGGCCGAATATGAACGCCTTGAATGAGCTTGGTAATTTATGGCTATTTGTCAACAAACATGATGAAAAGCTTGAGCCGAAACGAATTCTTTCCTTTGATGTCTGTATGATGTAACAAATAATAAGGAAAAGACCATTTAAAAATGAATCAGTAATATGGTAGATAATTGAAAAGATTACAAGCCTTCAAATAAGCGTTTAATACGACTCTGTTAGGCTTTATAGCCAATAAATTGCTGCAAGAAACTTCATAATGATCTCATTAATCATTGCAAAGCGTGGTTTAATTTAATAACATGGCTTCCGCGGTCATTATGTAGCAGCGCATAAAATAGCACTTGATCCAGTACAGACTGTCCGTAAAGCTTACGCAGTAGCACTCGTGCAGCAGGTGAGAGGACAGGCCACACACATTTCTTTTATTTATAATATAATGAGTTAGTCAGTGCTTGGTATTTAATGGGCCACAAATTGAGGGCATAAAATCCTAATGTGCGCATGTGATGTAGTCTATTTCCATCACAGACGCACGTTTCGGGAGCCTGTAATGGCAGGGGTGGAGTGAGGCGGCTGTAAGCCCGACTGCTGCACGGGACACGGCGCTCACGTGATGAAAAAAGATTAAGAAACGTGTAAATTGACCCGAATGGAGCGAGACGGCGATATAAACATCAGCAGCTATTTTAAAGCTTCAAATTCCCACTCTGTCATTGCCTCGCTTCCCATTACTCATACTGAAGAACGACCGCTGTTAAAACTGGGCTAAAAACTCGGACACCAAAAAAACGCACTTGTGTGTGTGTGTGTGTGTGTGTGTGTGTGTGTGTGAGTGTGAACAGTCCTATATCCTAGGGTCAGTTAGTTCTGTAGAGGATCTAATCACTATAACTACTAGGTGTTTTGCTGTCAGATTTTATACCATGGATGAAGGATCTCACACACACACACACACACACACACACACACGCACACACGCACACACACGCGCACGCGCGCGTTTTTTTGGTGTCCTTCATCCGCCCGATGTGCTTTTGAGGTGAATTGAGACTGATCTAGTGGGAGAGCTGCAGGCACAGGTGTAAACAAAACAAATTAAATGTAATAACACGACCGTAACAAAAGTGTGTGCGTGTGTGTGTGTGTGTGTGTGTGTGTGTGTGTGTGTGAGGGAGAGAGAGAGATGAAGTGATTTCACATGGTATGTATAAATGAATGTAATAATTGTGATTCTCCGGCTGCGTTAAGATCTCTCCTTAATCATTATTTTAATTAAATATTTTAAAGCTGCTAATTATCTTCACTATCAACAGCGTTCCCATGAAAGGAAAATGATCCAGTGACATTATAGAAGAAACTCATCCAAATCCAGCTTTGGTCTGATTTGATTCTGTACGACGGCTAATCTGTCTCCTAAAACGGAGCGATTTGCATATTCGTCTATATTATTAACCTGTGATCTTCAGTTGTGTCTGAGATTTACTTCCTTGTTGTATTTTGACGCTTCCTACATTACCCACAATGCCGTTCTGACGCGCATTCTCAGCGCGATTTCGTCCTCCCTGCATCTCGACCTGAAGAGAGCGATGCGGCGGCGCTTTAGTCTCTCACCTCCTCATCTGTACAGTACGACGTCTCGTGTAGCCCCGCACAGGATTTCTCACTGATATGAAATGAAAAGCGAGAAAAGATGTTTCGTTTTTCAGGAGCTGAAAGAGAAGCCTGGCTGTTCCTGCTGGTTTTCCTCCTGTGAAACGCCACTGGAAGTGCTCTCTCTGTTCTTTTGTTTGTTTACGAACTCAAGGGCATGAAAAAGCTTTAATGACTCACTGACACTGCACATATAACATGAGCACACACACACACACACACACACACACACACACACACACCCCTCACTATCCACTTCAGTTTTTATTTCCATCTCATTAATTATTCAGAAAAGCCTCATAAATATGCAAACTCGGTTCTCACTCCAACTCATTTGCTTTATGCCATCTGGCCATTAAGCAACTTCTGCTGCAGCAGCTAGCAGTTAGCGAAGGGCAAACACACACACACACACACACACACACACACACACACACACAATAACCTGTGCCAGTTGGATAGACAGCAATGTGTGTTTTCATATATTTAACATTTTATATTTTAACACCTGCACATTATTCACGTCATCACGTGTCAACAGCGTGACGCATAACACCGCATGCAGGTCTACGGTTCACCACAGACGTCAGAACGAGGGAAGGTGTCCGTGATCTCAGTGGGCGTGGCCTGGGCGTCAGTGCCAGTTTGAGAGCTTCACGACCTGCTGATCTCCTGAGATTTTCACACAAGCTAGAACAATGACACGTAGCGATAAACCCCGGTGCGAGTCAGTTCTGCGAGCAGATAAGCGAGGGGGAGAGAAGGAGACCGGAGCTGCCGTGACGCACTCTGTACAAGCACGCTGAGCCGAAAAGCATCTCACAAGACACGGCACGTCGAACCTACAACGACACACAACCGCATCAGGTTCTACAGAAGCAGAACCGTCCCTGATCCTGAGTAAACTCTGACACCAGCAGCGTTAAAGCTGAATGATTTCTGTAGAAAGTCGTCCCGGGGAGCACGTTCAGACATGTCGGAGCAGGAAATCGGCTCTGCGGCCCAGGCTTTCACACCCAGCACTCGTCCTGCGGCTGTGTGATGTGGCCCGGCGACCGAGCTGAAATATAACCCATTCATGCTCCTGCTGCACACAAAGGGAAAGACCGACTACTTTCTGTCTCTCGCTCATGTTTCTTTCCCTCCCTGAAAGAGCGCCCTCGGAGATCTCAGCCTCTGGAGGACTCCGGACTCCAGGCAGAACGCTAGAATGCTTCAGCGAGGCCCGTGCGAGAGCCGCGTGAGAGCCGTAACCTTGAATTGTGGGTTTTCATCATATGATGGCTTTGAACACGTTCCTGTGTGCAGTGACGTGTGACGTGTGATATCTGTCATACAGCTGATTTCCCTCTCATTAGCATCTTACTGATAGCTGGACATGCGGCTGCTAGTTTATTTTGGGAGACGGATTAGCTTGTTAGCGTGCTAGCCTCCCTCACCGCGCGGTGTGTGAATTTCCTGTGGAACTCGGTTTCCTGTGGAATACGTGCCGCTGGCACGGGTGAGTGGTTCTCACTGAAGTGAACATCAGATCATCAGATACAGATGCCGGTTCTGAGTTATCGACATTCCGATATACGACATTCGGACTCGTGAATCACCACGATCTCACTGCTTAAATATGACCATTTAACAGTGGAAGATCAGCTCTGCGTGCATGCAACATGCAGCTTCTTTCTCTCTGTTTTGCGTCTCGTCCACATGAAAACCTCAAGGACTCTGTTTATCGGGGATTTCTTTATGCAATTTAATTTCACTTTGTTTCAGGAGACGGAACGTGATGGATGCTGTAATGCTCCTGAGCTCTGGCGTTACAGACCGCAGCGAGGATGCCGGATTTGGATCAAACCCAAGTGGAACATTAAACAGTCTTCAGGCTGCACGTACGAGTCCTCGCGTTTGCTGTTTTTGCTTTGAGAGCTGCAATCCTGACCAGGGAAGAGCAGGTAATGAAGATGAATAAATTGATGTAAGACTTTATGACTTATCACTGAGTTACGACGTATCATTTAAAAAAAAAAAAATCCCGGACTGTTCTATGTTTTCTACGTCTGAACGGAGCCTCACTCTAGCGCTGTTAGCGCTGTGAACCGATTCCGCTTGTGCAGGACTAAGCCTCAGGATGAACCCCGGGCAGGTACCGGAGCCATCTGTCTGATGGGGAATAGCCACAGAGTGTGGAATAATCGGGACAGCGGTAACGTTCTCTCCTCCACTAGCAGGAGAACCCGGGCCTACGACGGACTGGAGAGGATCTCGCCATCCTCAGTCTAAAGAAGCTCAGATAACCTGCGCTCGTCGCTCTCACACCAGCAGTCCTGAGGGGGAAAACCACGGCCGCTCAGCTCTGTTCCCTCAGGATGAAGGATTTAAACCAGAGGATAGTCCAGAAATCCTCTTTGAATTCAAATAAGAGCCTATTTTTAGTCTCTAAATATCTGTTTCTCATCTCCTACAGTACAGCTGAAGTGAAATGCAATACTCCTGCGCTCTGATTGGCCGTCAGGTGGTGATTAATTCTCTCTCTCTAACAGCTAATAGCTCGGACACGTTATCGTCTCCATGGTAACGGCTCGTTCACAGGAGAACGCTAATCCATTTAACATTAATGGGTCTAATATGATATATAAGGAAATGTACAGCGTGAACGTGATTTCATTGGAATAATTGTGAGAAACTGTAATGAGAATGCGCTAATAATCATAAGAGCTCGGTGAGTCAGACAGACGGCTTGATCATGATGACGCTGCGATTTCCGAATCGCTTTACAACATTCCAAAGTACAGAAGTGTGCTCTCGTGTAAAAATAAACTCCCGTGCCGGGAATAAATCCACACGCTGACGAAGCACTTTGACGCGGCGCTGGCTCGTAATCGGAACGCTATCTCTGAGGAAAATATGGAAATGATGTGTGCAGAAGGGGGCCATTTCTATTGAGCACAAACCGCATTCCTGCTCATTAATACCTCAGTGAACATCTCAGGCTCAGGCTTTGCTTTTCAAACTCATTAACACTAACGCTTCTATTCCGTGATTAAAGTCTCTTAGAAAATAAGGCTGATGCGAGCAGAGTGTACAGGCGAGAGAGCTGCACTGACGGACGCACTAAAGCGCCGCCGCATCGCTCGCTTTAGAATAGCATTGTGGGTAATTGAAGCACAGATGAAACATGTTTACTTCTTATTTATTTAAGTGGTGTTGCTTTATTAACACGTGGACACGAGCCTCTGCTCAGGCATTATTTCATGACTCAGATCTGCTTGATTTGGTGATGAAATCTGCTCGTGACAAAGATCCAAATGTGTGTGTGTGTGTGTGTGTGTGTGTGTGAATCGGGGAACGTCCCGCTGTCGAGGCGTCTGTCCCTCCCCTCTGAAATCAGTCTGCTTTCCCCAGGGATTCGCCGCACTCTCGAGCACGCATAAACGCTGGCGCACTCTTTTCTCTGAAGTTTTCTGAGGTGGTGTGTTGCCATAGCAACAAGGGCCTTTGTTCCCTTGCAGTCGAGGACTCGGAGTTTTTATGTGTTTAATTATGAATGAAGGAGTCTGATAATGAGAGAGAGATGGACAGATGTGGGATGAAAGATTTTTTCACTCTTCCTTAAAAAAAAAAAACAAAGTTTAGTGTCTTATTACAGAATCAGCAGAAGTTCACACACACACACACACACACACACACTCACACACACACACACACACACACTGAAATAACGATTGCTTCATCAGTCTGCTATTCCATGACCGACTTTCTAAAGGCAGTAGGTGAGTGCTGTGGAAGCAGCGCAGAGAGTCGGGAACGCAGCGCTGTGCGGCTGCTGGAACAGAAACACACACGGCGCGATGAAGCGCAGAATCACCGCTGGTTCTTTTCCCAGAGCAGCACCACACACGCGCTGTTTTATTCCTCTTACAGCACTGCGACTCGTCAGCGAGTATTATTTATTTATTTATTTATTTACTTACTTATTAAAGAGCATAAAGCTTGACTTTTTATCCGTTTATAGTTGCATTAAAAGATAGAGTGAGTCTCGTGAGTAGAAAGGAAACCTGTAGGACGGAGAAAAGGTTGCTCATAATGCGTACGTGTCTGACCTTTGACCTTTACTCATTCATAAATGCACAGTTATCGGCTCCTCGGGTGTTTCTCGTGTTCCTGATGTTCCGTTCTTTATCTTATCCTCGGGTTCTGCGATCGCACACTAAGAGGCTAAAGACGGCGCCGTGCCTAAGCGTGATGTTTTTATGGAGGAATGTAAAATAACTTCGGCACATGTGAAGAACAGTAATGAAATATGAATTAAAGCCAGATGAGAGGCTGATTTTATTCATGACTTCATGTCAGCGTTAATACATTAGGCGTGGATTCATCTTTCAGCTTCAGTGTAGAGCACATTCACGCTTAACACACAGGCGGCACTCACTGATAAACCCGCAGAGAACGTCTGAGGAACGTCTGAAGAACGTCTGAGGAACGTCTGAGGAACGTCTGAGGAACGT
The DNA here is from genome assembly GCA_030014255.1 of Parauchenoglanis ngamensis. Classification (NCBI taxonomy): domain Eukaryota; kingdom Metazoa; phylum Chordata; class Actinopteri; order Siluriformes; family Auchenoglanididae; genus Parauchenoglanis; species Parauchenoglanis ngamensis. Next base: position 14,283,080 of record JAQMYM010000010.1, on the reverse strand, counting down.
CTGCAGAATGTCTGAGGAACGTCTGAGGAACGTCTGAGGAACGTCTGAGGAACGTCTGCAGAATGTCTGAGGAACATCTTCAGAATGTCTGAGTAACGTCTGTGGAATCAGGGGCTCAAATCTCGCCAGTTACAGTCTTTTAGGAAAAAAAGCCATTTCAGTTTATAAGGATGCTTATAACGCGGTTAAATTGGAAATAAGTGGTGTTTATAACACACTCCATCTCCAAACAGCATGACAGCATGTTACACTCGCTCAGGGGCAGCTTTATATACGCTCTGTTTATTTACTGAACTACTTCTGAGTGTAGATTACTCACACACACACACACACACACACACACACACACACACACACTAGTTATTGAGTTATTTCAGTTAGTTAGCTGGTTTAAACTAAATCACTCTGTTCATTAGCACCAAACCCTTTACAACAAATATCTCCAACTTTCTCATGTCTTCACTCACATCTACCCCCCCACCCAACCCCCCATCTACCAAATGAACCGGAGATGAAACTCGTGTCCGGTTCTCTTCTGCTGTAGAGCAGCTGCTGTGCGACGTGTGTTTGTCCTGCGCAGCGCTCCTGAGCTGTGATCATTAACTCTGCAGCAGACGTGTCGGGAGCTCCACACCGACACGAGGGATTCCCGACTAACGTCCGAAACACGCTCACGACACACACACCGCGCTGACACGACTCCTCCAGCAGGGGCACTTCATCCGTCTCCTCTAACTGCAAGAAATTCCTGATTAACAAGAAGGTGGTAGTGTTTTCGTTTCTATAGCAACAGCTCCCTCAACGTTCCCTAATAATAATAAACCGATTACAAAACGTTTGCAGGTTTTCCGACATCAGAGGAGTTTACAGCAAGAATCTGCGTACTTATTACTGGCCCGGAGAGAGAGGATAAAGAGAGGCTGGCGAAGGAATGAGCGTTTACAGCTGCTGTAATGTCAGCGACAACAGGAAGTGACCTGTCACAGAACATCAAAAACATCACACAGGCCGAGGGTTGATTAGTTTCCTGTAACAGCAGGCTGACGGTGATTTATTCCTCACACGATGCAGAACATGAAGAAACAGGGACAGGCTGATTTTAGGTCAATAATTCCACTGTAATTGTGCTGTCATTGTCTTAAAATCACATCAGACGGACAGGACACTCAGGGGACGACACACACACACACACACACACACACACTCGGAATAATAATTCACTCATCATTGTCAGTAAGCGTTTTATCCTGCTCTCGGTCACGCTGGAGCCGGAGCGACTCCGGAGATGTCTGGGCGTGAGGCAGGAACAGAACACACCCTGGACTGCTTGTGGGAATCATCAGTGTGTGTGTGTGTGTGTGTGCGTGTGTGTGTGTGTGTTTAGCATGAGAGGCTGTGAAATGCAGCTTAAAGTTGACTTTCTTCTCATCATCTTGTGCATTTGTTTATGAACAATGCCTTTATCTGTAACTAGCGGCCGTGACGCTGCTCATTAGAGCAGAATTACACCATCAGGGTTCAGCAAACTGGTTTTCCTTTTTCCCACAGCACTCAACTCGTAGCTCGCAGTTTGAAATGAGCTCTTTGTCGATTGGAAGCGATTTCTCTGTGATAGCCGCTGCAAGTCCCGGCTTTATGGAAGGCAGGACAGGAACTCTGTCGGAGCCGGCGTGCTTCCCGGAGCTTATCAGCTCTCCGCAGGCCGCCGGGATTGTGTTTGCTCTGCTAGTTGACTTTACGCCGTCTCTTTAACACACTCTCATGTGACGTCTGGCTCCATTTTAGTCATATTTTTTTAATTAAATATTTTTGTTTCGGTGTCACGTATTGAGTTAATTTAGTTTCTCTTCCCAGAATGTTCTGGAATACAAGGATGCTCATCATTCCAGGTGTCTCCGGAATACCTTTACAGAGAAATTCAATAAGAAAACGAGCATTTATGGGGCATATTATTATTATTATTAATCATAATAAAGCCTTAATAAATGAAAGCAATTAGAGGTGTTTAATCTGGACTAAAACAAAGTCCTTCATTAATCCCCAGGTCTCCGAATCAAAGCGTCGCTGAACTGCCTGATATATATTTAAGACTGAGTGTGGAATAAATCTTCTCAAGCGCGCTGATCGGTGATTCGGGATCTGACCTGCTGCCGTGAGAGTTTTTTCCTCATTAATAGAATTCCGTAACATATGTTTTGTCTCACGTTGATGTAGGTGTTTATCACCTTAAAGCTGACTTTTAGAGCAGTTTCACTGAGCGGGAGGCATGAAATGGCTCTTGGCTAATGACAGGATTAAGAGTTAGTGCCATTCAGCCTACGCCGCTCCTCCACCTGCAGCTGCTGCTAACACACCGCCGCTAATTGGCACAAGCTCTGGCTGAGAGAGACACAATTACAGAGCTCAGAGCCGAATCTCCCCGGGTTAGAGAGCCGAGGCGGAACAAAAACAGGATTAAGAAATGGACTTAAAGTGTGGACTTGAAGGGGAACGCTACTCGCATATTCATTTTTCTTCATCGTTACACACCTGGTCTTGAACAGCGTCCAAAATTCATTTTCGAGTGGGAACAGTTTCCTACATTACCCACAATGCCGTGCTGATAGTGGTGCAGCCATCACTACCTAAAGAGAGCGATGCGGCGGCGCTTTAGTGCTTTAGTCTGTCTGGCTCTCTCACCTGCTCATCTGTACGCTCTGCTCGAACACTCGCCGCCGCGTACGCCGCTCACTCGGTCTCGGTAAGCTGCACGGCATTCTGGGACTCTGCATCAGGCCTTTGCACTTCCACGCTGGTTTCTCACTGCCGCTACACTAGTTTGTGATTTTGGAGCTCACGCTGTTTCAGATCACTGAAATGTTTTTCTCCTGTTTCACTCCAGCGTACAACAACACATCACAACACATCACAACACATCACAACACATCACAACACATCACAACACATCACAACACATCACAACACAACACAACACAACACATCACAACACATCACAACACAACACAACACAACACATCACAACACAACACATCACAACACATCACATCACAACACATCACATCACAACACATCACATCACAACACAACACATCACAACACATCACATCACAACACATCACAACACAACAACACATCACAACACAACACATCACAACACAACACATCACAACACATCACATCACAACACAACACATCACAACACAACACAACACAACACAACACAACACATCACAACACATCACAACACAACAACACACAACAACACATCACATCACAACACATCACATCACAACACATC
>JAQMYM010000010.1:14264232-14278930 GCA_030014255.1 Parauchenoglanis ngamensis | reverse complement strand
TGTGTGAGTGTGTGCGTGTGAGAGTGCGTGTGAGTGAGTGTAAGTGAGTGTGTGTGATTGCGTGTAAGTGAGTGTGTGTGTGCGTATATGTATATATATTGTGTGTGTGTGTGTGTGTGTGTGAGTGTGTGTGTGTGTGTGTCTGTGTGTGTGAGTGTGTTTGTGTCTGTGTGTGTGAGTGTGTGTGTGTGTGTGTGTCTGTGAGTGTGTGTGGGAGAGAGAGATGCCATGAGAGTTTGTTGGAAAGCGATCGATAAGCGTGGGTGGACGTGATCAGTGAACGTAATTATCCTGTTTCCAATTTTCTATATATTACTGCTTTGGATCTGAATGGATTTTTGAGAACTACTGGTGAGGAACGAATGAGTGACTCCTTCATTAGTCTTAGATTAGAGCGCTATGTGTGTATGAGGCGCGTCAGATTCCAGTCCTACAGAGACATTTTCTGATGCATCAAATTCGGCTCAGGAAATCATCTGAGATGGACTGATTGGTTAAACTGAGTGAATTAGATGAGATTAGATAAGACTTGGACCCCAAGCACCCGCGAGACGTACAGCCTTTTATTGTGACGTATATACAGCAGCCCCGAGCCGCGTGTCCATATTCTGATGTAATCTTTTAATAATAATGTTGAACCAAGTTCAAATAATCACATCATACCTTTAAATGATGAGATACACAATTAAAATATTGACATAATATAATAAAAATAATAATTTGGACAAGATCAAGAGATCAGTTTGCTCCTGTTATGAAGCAGTGACACTGGGGCCTCCAGCGTATCAGTCTGATTACGGTGTGTGGTGTAAATATATTTCAGCCTCGACATGTGAGAAAGTAAGACAACACTGATGTCACAGCGCCAAAACAAATGTCAGAATCAGCCGCAGCAGAGGGCGATAATGTGAGGTGGAAAGTGAAATGTTTTGACAGAGCAGCGTGACAGGACTGCTCCACCTCTCACTGATCCAGCTGTTAGAGACTCACTGTGGATTCCGAGGTGATGAAGGAAGAGATCGGCACTTTGATTTTCCTTATCAGCGGGCTTTGCGTAGTGGCCCTGCAGCAACGCCGAGCAATAACTCTGTGATTACAAGCTGCGTCTGTCATCGCAATCTTAACGTGACACTAACGAGCAGAACCTCGAGCTGGGGAATAAGCCCTCCCGTGAGCTCTGAGCCTCAGCGCTGCTTCATGCACTGCATCAGTAATGAGCAAAAAAACGCCTACATCCTACATCCTACATCCCACCTACATCCTACATCCTACATCCCTTCTACATCCTATAACCTACATCCCACCTACAGCCTACATCCTACATCCATCCTACATCCCTTGAGACAGAATGTTTCTGTAGCCTTCTGTGTTCATTCTGCTGCTACAGTCATGAGGTACATCATCAATAAACATGATCGAGCCTGTTCCAGAAGCAGCCATACAAGCCAAGCCATGAGAACCTCCACCATGCTTCACACATGAGCTTGTATGATCAGAGTCATGAGCAGATCCCTTCTTTCTCCATACTTTGGCCTTTCCGTCACTTTGGTAGAGGTTCATCTTTCTCCCATCAGTCCATAAAACTTCCAGAACTTTTGCTACACGGAACAGCAGACTGGGATATTTCCACTCCTGCTCTCTGGAGGTTCTTCATGATGTTACAGACTGTTTAGGGGCTTTTCTTTACTGCTCTCACCTTTAGTCTGTCATCAGTAGTTATTTCCCCTGGATGACGGTTCGCTGCCTGTTGCTCAGTACACCAGTGGTTTCCTTCTTTTTCAGGGCGTTCCTAACTGTGTTTCCGGCTCTGCCCAGTGTCTGTGTAACACCTCTGATGGATTTTCTCCCTTTTCTCAGCCTCAGAATGGCGGCTTTTCTCCCATAGACGGCTTCATGTTGCTCTACCCTTCTTAACTAGAGATGTAGTCTTCACAGGGGAAAGCCAAAGCTTAAACTGCGCACAGATATCCTGGGCTACTTACTGATTAAACAGTCCATCTTATAGGACACACCTGGTGAGAAGAAACACCTGTCGCTTGTCATGTTCCAATACTTTAGCTCAGTTTAGAAACTGGGTGGTTTGATAGAAAGTGTGTTCTGCTCTGTGTTAAACATGTCTAGATGTAAATACCAGCTGAAACTCTGATCTCTCTTCTCATATTCATCATCTGATCTCACACTCACAAATGTCTTCAGTGCACAGCAAAAAGAATTTAATTAGCCTTGCTGTTCCAATACTTTTGGAGCTTCCCACACTGCAACATCGATCAAAGTCAATGGACACATTATCTCACGCCTTATGCTAACCTTGACAGGATGAAAGCATATTGTCACTTTGAGAGGTAAATTATCTTGGTGTTGTAGACGGCATTAAATCAAACGCAGCGTCAGGGTTTTCATTACAGTCTATAAGATCCTGCAGGCCGAGCGGCACAAATAATAGTGCGGAAATTTACACAGCAGTTTAGCTGATAATTAACTGGAATAAGTGATGAATATTAACAGGTCTCCTGTACTATTCAGATGGGATTAGTTTCCTGGATGTGTGTGAGTGTGTGTGTGTGTGCGACTCTTTTCCCACAGGATATAACACAATTTTACCATCATGTCAGTTCAGATGGGATGAATATTACCTGGAGTTATTTCTAGGGAAAATGCAGCGTAAACTTGAGTGGATTCAGATGAAAAATCCCAGAGCTGCTCCGGGACTAATTACACCTAATTACACACCTCCATGTGGAAAACTAATCCCGCCTGAATAGAGCTTTCACGATATTATCTCATGCAGAAATTTTGATCTGTAATCTAGAAATATTATTATTATTATTATTATTATTATTGAACTGTTTCATGCGTGACAGCTGATCACGGAGGATTATTTACTCAAAATATCTTTAGAAAAGAAAAGAAAAGCACAGATTCTCTAATCAGAGGACTAATTCTGCTAAAGGCCACACGACAGATCGTTTTTTTTCACAGATTTTGGAGATTTACTCCCTGTTATAGTATATTCTGCTACATTAATATCAGTTTTAAAGCTGAAATCATGGACATGTCTTCTGTTTTTAAATACTAGCTAAACCGCGAGCTTGTGCTTTTGAGATCTTTCAAAAAAACCCCACCACAATTAACTTCCTACACCCCAAAGCCATAATAACCACTAAAACACCCACATGGTCCATTAACACACAGAGTTTAATACCCAGTGGAGTTCGCTGGACTCCTAGCAGTGATTAACTCGCAGATTAAACAGTTCTCTTTAAATATTTTACCCTTCAGCTCCAAAGAAAGAGTTAAAGCCGTCCCGGTGAAAGCCCTGTGAGGCGTCTCTCGGCTCCTTACTACACCTGCCTCGCAAGCGTGTGCATGAAAGGGTTAAACCCACTACAGCAAGCAGCCTCCGGGTATTTTATAATGGTTGGCGTAAATGTCACATGCACTCTCTATAAACAGCTCCTAATGAACGCACGATACGTGTACGCAAACACGTCCCATCTACAGCAGGCAGCGTGAAGAGCGATCCTGAAGTGATTCGTCTTATTAGGGATTTATCACACACTGTTCCTTTAAACTTCTAACTTCATGAACACTGTCGCCTATAGCGCATTTCTCACGGCTTACACGGAGAAAGATGCGAATTTATTTGAAAAGATGAAGAATAAAAGTCAGACGAGCTCGAGTAGCTGCTTTTACCTTTTCCCTGCCAGAACGAATGATCTCTCTCTCCGACAATGTGGGAAGCAATTGTTTCTGAATCCCTGAAGGACTGGGCAAGGAAGTGTGTGTGTGTGAGACAGAGCGAACTACTGAAGCTCTTTTCTGCAACCTAGCATTTGAGTAAAAAATGCATATAGGGCTGAATAAAGAGTGCAGGTTCTGCAATTTATCATAAGGTATAACAAAAAAATACATGGAACAATGCATTACCTCACGAAAAGTACAGAGAAAATAAATAATCCTGATGTTTCCCCTGCTGCTAAGTAACAGCACGCCGTAGCCGAGCCTGAAAGGAAATCTGATTAGTGTTTAAAAGGAAGTGAGAATTAAATCATTTATATTTTACTCCATCAGTTTATGACAGAGGTGTAAAAGGAAGACCGCAGCAGCTACAGACGCATCGATCCATAACTACGGAGCTTACGCCGACCTCGGTGATCCACCGGAAGGAGCTCTTGGGTCAGGGTTCGGATTCTGTTGTCAGAACAGATTATTCTTTACACCTGGTCCAGACCTGTGGCTTAGGTTGGTATTTATGCGTGGAAAGTTGCTGGTATTTAGAGTCGGGTTACACATCTGAGCGTAAAACACCCTCGCCTTTAAACCTGATAACAATCAGGGATAGAAACTTCAGACTGAAAAAGGAAATAGCATTTTCTCTCTCTCTCTCTCTCTGCTGTTAAATATAACATGTAAAAGTGAATCTGAATATCTGGCGAGTCCAATAGGAGTTTTTTGTAAATATGTACGAACAGCTGTAAAGATGACATTAATCTGATTGAACACAAACACAACGGCTTCCACGCTCATCATTCAGCAGCCCAGAGAACAGCACCTGATCCAGCACACGCCGTTATTTTACACTGTGACAGTTACTCGAGCTCAGCACGAGGCACTGAACGGAGGTGAAGAAGTGGTGATGTGTGTGCGGCATGTAGGAGACTTTAGCACACTTTTAATTCACCGTTTTAATCGAATAAAGTCAGTGTTGGTGTTAATTCAATGCGCTCTGCTGTAAAGAAACCCTGAAGGCTAATCTGAGCCAGCGCTCATCTGCACGTACTGAGAAACTTTACCTTCATTCATCATTTTATCCTTTCAATATTCACTCCTGCAGATAAGCAGCGGCTCCGGTGTTCTTCACGGACTTAAAGGGAGGATGGATGTAATTAATTCACCATCCCTACTTGACCATGTAAAGACAAGCTTTCTGCTTGCATCACGTTTTATCAGTTTAATAATATCGGATTTGAAGAAAACAAAAGCAACAATTAGCCAGAAATGTGTCATTTCTAATCTAGCATGATTTGCCTGGTTAGTGGCAATATTTTGGGTGGCAGTTCAGGGCAGGGCCATGATGTGGTGCTCCCTATCTGTGCTTCTGTAGAAGGATATAAAAGGCACGCGTTTGTTTGTTGTCTGTAAAGTCATCACTAGCATAACATGTTATGACGCATGCCAGAGTTATGAATTGAACATCATTAGCTGGCTGTAGCACTCCAGCGGAACTCCTACACATAATGAATATCATTCATGTAAAAGTAAAGAGCTCCAGCACTGTTGCGCATGTGTTGGTTGTCTCAGTGTGCTCACGTCTATAGCTAAACTAAAATGTACTGAACATGACTTATACACATCTCTCCAGATTTGGCAGGAAAAAACAAAAGCATGGTTATGCAACACATCAACTTTCCCAGAGAATCTGTAGTGGGTGTTTAGTTATTATTGTTGTTATTGTGATTATTGAACCTAGAATGAAATATCGTTGGTTAAGCATACCTTAGCTGGATTTTTACACGTTTGCTTTTAACCATTCCGCGAAATGAAAACTAGTGATTTCATGACCAAACGAAGAGACCTGTTCAGAAGCTGGATGTTCTTATCTCTACATTACTGCTGTGGAGCTGTTTAAAGCTTTAGTACCTTTTAACACATACAGTGCTCTCGCAAATCAGACCGACCGCACAGTTTCGATCTGCTGGAGCTGAGCTAGTGACAACCAATCAGCTGCGCCCTCATTTGCATGACCCCAGGGACTCATGGGAACTGTCAGTAAGATGTCCTGCTCTATAGAACATTTTTTGTCTTTCTGTTAGGCCGTGCAATCGTCTCTGGTTGAAGCACTTTGGCTAAATCAACATTTATCATTTTACCTGACAAACACTATCAGCTGTGAGACTCCTTTGTGTTTCTGCCAGTGTTCGTTATTACTGGAGGTTATTTCAGGGGGATCTGCTCTGCCGCTGTCCGAGGTGCTGAACCGCACCACGAGTCCTGAATCCTCAGTGCTGGAGATGTTCCTGTTGAATCCTCTCAACTTTGACATCATCACATGAGGATGAGGATGCGAGTTCTGATTCATACGAGGAGGAGTCGACTACACGAATCACAAGCACACAGCTAAGTGATGAGAGCAGGATGAGCTCTGGTGCTCGTGTGTGCGATTCGGAGCTACAGACAGCATTTAAAAAGCAACATCCTTCTGCAGGATGCGGTGTGTGTGTGTGTGATGTGCAGCTCGCTTGCAGGCTAAATGACACAGATCTGTGTGTAATGGAGGTCGCTGGGGCTCTTCAACAGACGCTCGGAATAACTTTGAATACTAATTTCTGTGCGTCAGGTTAAACAGGAAGCGCAAATCGTCCCCGCGCGCGAGCAAATCAGAGCAAATGTACAGAAATTGGATTGCATCCATGCACCCCTTATCTTACAATCGATCATCATCATCATCATCATCAATAACAACAATGCTGTGCTAATAACATCAGATCACATCAAAGCGCGCGCGTGTAGATGTTCCGACTGCATCCTTACCTTCAGAGCTGAGGTTCTCTAAGTTCTCTACATGTTCCCGTGCTCAACACTGCGTAGTGCGTGCGTGTGCGTGCGTGTGTGTCAGCGTGAGAAGCCCCTCCGTATGGATTCTTGCGCACTTGAAAAGTCCAGCACTGCGATCCCGTGTTTTTTTTTTTTTTTAGTCTATAGACTCGCCACTGCGGCAGCCACAAATCTCCCGCACCGCACCCCCGCACCGCGCCTCGCTTCCCCGCACACTGACACGCGCGCGACACTTCACCCGGCTTCAGAGGGGTGGGATTTTTTGGGGTGTTTTTTCTCCACCTCCCTCCTCCCTGCCTTACCACTGCGCGATGGAGAGAGAGAGAGAGAGAGAGCGTGATCTTCTGTGTGACACACACACACACACACACACACACACACACACACACACTCTCAGGGTGCTACCCTCATCTAATGCACCTTTAATATCTATTCACTTGGATATAATGTGCATATAGTGACCTTTAAATAAAGATTTAAAGCTACACTAAAGGTACTAAACGTGCCCCCAGGATGGTTCCGGAAACCCTGCAACAAGGACCAGTTTAGAGTTTTTCTGTAGGATGATACTATCTTGAGCACGTGTGTGTATTTTACCTTTAAAGGTACTACAGGTGCACCGCTCATGGTAACGTCCTGCAGATGTACACCTTCAGTGTACCTGGCAAGGTGTGTGTAGTGCACCTATAACCGTTACCTGTTCAAGCTTTAAAGCTAAACCACATGCAGCTTTCGCTCTAATAGAAGCACGCGAAAGGTACACACAAGACGGCACCAGTTTAGTACTCTTTCTTTCTCAGTTTGTTTAAGGGTGTGATATTCACCTGGGAAGGTGTGTGTGGTTTAAAGTTTCCTCCTCGGCAGTCCTTCAGGTTCAGGTTCAGGTTCAGGTATGTACCTTCCATGACTTTTACATACTAAAGGTGCTAAAAATGTAGTGGTGAGCATCTTTAGTACATTTAGTACCTTTAGCATAAACCTGTAGACTTTAAAAAGCTTTAAGGTGCATGCTAGGACCTCCGAGAGTACTGATATTACTACCCCAGTTTCAAGGAACAGTACAGTTTAGTACCCTTTTATTGTGTACTGTGGCACCATCATCTTAAAGCTACACTGCCAACTACACTTTAATTATATACCTTAAATTATTTTTACATACTAAAGGTGCTAAATATGTCCGCTTAATGACATCGACAAGGAAAAGTACCGTTAGTTTGGTAGCTGTATTTCAGGCAGTGTTTGATATGTAAGTAAAGGTAAATGAAGGTGCTTTTGCTTTTTGCTGGAGTGGTGCCATAAGGGTACATATTTAGTACCTTTAGTGTGTATGTTTCAGCTGTCAACTTTGTAACAGATTTATATACAGTAACTGGACTGAAGTTATGTTTTAGAAGAAATCATTAAATGCACAAATCCAACACATTAAAGATACAAAAAGGGTACATTTGCTGGTACCAACCCAGAAACAAGGAATGCTACAGTACTGTTAGTACCCTTGAGTGTTTTAGCAGAGTGTAGGTTTGGACCATCATCTAATGCAGCTGTAGTGTAGAGTACCTGGGAAGGTGTGTAGCGTTATTAGCCTTTTTAGAATAAAGCTTTCGAGCCACATCATCAGCTCAGGTCAGGGTCAGGGTCAGGGTCAGGGTCAGGGTCAGGGTCAGGGTCAGGGTCAGGGTTAGTCACGCAGGTGAGCTCTGTGTTTTTGGCCAGTGAGGTGCTGTGGGGAAACTGTTCAAATACTCATTTAGGACAGAAATCGTTAGAGAAATACGTGATCCTTCAACAGCACTGAGAAATTTTAATCCTAAACATTGTTTTAAAGCACTTTAATGAACACTGTCCAAGTTCAGACAGAAACATGTGCATGTTGTTTTCACTATAAAGCCGCTCTGCTGGTGATGTTATTTTTAGGGGTAGCAGGAAATCCTGGTGCCACGATGAGGCTGAGGATTCCCTCTCTCTTATCACAGCATGAAATCCTCATTTAGGTATTCCAAAAATAAAATTCTGACGGAGTTTTCCGAGGCCCTCCTCATAAACAAACCCGCACTGTTGCTACGGTGACATGTGGACATGATACAGGAATAAACCTGGTGTCAAAATGAAGCTTACTGAACCGTGAACCTGAAATATGCAGAACTCAAATCACCTAAAATGCGACTTAATACCTGATTTGATGTGACGGGTCACAATTATGTTTGCATATTAAAGGTACTAAACGTGCCTCCGGGAACCTTAACATCATGAACCACAAAGGAAACGCTAGCGTTTTTATTAATGGAGAACCGCCAGAACAGACAAAGAAAGGATGATCAGGTGTGGAGGAGGAGGAGGAAGTGGGGCGGAGGGAAAGTGGAAGTGCACGGAGCGGCGTTTTTGTCCTGCTTTGTTGTCCTGCAGTTCACACAGCTTTGTGTGCGTTTTCTTTAACAATGGATTACACTGAGCAGACTCTCAGGAGAAGTTCAATAGCTCTGAAAAGGCCCCTGTTGTACTGTACAAGAGTCGTTTATGTTGCAGAATACAGAACTTACAATGGCTGAGGTTCTGTACAGACCCCAGTCCTGACACGGGGAAGACTCCAGAACCGACGTGTTTTTCTTCACGAGAGAGCGAGAGAGAGGCTGGTGACGGAACTGCGCAGTGAGAAGGAGAGCTAACCTGTTCCACCGACGCGCCACAACATGTAACGTAACTATAAACGGATAAAAAGTATATCAGAATTGCTCTAGCTGGCGAATTGCTGCGCGGAAAAGGAAATTGTTATAGGAAAATAATGATGTTTGGGACTTGAACATCAACGTGAGCAACACATGCTGACTTTCACTTAAACATCAAACACAGGCATTATAATTAGTCGTAGCTGCAGCAGAGGAAGCTCCGGATCGCTCGGCTTTCTCAGATGACTGCAAGGAGAAACCCGAAGCAGCAGAATTTGACATACAAAGCAAAACAAATAATGCAATATTCGGAAGTAATCACAATCCAAATCTGTTTACGGTCTCGTGGCTCTGGCTTTCTCTCTGTTTTGAGGAAATTACTGAAAAACCCCAGACCCAGGAAGTGCTTTTGCTTTTACAGCAGCATGTTTATTAGATCAGCTCCCTGAACGTCGACTCGCTCGGCACGCAGCCGGAGTTCTGCTCAGACTCTGGCTTTATTTTATTTATCGGATTTTCATTTCTTATTTTCTTGATGATGATTGCTGTTGTTTGTTGGTAGAACTCACTGTATTTGAGTATCTCTGATATTTATACGTAATCTTTCTGTTGGAACTCTTTGTGCAGAGGCGAGTTTAACTGCTAACCCACAGATTCGATCGAATAAACTCGGCTTCATGCCTCAGAGAGAAATCTTTCCACTTTGGACAGAGAGGGTTGAAGGTCTGTGCTGGTGAAACAGTATGAAGAGTGGATCTCTCTTTACGAGTCAGTAGTGATGTCATGAAATATCGCTATATCGTCTATTTGTCAGCATGTTATTCTGTCGAGCTCCATCTAGTGGTACTTCTGTGTATGACGGTGAGCCTTCGCAACTTAGACTTATCTGTTTATTTATTTCTTTGGGAAAATGTTCTGATTAGTGATGTATGAGAAAGGAATCGATCTGAAGGGGAAAAAAACAAACCCGCCTGCCAGTTTGTATGAATCTCCATGACAACGTGCAGCCAATTCAGGATGGCATTTTATATTTACTTTTCGTCCTCAAGGTCAGCAACGGTTCGAGAAGTGTCGAGCTGATAGGGGAGATTAGACGCTACCCTGCCTCCGAGTCCGGCTTAAAGTCAATAAATAACCGCTATCACATAATGACTTTCGTCCCCCGGGTGGAGTTCGGAGAAGATGTAGTTTATTTCCACTAGCTGATATTATACAGAGCGAGAAACGAGAGGAGGGGATGTTTATTTTTGGAGTGCAGCTCCTTCATTGTTCTGAGCTTTCGGGGCCTTTAAAATAAACGGCTAAAGTAGGACAGAGCACCTGGCCTCAGGTAACCTGGAGACGAACTACAACACAGATCAGCCCAAATCTCACGAGAAAGTTAGTTACGTCAATATTAACATTAATAAGAATTATGACACGCCCCTGTGTTAGACAAACTCCGCCTCCGTGTGTGTGTAACTCCTCGAACATCATCCCGGATCTCCCGCGTCTGTTATTTGTTAATGCAGAAACACCTGTTATGTCCCTGCCACGAAGGTGTTTCCACATCACACAGTAATGCGTTGCTGAAGCGTCACGCGGCGCGAAGCTGTCGTCTGCTCTTTTGTTCCTTCAGACATTTGGTCAGTTTTGTTCCCGCAGGTTTCTACAAGCAATAAAAGCTTTTCTGTGCTCAGCGGACCAGCAGTAGCGCTCTGATTATCCACCGCAGTGCTTTTAGAGTCTCACAAAAGCCACCATGAGCAGTGAGTCCACAAAACACAAGGCCTCGCCTGAGCTTTCTGGCTTGTCCTTCTTCTTTGTGTTTAATTCCTCCGAGAACGAGCTGCTGTCGATCTAGTAAGCATGACGCCGCCTAGACTAAAGCAGCATAAAGGGATTTACAGATCTCATTCCAGTTCTGTAGTGTTTAAAGTTATCTGTTTTCCATTTTCCGGAGTCTCCAGTGTCACTGGAAGTGGTGCAGCGTGGAGAAGGTGAAGCTGCTTCTCTGGAGGACGGTGTTTGAGGATCAGCACTTCCTGAATCCTGCTCTACGCACGCTCCCGTCAGCAGGTGCAAAAACACAACACATCGTCTTTCCTCCGAACATCACGATTAATCAGCGTCCTCCGTCAGGGTGTCAGAAGTGCGCGTCTGTATTTTTGCTATATATAATGCGGCAGATTGAGACGGCCCGCTGAGAGAACAAGGTCGAGCGCGGAGATGTGTTCGTGTCTCTTTGCTTCTTATTGAAATGAGGAACAGAGGCACGTTCACGTCCGCTCTCAGACCCCACCGCAGTATAAATATGTACGTGTATACGTGACTCGTTTAAAAACGCATTTACACACACGGCACATGGCAGATCCTGGGTGTGATCTCATGGAAGAATTGTTGAAACATCATCCGAAGACTACGTTTGCATTCATTAAGTATGCAAATGTATACATGGAGCCTGATTTGCATAAATAGCAGTCAATTACCCCGTTCACCTGTAGTGTCTGGGCTTAAACAGAAAATCAGGTTTATACTGGAGTCTCGCGTCGTCAGATGATCTGACGTCATGAACAGACACTTCATATGTCACACGGCCGACGTTTATAGAGGCGCCAGACTGGGAGAGTGTTAAATACGGAGCACTCGTGTACTCTGAGACGCAATCAGAGCTCATTCAGTCACTCGTTAGCTGATCAACATAACACCGCATCCAGGAGTCGTGTTTTCCTGCCTGTTTGTCTCGAACTTCTCCGGTTAAAAGCCCGGCATGCTTTAGCACTCGGTGTTAAATGTTGTGAGAGAGGAAACAATTACACATGAATTGTGTTCCGTGTCCTTTAGTAACCTCTTTGTGCAACTCAGCAGCAAACTTCTTGTTTTTTTTCCCCTGCAGCTTTTTCATCTTGTGTGCTGGGTATAAAAAGATGACAGTTCATTAGCTGTTCCTTTAACTTGGAGAAATATGCTCCATATATCCTGAACGTATTGAATAAATCATTCTGGCTGTCAGTTACGGGGACAACGCAGAAAAGGCTCATTTATATTCTTTATTATTGTCTTTCGGATCAGCTGTGAAGTTAATCTTTTCTTAAGGAGACTCCAGAAAGATGGAAATTTAATTGAACTATAAATTAAAAATGAGTTGAAACATTGTGTGCGTGCGTGTAATAATAATCAGGGATGCGTCTGTACCAGTTTTTAGATGCAGTGTGATTATGTTTTATCTGGTGCTTATCTGTGCTTAGCGTTACTGGATCGTGGAACATATTCTTTAGCTCTGTTTATGCTGCGAGCGCTGAGCTCCTCATCGTGGAAGAAAAACGTTCATCACATATGAAGATCAGATCTAGGGGGCGTGTCAGTCGGTGTAATCACCTGACTATCACGACTGTCACTGATTGGCTGCATGACTCTACAGTCTGGGTGAGGAAGAATTCAGCCCGAGCCTCACGCCTCACGTCTTCTCAGCATCCTGTTGAGCTCGAGTCCATGAAAATCTGTAATAAAATGACATTTACTAACAGCAAATAATCTAACGCTGGTGCTAAATGGGAAATGTTTTGAAGGCATATGATGTTTTCTTCTTTGTGCCTGTTGTACTCATGCCGAAGGAGTTAGTGTCCGCATCGTGGTTATGACCTGATATGCTAAGCTGTGTGTTTATACCTTAAAAACCCAAACTTTGTAGTGAAGAATGCTGGAGTAGCAATTAGATTGCCCCGCAAGACACAATTTCCGATTCTTGAGTTGAACACTGTCTCCATCTGCTGGACAAAGTGAGTCATTACATGGTCTCGGGTTAGATTAGAAACATTCTGTACGTAGCGCCGTGTGCTTTTACTTATACCAGAGTAAAAATAGATAATAAAATCTGGTTAGTCTTTAATCATTGCTCTTTTCCTTCTGTTCTGTTTTTCTCTTTAACGCGATCCAAGCCAGCAGGTGGCGCAAGAGAAGCGCTGGCTAATACAGCGATTTACTATAGGTGTGTTCAAACAGTGCGCACTGCGCTGAACTGCGCACATTCTACTGTTATTATTTAAACATATACATCAAGTTGTAGCTGGGAAATACCAAACAAAATACCAAATAAACAAGGAAATACCAAACAAAATACCAAACAAACAAGGAAATACCAAACAAAATACCAAATAAACAAGGAAATACCAAACAAAATGCCAAATAAACAAGGAAATACCAAACAAAATACCAAATAAACAAGGAAATCCCAAACAAAATATTGATAGGTTTAAGTTTAATATGGTATTATACTATTTTTCAGCGTAAATGTGGACGTTTGCAGGCGTTGGTTACGTTTCCGTTATTTTACTGAAAATCTGTTTTTTGAAAGACGAAGCGACAGAATAAAACACGCGCATAACAGTATAAATACAAACACAAGTGGTGATCGCTTGGGTCACTTTACTGAAAAGTGCATTCCCTTTTAAATTTTGTTCATTTATCTACAGATAAACTATAATTAAAATGAAATAAATATATAATGTTGAAGAACCACGTCTCAATCGTACATATCACATTGGTTTGATGATGGAGAAATGCTGTCTAAGCTCAGGTTTACGTCAATTTCTCTATTAGTCGTGATGTACAAGTCAGGTGGCTTTTGTGTTCGTTCCTCTATATGGCTTGTATACATTAACACAAAATAGTGTTTTTGCAGAACCATGGTGCAACACGTAACAGCATACAAGACTAGATAATGTGCAGATATACAACAGCGTAAGAGGAGAACACTGAACACATAAAAACACAGAACACTATTGTGTAGTTTGGCAGCAAAATTGGTAGCAAAAAAAGTCTGTGATACAACACCACTCACGTTTAATATTATAAACTCCTCTCAACATATGTTTTAGGGCTGACTTTAAGCCCTGATGTACAGCAGAACTTCCACTCAGGGCAGTAATGCAAGAATACAGATGCCAGAAGCTAGGAGAAGGAGAAGAAGAAGGAGAAGGAGAAGGAGAAGAAGAAGAAGAAGGAGGAGAAGAAGGAGAAGGAGAAGAAGAAGCAGAAGGAGAAGAAGAAGGAGAAGAAGAAGAAGGAGAAGGAGAAGGAGAAGAAGAAGCAGAAGGAGAAGGAGAAGGAGAAGAAGAAGGAGAAGGAGAAGGAGAAGAAGAAGCAGAAGGAGAAGGAGAAGGAGGAGAAAGAGAAGGAGAAGAAGAAGCAGAAGGAGAAGAAGAAGGAGAAGGAGAAGCAGAAGGAGAAGAAGAAGGAGAAGAAGAAGCAGAAGGAGAAGGAGAAGCAGAAGGAGAAGAAGAAGAAGGAGAAGAAGAAGCAGAAGGAGAAGGAGAAGAAGAAGGAGAAGAAGAAGGAGAAGGAGAAGGAGAAGAAGAAGGAGAAGGAGAAGCAGAAGGAGAAGCAGAAGGAGAAGAAGAAGCAGAAGGAGAAGCAGAAGAAGAAGAAGAAGAAGGAGAAGGAGAAGGAGAAGGAGAAGAAGAAGCAGAAGGAGAAGGAGAAGGAGAAGAAGAAGGAGAAGG
>JAQMYM010000010.1:14227987-14239795 GCA_030014255.1 Parauchenoglanis ngamensis | reverse complement strand
TGTGTGTGTGTGTGTGTGTGTGTGTGTGTGAGAAAGAGAGAGAGAGAGAGAGAGAGAGAGAGAGAGAGAGAGAGAGACATAACATATTCACTTACACACAGTACATACATATTAGTCTGTCCAGTGTGTATGATTCTGTACAGAAGCCATATGTGTCTATAATGGCCTACAAATACATTAATAACGTTATAATGCATTTACAAGGTATTACACACACATTTATCAAAGCTATGTGTAAACATTTTCCAAAACCAAACTACAAATTTCCTGCCAGATTTACAAAACATTTTTCTTGCTGTTTTTATTTTTCGTATTCACGTGGATATGTTGAGAAATGCCCCATTCCTCACAGCTGTCACGGATGCAGAGTGTTGCTGGACACATGCGCACGTAGGAGGCGGCAGTAAAAGAAAACGTGTTTATTAAACACTCTAAGGCAAAGGTACAAACTCAGTAGGCAGTATCAGAGTCCAAAAACAGAAACAAGGTCAGGCGATCAGCAAACAGAACAATACGGGGCAGGCAAAAATACAACATCCAAAATCAAAAACCAGAGCACCAAACACAAGATATCAAGGCTTTTGCAATAGCAGACACAGAGGCTAAACGAATGCTTCACGAAGTTACTGTGAAACTGAGAGTCCTTTAAACTCTGCATGAGTGTGTGAGCAGGAACTCAGGCAGAAACTCTCACCTAAAGGCAGGCTTAACTGGGGACACTGGAACCAGGATGTGGCCTGTGACTGTGACTGGGACAAGCTCTGTGGCTATGAAGCCTGAAGCTGAAATGGACTCTGAAGCTGGAATGGCCTCTGTGATTGTGACTTGGACAGGCTGTATGGCTGAGGCCGGAATAGGCTCTATTGCTGGAACTGACCTTGTGCCTGGAAGAGCCTCTGGAGCTGTTGAAGCTGGAACTGGAGCAGGTTGTGGGACTGGAACAGGCTGTAAAGCTGTCAATGACTCTGTGGCTTTAACATGAATAGGCTCTGTGGCCTGAAACTGGAACTGTTCTTGTGACTTGGATTCTTTCTGTTGCTTGGACAGGAACAGGATCTGTGGCTTGGACAGGAACTGCTCTTGTGGCTTGAACCGGAACAGGTTCTGGCTCTGCGACTGTGGCTGGAGCAAGTGTGGAAACTGGAACTGGAGCAGAGTTGGCACCTAGAGCAGATTCTGTGGCTGGAACTAGATCAGGGCCATTGACTGGAACTGGAATGGTCTCTGTGACTGGAACTGGAGCCAGAGTAGGTTCAGAGGCTGGAACTGGCTTAAAGACTTTAGAGACTGTTACTGTGGCTGGAGCTGGGACATGTTCTGTGACTTGGCCCCGGACATGTTCTGTGGGTTGAGCTGGAACAGGCATGGACTCGGACTTGGACTCTGGCATGAACTTGGACATGGTGACAACGTCTTCTTCAAAACCTGAAGTGCACTCTATGGCAAAGCTCTACTTTTTGGCCACTAGAGGGGGCACTGGAGCAGTTTCCTCCTTCTCGGCCACTGGAGGGGGAACTGGAGTGGTTGCCTTGTTCTTGACCAATGGAGGAGGCTCTGGAGTACAGGCTGCCTTCCCAGCCTGCCTAGGAAACTTTGGTATATGCTTGTTGTGGAGAGCCTCATAGAACCCTGTGAGCATTTCTTCAAAGCTCTTGCAGTCACTAAGGTGTGGATGCTCCACTTTGAGAAGGTGCCTGGCCCACTGTTACTCTGGTCCAGAGAGCCACAAAGCCATGCACCTCACCCACAGGCTCTCAGGTGGTCTGGGCTCTACAAGGCTCTTATATAGCACATCACACTAAAGAAGGAACTTAGTGTCTATGCCAGTGTCAGTGCCACTGTAGGGATCCACGAATCTCTGGTCCCAATATGGTTGGACCTGGCATGGCCCTTTGCTCCCTTTAGGTTGTCCTCCCATTGATCCTGCTGCTTTCGCTGGCATTCTGTCACAGATGTGGGGTTTTACTGGACACGTGCAGGTAGAAGGAAGCAGTAAAGGAAAACCTGTTTATTCAACACTCTAAGGCAAAGGTACAATATCAGGTTTTTTTTACTTCACCACAGAAAATAACTATGTGATGCCACAGCTTGCCTTCAGATGCTTTACTGTAACGTTTACAGCGTGAGAGGGAAAAAACTATGTGAATTCTTAATTTGTCTCAATCTATTTTAAATACTTTACAAAGTTAAATTGCTTCCCACTATCATTCCCACACATACCTTCTACAGATGCTTGATTGTCTGGTAAAATGAAGTTTTGATGCACAACCTTGCTTTTTACAGTGATTGGATTCTCGACTCTACATACATGCACATTTGGATCCTTCCAAGTGATGATATGTACTGTTGAGTCCCGAAGATCTGCAAATTTCCCTTTGCTTTCTCCTTATGGGTAGCCAGGAGTACTCCAACCATCTCCAACTTCCAGAACTACTCTTTTCACCAGGCGGTTACAATCTCTCACTTGTTTCTTTTGAGCCTCTGTCATATTGGCTTGGGTGATTCTTATGGCTTCTTTAAATTCACTTACAAGTGATGCAGCATAGGTATCATAGTCTACCGCATCACTGCAGATGAAACTGCCAAACATACTGTCCACAGGGAGTCTTGGCACCCTACCAAACATGAGGTAGAATGGCGCAAATCCTGTAGTTTCAGGGACTGTGCCATTGTAGACAAAAGTTAGCATCTAGACAATCTGCAGCCATCTGTCTTTGGCTGCGGCTGGTAGTGAGCGGATCATGCTCACAAGGGCTCAGTTGAACCTTTCTGTATGGCCATTAACCATTGGATGGTATGGTATAGTATGAAATTTCCTCACTCCATATATCTGCAGCAGTTCTGCAATGTGATTACTCCATGATCTGAATGTATCCTGTCAGGTAATCCTACACACAAAAGGAGCGCTTTTTTGTTTTGAGCATGGGAATGCACATGCAAATTCATGAAGTTGTCTGTATTACTCAGGACATCTACATTCTGTCCATTTCTTCCCTTGGCCGACCAGAAATCTATGCACACAAGCTCTAAAAGTGTGTTTGTTTTAATTTATTCTAGTGGAGCTCTGGTGTCTGGTTCTGGTGATTTACACACAATGCAACATTTGCAATGGGAAACATTCTCTGACTGGGTACCTTGGTTGGGCTTTTGACAGGGATTTGCTGTCATATGCAACTTGGAAGCTGGGGCCTAAAGGTTAGAGAAGCAAGTGTGGGTCCAAAAGGTCACCAATTTGATTCCCTGGACTGGTGGGAAGAATGGGTGGGAGGGAGTAATGGAGTCCCTTCCCACTGCATCCACAGCTGAAGTGCCCTTGAGCAAGGCCCCTAAACCCCAATTGCTCCCTGGGCACTGTAGCATGTATCTGCCCACTACTCTGGGTATGTGTATTCTCAGTTGTGTGTGCATGCGTGTGTGTGTGTGTGTGTGTGTGTGTGTGTACACTGCTTGGATGCATTAAATGAAGTGAAAGAATTCATACCTTTGTTCAAAGTATGCCATAATAATGTGGTGTACTGGTATTGGCTCACTCTCACCATCAGACACTTGACGTAAAATTGCAAATCTATGGATGCATCTATTGAGAGCAAGAATGGCTTTTCATAGTTAGGGTGGCCCATTAAAATGCTATGGCTAAGTGCATATTTTAGCTAGTCCAGCAAATCCTGGCATTCAGATGTCCAGTCTTCAAGTCAAAGACATCCCCAGGGTTTGGCATGAGGGTTGGGTTTACAACCCTTTCATTTACTCCCTGCTCAGCTGTTGGATGGAATAGAGGTTTGGCTAAGGTAGAGAAGCCTTCAATAAAGTGTGAATATTAATTCACCATTCCTAGGAAAGAGTTAATTCTAGTATGAGATGGGATCTGTCCATCATTTTCCATCAAGTCATTCTTGGTTATGTCCATAATCATGGAAACCTTCCTGGGGTCCTTGGCAATGCTATCTGCATTGAAAATATGGCCCAGAAACTTCACTGAGGTCCTAAGAAAGAAATGCTTCTAAGGAGCTAATTTGTGGATGCATTCTATCAGACATGAAAACAGGCTAGAAGACTAGAGTATTGGCCTTTTGGGGTAAGGGGTATGCATCTTTTTCCATTCTCTGGTTTAACCATTTGAAATCAGCACAGATTCATAGCTCACCCGAAGGCTTCCACACCAGAATGAGGGGTGATGCCCACTCACTGTTCAATTTGCGAATAATACCATACTCCTCCATTTCATCAAGAGTCTGTTTCAACATCTGGTACTGGGAAGGAGGCACTCTTCAATAAGGTGGTCTGAATTATCTTTCATCCATCAACATAATCCTATGAGCCACTCCTTTTCCTTCCCCACAGTCAAGCCTATCACATGAGAAGATTCCTTCATACTGTACAATGAGATCTGTCAGCCTTTCTTTACATGACACTGATACCTCATAAAATAGGGCATCAACCTCAGACAGACCAGCAGTTTCCAGCTTCATTAAGTATTGAGGCTTAAAATCAGTAATGAAGGATCAGCTTCATTAATAGTTTGGAGCATTTGGGCAATACTTGCACGTGTGCTCTTGCTAATTCTTTACTGCAAATCTTCTAGTGCTACACAAGGGTGAACATGTGCTAGTTTGGCATTACATCTCACCACAATAGGGTGACAGAGTAAATTTTTCACTTTTGGTGGGATCCATTTCTCACTCCACATTGGGCACACAATGTGTCCTACCAAGATGTTTCATGGAGTTGCTTTTGATGTTGTTGGCTCCACTACTACAGTGCTACCTACAGCAAGAGGGACTTGTTCTTTCAACTTACCCCACCCAAGATGTTCATGCTGTGGGGCAAGTGTTACTCCTTGCTTCAAATCAACTGTCTCTATCCTGTCTGGAATTGTGTCACTATGCCATGTCTGTGTTGGCCAGCATACTCAGCAAAAGTTCCTCTA
This sequence comes from Parauchenoglanis ngamensis, assembly GCA_030014255.1. Lineage (NCBI taxonomy): Eukaryota > Metazoa > Chordata > Actinopteri > Siluriformes > Auchenoglanididae > Parauchenoglanis > Parauchenoglanis ngamensis. Next base: position 14,234,868 of record JAQMYM010000010.1, on the reverse strand, counting down.
GGCCCTCTCCAGCAGGTTTCCTAAGGTTGTCCCACTACCAATTGGAATGTTTCAATTGTTGTATAACCTGTTTAATAGCATTAGAGCAAACTATCAGGTCATCTGGTTGACCAGGTACTACTAAGATGGGAAAAGACATTTTGCAGTTCAAGATGCCAACATTAAGATCATACTCACATTTAGGTTGTGCCTGCTTACCGTCACATCCAACAAGAACAACTTTGGTTGGTTCATCTTGAATCTCTCTTCAGGTTTCCATTCCAACTTATGCTCAACCAACCCACTTATTGTGCAGGCCACTGACCCACTATCTAGTAAGGCGTTCAATTCAATTGACCCTTGAAACACAGCTGGGATGTAAAAAAGGCTACCACCACTCGCAATTCTCTGGTAGACAGTGTCACTATTCATGCAAAGTTCTTGTTCTTTTGACAAAGAAGTCAGAGGTTAAATCTATCTCACCAATAGGAGGTGTTTCTGGGTGGCCCATGCTGACCCCTGTCCCCCTGACATGGACAGATTCATTTAAAGTATGGCTAGGCCTATCAGTAGAGCTCTCTCATTTTCCGACTTACCATTGAGGGTATTCAAATACTCTGTGTCCAGACATGTGGCAACAAAAACAAAGCCCTTCCCTAAGGCAGTATGACTGGGTTGAATGTGCTGAATCACCGCACACCTTGCATGGAGTGGTGGTGAAAGAATCAACTGCAGGCTTACCCTTACTTTTCGTCTTTTTCTTGGTTAAGCAGAAGTTTCTCCATGAGGGATATCAACCTGTTCAGTGTAGCTTGGTGTTCCTTGGGAGTTACTTGCACAGCCCCCTGGCAAGCAACAGGGGGCTCACTTTGCCTCTAAGCATGGTATACAGAGCAACATTAGAGCAGTGCTTAACAAACATCACTGTTGCCTAGTGACTTGGGTCATCAACACATTTTCCCCATCTCTGCAAGAATTCACTGGCCAGGTCTCGCACCTTTTTCATTATAATTCAGTAATCAAGACTCTGAAGGCTTTGGGAGAGTGGAATAGAGCCAAGGGGGTTGCTGTTGAGATCGGCTCCCCAAAATGTTGTCTCAGAATGCTATAAATCATATCTGGAACTCTACTGATGTTCAATAAAGGGCTGTTGTGGATAGCTGTTCGTAAGTCATTTACACAACCCATCAGCCAAGAAAGTATCTCTGTGTGGGTCTCTGCTGAACTGAAGCCTTTTTTGTTCAGGTTTCCTGCCACTCTATTACAGTGCATTTATTCATGCTCCCCTGAAATATGGTGGCTCTTTAACATCTGATCTCAGAACAAGGATGACTTTTGACCTGTCAGACTATAGAGAAAGGTTGGAGATGATGGGTCTGGGCTATCATATCTTGGGCTTACTCCTACTTGGCTTGATGAAACCTGTGACCTTATCTCACTCCCTAGTTCACTAACCAGTTCTCTAATAAGTTTCACCGGGCATTCTGTTTGATCTTGAGTATGGGTCTTAAAGGGTTCAATGTGTGAGATGGGCCTACAAGTTCATCTCTAATCAGGTGATCCTGAGGTCCTAAGTGAGTTGGTGCTACCCTACCACTAAGCTCAATCATGGCAGCAAGTTGCGCCCTGCTCCCCATACCAGAAGCAATTTGCATACCCCATAGCAAAAGTTAACATGCCAATTGAAATAAAAAGCGGTAGCAAATCTCTTTTTTGTATGTTATTTTCAATAAAATTTCTGAATAATTCAATACATTTAAAAAAATCTTTCACAGTGTCACACAAGTCTGATTGCTATGGTGTTGCTCCAGGTTGCTGAATGGACCCCCCAGTGACCTGCAGATGCTGATCTTTTCATCCAGGTCACATCACCAATCTGTACTGGTTTTCCTTTTACTCCACCACAGGAAATAACCAAGCAACACCACAGCTTACCTTGGGAAATAACAATTGAAATAAAAATTCAGAATGAATTATCACTTTAATGAATTATCATTACCACTATCATTCACACAAGTACCTTCTACAGATGGTTCTCATGCACTGAGATCATCTTGTGCATGGCACCTACCAAATGGTGGAAGGGGGAAAGCTAACAATTAACTTGTGAACAGGATGTCAACACATTCTTGCAACTAAACTCATTGGACTGAATAAAAATAAATATAACATTTGCTTAACCACAGCCATAAAAATAAAATTGTGAAAAATGAAATAGGGTTGCAAACTAGGATAGCAAAGCCTTCAACCAGGGTGGCAAAGCCTTATTCCTGGGCTCTTTCAATACATTTTGTGAAATGTCCACTATCCACTTCACTACATATGGTTGCTAAACGCAACACACATAAACTGCTAGTTAATTTTTTTTTAAATGTGTCTCATTGACTTTTAACTACAAATGCCGTCACTTTCCATCAGGCATGATGAGAGTTTCTAAAATGTTTACAAGTAAGGTGCAAAGCATTTAAAGTACAGTTCTTATGATTTATGGATACAGGACTCATCAAAAGTGTTATCGTAACGATTGAACTGTCTTCCATCCAGCTGTGTGGGCACCCAGGCTTTAAGTGGTCCTTAAACACATTTACCTGAGACAAACCTTTCATTATGTGCCTCAAAAGTGTGAAACATGCTTCAAAGTGTGTGTGTGTGTGTGTGTGTGAGAGAGAGAGAGAGAGAGAGAGAGAGACAGTATTCCACAATAGCATGCTCCACTTTTGAGTCAATGTAGAAAATGTATTTGTACACAGCAAAGCATGAAGGAAAGTAAATTCTCTCATTTGAGGAGGTGTGAGCCATGGTGCACATTGTTACTGTATTGTTAGCTTATTGTTAGCTTATTGTTAGTTTTCCCCTCTTGCCAAGATTTGGAAATGTTGTGGAATCTGAAGATTAGTTTGGTCGTGGTGAATTACAGGAGAATGGGAATAGGAGAGGAAGAGGAAACAGATGAAATGGATTTTGAATCCAATTTTATGCCAGCTTTAAACACGAATGCAAAACAATGGTTATTATTAACTATGCTCCTATGCATATGTATGACGTATGACATAAAAAGCGTGTGTCACATAATCTTAACGTTATCATAATGGTATTAGGGTAATGAATTCTATACACGTGTATGAGCCTTGTTTTGTGCAAACAAAATGTCACAAGGAGATGCAAAACGAGAATCTGCAACACATGCCTTCCTTTCAACCTTTTGTCCTTTTGTTTTTAAAAATATATTTTTGAAAAACAATGTGAGGGATTTTCTGATGACAATAAGTCTCGGCTTGTACAATCAGCTCACTGCGCAAACGCTTTAGCATTCTTCTGTTGTGTTTCGAATACTTTTACTCCGCTCACTATAGCAGGATTTTACAGAATATTTGCAAAGCCCTTTTGAGCGAGCTGAAGAACTGCACACTGCGTCACACGAATACAACAATATGGCAGCTCATACACATACACTACATCACGTGATATTATATAACACACATGTTTTTACGGGAAACGTCAGCGGTTTACGCAAAATGCAAGAGTGATGAAGGAGTGAGTGGAGTATTCACTCTGTTGTCTTACTGTATTAGTGTCCAAACGCATTTGGAAAAGAAGAGAAATGAAAAGTAGAAACTAAACAAACACATTTATTTTTATGTTAAATAAATAAACACATAATTTTTATGTTTTTATGTTTGTTTGATAATAAAAACAATTTCTGAAATTTGCTATTCGACCTTCCCAGTCCATGCTAGTCCTTTAGGCAGCTTAGCTACAGGAGGTGGCAGGTACACAGGTGTGTTGGTTAAATGTTTGCTAGCAGGTGATCCTGTAGTTAGCAGATGGTGTTTGCAACTGATGCTAGCTGGCAGAGAGAGACCCCGGGATTACACACATACACTTAGACATCTTGAACATGATTAGAAATTTAGATGTGTTTAGAAAATGGTCAAGAATTCCTAGCTTGGGAATGGTCCAACCCTAAGCACTCCGACTTTTATTCTCTAATTGCTTCTTTTTTCTTTCTTTTTTTTATTAATACTAATTCACACCACAAGCTATCCTCCTGTCACTCCCTCCACCTCCGAAATTAGTCTTTCTAATTGAAAAATGTCTTGTGGAGTTTTGTGTACAAGCGAGATCCATTTTCAGCACATCATGTCCATGCATCACATTCATATTCAGGATCTGATGCTAATTCGTTCTGTGTGGAGGCATTACGGCATTAATTTAATTGAGCTGCCGTTAGCTCATTAGCACATCTAATTAATTCATTGACAGCACTATTAAGATGTCTCTGTTCGAAAATTGGCATCTGGCACATGCGTCTGTGTACCATATATATATGCATGTGTGTGCGGCTGCGGCTAAATCGGTGTGTAGCAGTTGGTCTTTAACTAAATCTAGATTAAAAGACATGCAGACAAGCTGAGGAGTAAAATAAATGTTTTCTTAATGTGGAGGTTAGTCACACACACACACACACACACGCACGCACGCACGCGCATACACACGCAAGCATACACACACACACACAGCATGATGTTTAATTGTAATAACTTGTGCAATGACAGGGGGCGCAGTCTCAGACTCTGAGAACAGGTGTCACTCTACATGAACTATCTGTAGTGTGTGTGTGTGTGTGAGAACGTCTAGCTATGTTTTAGCTTCTGTCTCCTAGGTCTTTACATTGGGGATAGCAGCAGAGGGTAAAACACACACTAAAAATATATCCTTCTTAAAGAACTAGAAAGCTGCCACGGTCCTGACAAGCACATGGTCCTGAGAGCGTATGTTCATGGTGTCTGTGTGTTTGCTTCTGACTGTTCTACCTGTTTAGCACTTCATTAAACATCTCCTTCAGTGAGACATGAAGACTCATGGGGATTTCTCTCTCTCTCTCTCTCTCTCTCTGTGTGCAACTGGAGTAATTAACCCATCTCTCTCTGGGATCTAATTAGGAAGGACAGTCTCTGGTTAAAACTGCATCTGGCGATTAGACCAGACACACTCTCTCACTCTCTCTCACTCTCTCTGTCTCTTGAAGTTTATTGATTTATGTGATTTCTTTTCATCTCAGCAAAATGCTCACTGAGCAGCAATTAGACAGATTAAACAATTTAAGATCTACAGGAGTTTGTTGGTCAAACACGCATGTTATAAATAGGAACATCGAAGCATGTTGAATTCGTTCAATAATTTGAATCCACACCCGTTTCTTGTTCCTGTTCAACCCTTTCGTCTGGACACACTGTTTTTAAGAAAGTATAAGATGGAAATGAAAATTACTGTCAAAACTCCAACGAATTGAAATTTTCTTAAAAACGCATCTACAGCTTATGACGCATATGTCACAAATCTTCTGTTCCAAAAATATTTTGCATGTTAGCAATTTTTTATGCATAAAATAACACAGTAATTTTTGATTGATTTTAAATTATTTCAGGTATAATACTGTGTTTAAAAATATTCGAGCCAGGGACGCGTACAGAGTACTGTACACACTGAATTAGAAAGTGTGTGAAAAGGAGAAGGAGTAAAGATGTGAGACGATCGTTGGGTAATTGATTTCAGGATGTCTTTTTCTCCCACAGGCCGAGTGAACACGAACACACTCCGAGCTCTGCCACAAGAATAACCACTATTGAGCAACGAATCAATGGAAATGACGCCGAGTCACGCGCTCTGTGTGTGTGTGTGTGTGTGTGTGTGTGTGTGCGTGTGTGTGTGTGTGTGTGTGTGTAAGTCACTCACTAGGCTCTGTGGGCTCTGCTCTCTGTGTAGTTCGTACCACACAAGTTCGGAACGTTGGTCACGCAGCGCTTATGAATATTCATCATGCAGGCTGCAGAAATACACCAACAACCACACGCTGTTACATACAACTTGAAATCTTGTCCAGATTGTGTAAACTTAAACATACTCATGTCTATGTCAGATTCAACATCACAAGAAACATCCCCATTGATACTGATATTGATACTAAAATTAAGCATTAATCGATCCGAACATTTTATTTTAGCAAACTTTAATAGGTCGTCACGTTGTGTGTTTGTTAGGAGGACTTAAAAATATATTGATAACAATATTAAGGTGATAAATTGTTACCTTTATAAGAAATTATTTTTATTCTGATATATAATTTATGTTTTCTTCATAAACTTACAAATTGACTCTACAATTTGTGTTATGTGTGCGTGTGTGTGTGTGTGTGTGTGTGTACTCACTGTCACATCTCATTCCCTGGCGCATGAGTCCGTAAAGCAGAGATCCACAGTGGCCACAGAAAGTGGGAAAGTAGAATGTGCGTACCTTAAATTTGTGTTTATTCCCGGGATCCTGCAACATACACACAAAATATAATTTTTTTAGTGTCCCTGTAAACCCCCCATTATTTATTTACAACCATTTACCCCACGCTGCTGCTGAGTTCTGGATTCTGATTGGTCAGACGGTGTTGATTACTTCTCTATAACAGCGGCTCTGACAATAGTGCAGGGTTATATTAATGCACTCATTCTTATACGTTAGGGTTTCTATAGCAACAACTCATTCACAGGGATGTGTACAGCTGAAACTCCACTAATAATAAATGGATCAAAATAATAGTTTGTATGGTGGCGTTTTCTTTACAAGAAGAGATGATTATTTATTTATTTATTTATTTAACATTTAAAGAAAGGAGTCCCCAGTGCTTTGTAACAGCACAGCTGTAATGTGACATGTCATTATAAATCATAATCAGTTATTTTTTTTGTTGAAAAACTCCCCGAGTCGACAGGAGGAAGAAACCTTGGGAGGAACCGGACTCAATAGAGAACCCACCTCATCTGAGTGACACCAGACAGTGTGATTATAAATAACTCCCTTATATAACTGTGTTCTGTGGTCAATAAACCCTAATAAACCCTGGTGTTAAT
>JAQMYM010000010.1:14202034-14213263 GCA_030014255.1 Parauchenoglanis ngamensis | reverse complement strand
AAAAGAGGGAGTGATTGATTAGTCAGAGCTGTCAGACTATCAGCCAAGTGGAACTTGCAAATCTCCGCTCTGTGTGTGTGTGTGTGTGTGTGTGTGTGTGTGTTTTTGTTAGCTTCAGCATCTGTCTGTGTGCTTGATCGTGTAATCCATGAAAAATCGTCTCTTCCTCTTCCGCTCATGATCAAAGCACAAGGTGTCACTGTGTACATGTACCCTGACCTCATCACACACACACACACACACACACACACACACAAACACACACACACACGGAGCTCACTCTTTGTTTAAAAACGTTCCATTCTCTCAGACGGTGTTAAATGGACTCCGTGTTATTAGATGTTAATGCGGTTGTTTTAATCATCACAATGCGTCTGTCATAAAGCAACAATAACGAGATAATAACTCCACTTTCTCTCTTTTCTTTCATACACAATTTAGTGAACGCTTCGATAAATCGCACACACACTTCACCTGTCAGGTTTCAGACGTCTTTGTCACGTTTTTCACGTGTAGTCCGTGTGTTTTCGCGTTTCCGTGTTTGGATTTTTTACACAATTTGTTTTCACACCTTGCGATTTTTACACGACTCATCACTTTCACGTGACGGTTCGTTGCGTTTCACGTGTGCTTTTTTTTTTTAAACACAGTTTTACGCATCTCCACATGTGATTTGTATCACAAATGACTCATTAATATAAACATATTTAAGCTATTCATATATTTCCATGTGTGATTTCTTTTTTACACGTCTTACGTGTTTTTTGTTTTTTTTGCAGGATTGTATTTGCACATGCTGTTTATTTGAATCCTCACGTGTAATTTGAGATTATAGGATCAGTTAGAAAACATAAAGCACAACTGTGCATAAAACCAACTCTGCCTGCACGTTTCCTGATTCACGTGAACGCGCTCTGTTACGGAGCGTCCCGGACTCGTCCTCACTTGGCCGTGGATGTAAAGGCTGTAATTGACGGCGTGGTGAGAGAACGACGTCATAAACACGTCTGTATGAGCCTTACAGTCAAACACACTCACGTCTTCACACACTGTTCTGACACGTGAGCCGATTTTAGCCTTTACCCTGGAAATAACCCCAGAGTTAGTCAACGCTCCGGATTTAACAGTTTGTTATGTGGAATTCGGTGAAAAACGTAGAGGAGGAAGAAGAGCAGCGCTCCGGTCGCGCCGTCCCGGGAAAATCCCCCACCTGCAACATCGACACCCGGTTTCATTCCCGTCATTCCACTCGGAATCATCAGCCATTCCACCTTTCATCAGTTCAGTGTCAAATTCCTGCTTTCTTTCTTTTTAATCTATTTATGTATTTCTTCTTATTTATTTATTTCCTTCCTTCCTTTATTTTGTCTTTCCTTGCTTTTTGTTCTTTCATGCTTTCTTTCTTTTTTCACTTCTTTCATTTTCCTCCTTTGTTCTTTTACTATTTCGGTATTTTTTCTTTCCTTCTTTCCTTTCTTTATATATTTCTTTCTTTATATAATGAAGTCTTGATTCTTGCTTTTCTTTCTTTCCTTTTTCCTTCTCCTCCCGCTCCTCCTTCCCTCCCTCACACCCCTGGTGTGTTCCATGTATTTCTCCTTGTATCTGTTTATCTGTAATAAAACTCTTTGAGGTTAAAAATGACCCTTCATGTTTATTCCTGCTCTCGTCTTTATCATGTTAATCTACTTAGAAACTATTAGCGTTCGCCGGAGACACGTGTTCAGCGTGTTTAGCGTGTGTTTTAGCCTGCGTGGGCGTCGGGGACGAAGACTGGGATCCTCATTCCCACTCGCCTGGCCTCCAGGACGAGACCTGACCTCGGGAGTCTGGGTGGCATCACGAGGTCAGGGGTCAAAAAAGGCAGGAAAAGGGAAAAAAGTGTATTTGTAGAGTTTTAGTGGCGGCGCTCGCATCTGGATTTGTCCTCACAGACGACACGGAGCTCGGCGAGGTGTTTGGATATCTGCAGTTCCGATCACAGGTTCTCCTCAGGGTTCCGCATTAGATCCCTTCATTAAGAAGAGCGATTGCTTCATTAACCCTGCTCGAAAATCCAGCTGGAGGCAGAGAACACACCAGATACACACATTCCATAAACACATATCTGTTTTCAACATTTAAAAATAATAAATGAGAATGTTCGCTTCTGATTAAGTCAGAGTTTCGATTTCAGAAAAAGACAATAATAGCCTCTGTCGTTCCTATTACTATTTAATTTACTCAACGGAATGCACATTATGCTTCATATACACTGAAACACACACACACTTCCCCTTCCACCTACACACACATTATTACATACACAGCCACTTTACCTACCTCATGCGCTCGGAGAACGTGTGACAAATGTACGAGTTTTCAATTAAAAAAAAAACGCAATTAGAGTGACAGAATTAAACCCCACTAATTACCCCCCTCCCCCCTCCCAGTGAAGAGCCCTGATTAATTATGCACTTTTAATTTGCATTCCATGTGGAACTAATTGACATGAATTGGGTTGAATTATTTGAGGGGGTGGCAACTCGCTGCGGTTTTTCCTGCGCTTTTAAATTACATCTGACAAAATTGTCAGTCGAGTCTAATCTCAAATCAGATGGTTTTTTTCTGCGACAAAAGCAATGAAAACGTAATCATTGAAAAAACTATAAAGAACGCACATGAGATGTTTTTTTCACTTTCTTTCTTTCTTTCTTTTGCAGCATTTTCTAGCTTTCGTCCATCTCAGTATTTCTAGAAAAGGTTATTTTTAAGGAGTGTCTCATACATTATAAATGTAGATTATAAAAATGTGATTTAATTCCTTGCAATAACGCAGCATCTTGGTGGTCCACTGAGAGCGCGAGCGTGGGGCAGCGTGATTCCCGCCCCAGTGGGCCTCTGTTTATTAGCGCTTTCTATAAGCTCGACATCCAGAAACTCCGCAGAACATCAGCCTCCATATGCCTCCTGGGAACATGTTTAAAAAGGCGCTGCGGGGTAAAATGTTTATTATCCAGCAAGTCAATCTAGAGGATCCTCGTCTTCCCCGGTCCGTGCTCATGCGCACATCCTTTTCTGTAAACAGCAGGAAACTGAAAAATCACTAATGGACGCCAATTTCGTTCCCTCGTTTTTTTAACAAACGATTCATTTACAACTGATTCATGATTCATCCAACAATTTATCACGTGTGTCTCGGACATGTTGAAAAACACGTCAGCAATCGCATATTGCTCACGTGCCACGTGTCAGACAGACGGTAAGAGAGAAGCTGGTTGCGATTCCACCTGAGAGAGACAGCGTGTGTATTGTTGGTGTTTGCTCTATGAGTGTACGAGCGAGTGTGTTTACATGCGTGTGAGTTTAATTTTGTCTAAAGGACAGCGTGACATTATCACGGACGCTCCGCCGAGAAGGAACGAGAGGCGTGAGCAGGAGAGGGACGCGGAGGTCCTTCGGAGGAGCTCGATCCCGCCAATGCGGTTTCTACTGATCATGTCGCAGCAAAACGTACTCCATTCTCACATCTGTCAACAGTTCTGGCTTCGGACGCTTCTCTGTTGTTCGTGTGTTTTGGGTTCTGTGTGTTGCTTCAGTATGTTTAAGGGGAAATAGGGAACATAAAGGAACGTAATAGTGCAGAAAAATAAGAACAGTAAGCGCAGACTCCTCCCCCAGGGCTTAAAGCAGACATTTCTAATATAGTAACGCACTCTGATCAGCGATACCGCCAGCCTTATCTCTGGGATTTCTGTGCGAACGCGTGCGCTGATGTTTCATACGGAGCTAGCGGAGGTGCTTTTGTGAGTAATGAGATTGATGACTGTTAATTACACACCTAATTAGAGCTGTAATTAAACATTTAGCACACAATTGAAGGAGAGAGAGAGCAGGACTGAGGACGACAGCGTTAACCTTCAGGTGTGTTCAACCTTCGTCCACGCGGGTACGAGGGCGCGGTACACTGATACCCCGGCGCACCGATCCTGATCCTGATAGATCAGTGACGTCAGGGAACGTGTCGTTCTGTTTACGTTTTAATAACAGACGCGCACGCGTATGAGCTCATGCACTTACACCACCAGACTCATTCTTTATAACGTTAGCAAGTTGATTTTAAATGAAGTGCATTAGCGAGCTACGTTACTTCGCGTGGACCGAGTGAAGAGCGGGTCATGTTTCACTTACAGCTGGAATCATCCAGGCTTTTGTAAGCAACACATTTACGGATATTATTTGAAGACTGCCATACACCTATTCATTTACATTTTAATCCGCTTTTAATCAAAAAACTCTGAAATCAGAAGTCAGAGGCAAAACTCTGCTTGTGTAACAGGTTCAACATTTAAACCCGCTCAAGAGTAAAACTGGAATATTTATAACGGTAGCAAGGCGCTGATTAGCGGTCCATCATGCACAGCTCTCCATGACTAGCTAGCTAGCTCGCTAAGCGTGAGGAAAACATTCTGCTAACTAAATGTTAGGTAGTGTTTAATATCCTAAAGCTAAGGAGGAAGATGCAGCAAAAAAACAAAAAACAAAACTTGAGCTAGCTAATTTAAGAAGCTAATTTCCAAACTGAGCTAGCTAGCTAAATAACTAGCTAAATTACCTCAGTAGTTGATTTAGCAAATTTAAAGTAGCTTTTTACTTTGTTTTTTAACTCGTACTAAAAAAATAGGGGGGAAAACTGAGAAAAGAAAAGTCTCAAAAGTTTGAGGTTCATAATAAATACTTCGAAGGACGAAATGAACATGTAAGGAATAAAAAAAAAGGTTTTTTTTCTCTCTTGGACATTTCCTTAAGAAGGAGTGCGAGAGTTCAACAACACTCAAGGAAAGTTCAGATCTACTGAAATAGTACTTTAGTAAGGAAGTAGACACAGTCGCCCACCCCTGCTGCTACACAACACCGAATAAATAACTTTCTGTTTCACTCTTTATCTGTTTTTCTTGCCCAGAATCCTGAATTATCAGACCTGCTTTATGATCCGTGATGGAGCTGCCGATGAAGAGAACAGGAGAGAGAGAGGGATGATTTACTGCGGTCCTGCTGCGGAGTTATGTGCCATACACACACACACACACACGCACGCTCACACTGTGCACTACTGTTAGTGAATCTGCTGAGCTCTGCGCTCTGATTGGTCGTCAGGTGGTGATTAGTTCTCTATAACTGCGGCTCGGACAGCAGCGCAGCTTCATATTAATGCGCTCGCGCCGATACGTTATCGTTTCCATAGTAACGGCTCAGATTAAGCGACGTTCCTGTAAGGACAAATGTGTTTATGTGAAGGCCTGGTGAGTTTACAGCTGCTATAACGTAAGCCAGAATTCACCGATGTTATAACTATAAACGGATAAAAAGTATTACACGTGGTTCATTAATCAATTAAACACTGTGGAAGATTTGACCACGTTCCTGCTGCTGATTGTTTTCCGGGAACAGCACGACTCCATGTCTGTTATTCCCTACTGAAGACATCCAGAGAAACCGACGCGGTTTTACTAAAGGAAAGAAAAAGTCAAAATCCGTTCACGCTCCTGCAGCTAAACAGGACCTCAGGTGAAAGTTTGCCCTTTAAGATGAGGAGCGACGTGAAGATGAAGAGCGGCTCGCTGACAGATTTAAAACCGCTTTCACGGTCATAAATAAAAGCCGCTGTGTTCCGTCTCGTTCCCACGAGGAGAACGCGGTATCATATCCACTCCCGAGGTGTACAAAATACCCGTCTGTCTTTTATCCATCTCAGCACTCACTCTGCACCACCATGGGAACCCTGAGAGCACCGAGGACGAGCCCTGCCCCGGGGTCAAAGGTCACGCATTCACACCGAACACAGTGCCATTTAGACTTCCCGTTATGCTTTACATTTAATGCAGGTGGTTTACTTTTATCTAAGTTTATTCTATTACTGTAATGTTTTTTATTTCGTAATTTACTTTTTTTGTCCTTTTTTCAAATCAATTTTTTTCTACATTAACATTTTTAGATGATTCATTTGTTTCCACATGCGATTCATTACACGAGGCTACGTCCACATATGAGTCTTGCACAATCCGTTGTGATTTATATACGATTCAGGAACTTTCGCAAGTGATTCTTACACCCGGTTCACTCATTTCTCAATTCTTATTTGTGTTTTTATTTGCACATCCTTCATTTTTCACACAGATGATTCGTTTATTTCTGGTGGTCCAGTTGAGGTCAAGATGAGTTCTTCCACAACCTGAACCTGAACACCACGTGTTCATGGAGCTGCTTTGTGCACAGGCGCATCGTGATGCTGGGGCAGGTTTGGGCCTCTTAGTTCCAGTGAAGGGAAACTGTAACGCTGTACAACTGGGAGCTTCAGACTTTGGTGTAACAGTTTGGAGAAGAACCACATATGGGTGTGATGGTCAGCGGTGCACATACTTTTGGCCGTGTCGTGTACATAACATGGTGATATACCAGTGTGGAGAAGTGAGAGTTCTTGCTCTCCTCCTGGTGTTCTTCTCAGCTGCACGTGCTGAGTGAAGGAGAAAGCGTGGCGTGCGTTGTTGCACATGTCGGGCGTGCGTGTCCGTATCACTGACAGCCAGGCGAGGTTATGAAAACAGTCATTCTTCCCGTCATCGCTCCATAGCCGGTGATTTAGCGGCAGCCCGGCCCCGTGCTGCAATAAAACACCGTCCGGCCGTTTGCAGCGCACTGGTGGGTATCAGTCAGCACGGGGGGGTCGCCTCCTGGCACCGGCCCACCTCACCTGCTACTGTGTTTTACCAACCGAGCTTGAACACACACACACACACACACACACACACCGGGCCTCTGGACCTCCCTTACAGCATGAATTAGAGGAATTAGAGGCTGTGAAATAGATTGTTATTCTGCTCCTATTCACTCGGCGTGTAACGAGTAAAAAATAAGTCCGCTTTCCTTTCACATGCATTTAGACGCTGTCTTTGTTTTCTTTTCAATTTCTAAACAGTCAAAGTAGTACATAAGTCTCTTAACTATTCAATATAATATAGTATAGTATATATTATAGTACTATCTAGCATGTTATAGTATATATAGTATATTATATTGAGCAAGGCCCTTAACCTTACGTCGCTCTGGATAAGGGCGTCTGCCAAATGACATAAATGTAAATGTAAATGTGAAAAACGTTTTAGGGAACATAGAGAGTGCACTACATATTATCATTTCAATAATTATTTATATATCATTTTAAAATGCAGCTCAAACTAAGAAAGTAAAAAAAGAGAGGGAGAAACAAGGAGCAGCCAAAAATACTAAAATAGTGAAATGAATAAATAAATTTTTAAAAAAATAACGACAGAAAGAAGAAAATAACAATAGAACACTGTAAGAAATTATTATAATTCGAAGCGTATAAACAGAAAGGGTATAAAAGTATAATCAATAAAATAATAAAAGATTTGCGTTTTCGGGGCATCAGTGTCTCAATAATACCTGAGTATGTTTAGCTGATTGTCTTTTAAATTACAAGGTTCTGAATTCACCGCGTATGTTTATGGTCATTAGCATGAGCGCTAGTAATGTAACTCTTAGCTAACGGCGCGTCCCTGGGCTGCTAACGTGAGCTGAAGGTTTCAGGCTCTGACAGCAGGATCGGTGTAAAACTCCGGTCTGGTGAAATGATCGTCTCTGATTTATTAATCACCTTCTAGACGTCAGCGTCGTTGTCGTGCTTATTTTGGTGGCTAATTAAGCGAGCGGTTCTCAGGCAGAACGGAGACGTCTGACGCCCGACAGAAGGCGGCGAGATGTGCGGGAAAGGGAACTCTGACAGGAACAGGTGATCCGAATGTAAACACAACGAAGGTACGAGGAGATCACGTGTTCCATGACTCGAAATCCAATCCTGTTGATTTCTGTGACGCTTCAGCTATAAAGCTAATGATAAAGCTAGCTGTGTGTCCGGTGGGTTTCAGTGGATTTGTACGTCTCGAGAAAGGCTTCGCCGGCTGAAATCATGTTTTTGCGTCTTGTCGCATTCATTATTTCGATGTTACTGTACTGCGCGTTTCAGAAACGAATAATCGGTCTCCATAAAAAGTAGCTTTCGCGCTGATTCGATGGAACTTTGACTCCTTTTAATGTGACGACACACTGAGACAGACGAGCTCGAAATCGTGTAAACTTTCAGGATTACAGAGGGATTGCTACGGTCTAACTACACCTGATATTAAAATCCACATTTTTTTTTTTTTTTTTTTGGAAAAAATGCATTTTCTCAACCATCGCACCCACTTAAATATAATATAATGCATGCAAAGTTATGTGATGTGTACTTCAGGTCTCTGAAAGGCAAATACCTTTTTAAGCAGTAAATGGAGAGCCCATTAGCATCCTCTCTAACAAAAATGCAGCATAAAAGCTAAAATCATGATACAATGTGCTTTTTTTAATCTGCCGATTTTCTCTTAGGTGACTAGAGTGGGTGTTAAAGCAAGCAAATAACACGGGCAAATGCGAGGGCAGCAGGGATCAGCCCACGGAGGTGTGAAAGGGAGGGCGACCGGGGGCGGCGTTTTGGAATTAAAGCACTGCAAGAGCGCTATATCACCGACTAAAACTTCACATTTTAACTCACGGCATTGTTATGAGCTCAGGTTAATAGCAATCCCATTACGGACATGGAACGGCAAGTTTCTGCTTCTGATTCAGGCTTACAAGCGCCAAACCATTACAGATATTTAATATAAAAAACTTTCAGGTATACCGTATAGAAGCTGTGCGTGTTTCCAGTCACTGTCATTTTAAATACACTGTTGTTAACCAACGTTAAAGCTTTAATGCAATCAGAATCTGTTTGGACAAAAACTACAATACAGGAAATAGTTAACATTCTGTACCGATCTAAATAAACGCTCTATAGTGCTGATTTTAGCCACGATCAGTGTTTTCTCCTCATCATTACATCATGCAGTGTAGCTACGCTGCCAAGAGAGTTATTTGGGAAATGGAGTACATTATGTGTCTCTAAAAATAGTGTTCATATAAAAAGTGCTTCTGGTATTATGATTGCTAAGAAACATTCCTCACACCACTATAATACCCCCACCAACCTGATCTGCTCACACAAGGCAGATCTCCTCGTGTACTGTAGCCTCAGGTTCTGTTCTTGGCTGGAATAAGCCCAATCACCTCATGGTTCAACACGTACTGATGCTTTTCTGCTCACCATTATTTGATTTGATTATTTGAGTTAACGTGGCCTTTCTACCAGCTTTATCCACTCTCTCATCATCACTGAAGCTCTGCAGCGGGTTTTGCGCTGCTGTTGCATGATGCATATGATCAGGAGGAACGTGAGGAAGCTGGACATGAAGAGTCGGTGTGTATAGTAAGCGCATTATACTGTAGCGCTAAATCAAGGCTGCTGTCTGAACCGATGATTAAAAACGAAAGGTTTTGGAACTTCCTCTCAGCAAAGCGCACGAAAATTAAAGGCAGGATTTATATATTTAAAAGAAAAACAAAACAGTTCATTTTCTTTTTCCTTTTTAACATGAGCTGGAATGTTATAAACTGAGCACATACATTAATTATAGAACTATTATATAATTAATTAATAACAAATTAATAAATAACAGTATTAATAAAACAATTCACCATTAGCAAAAAAGTACGGGTGATATTTAAAATATGAAATGATTAAATATTCGTGTATATTAGAATTATATTAGGATATTGATGGATATTTTATAATATATAATTACTTTATGACTGAAAAATTTGGTTTTATTTATTTACTTTTGACTTCAGAAATCAGCTCCATCGCACGGCAGACGTAAACCTCCTAAACGTAGTACATCGAGAGGATTGCGATATTTGGGTCGGTTTTTTCGGTAAGATTTTTTCATTATCTTTTTTTTTTTTAATCAATATTTCATATGTTACATAAATCGACTGGAGGATATGTTGTTGTTTTTTTCAGGTATTTTTTCTTCATGGCGTTCCGTGTTTTTTTGGAGATTTACATGATATACAATTTCGAGTCATTTAAAAAAACAAAGAATGTGTGTCATGTATACCCTTATGCATAAAAAATTATTATATATAGTATATATAATGTATAGTATTTATTAGCTGTTATATAATGTAAAGAAAACCCGTCTAATGATGTACGTACCCTGAGTTTGTTTTTGATTTCAGCTAGAGTGTTTCTTCCCTCGCGAGCAGTCCATTTCAGTTTAATCAAAGTGATCTTCAGAAAAAGCCCACGTTCCTTCGACGTGTAACGAAGTCAGTCCTGCTCGAGTCGGCTGAAAGTTCCGGGTTTCCGGGAGAGAAAACTGAACAATGATGTTATCTTTCACTTCATTTACACATTTAGCGAGAATTATGCAGCTAAAATTGGTTCATCCAGAGTGTTTGAAAGTTTGCTCCGCTCCCAGGAACATCTGGAGGAGGAGGATTGGGGAACGGGTTCGGCATTAACATGCTCGCTGTCTGCAGGGGGTTTTACTGAACGCTGAACACTCAATCTCAGCTCAGGGTAGATTACGAATCGAGGCGTAGTTTGTGGTCTGCGCAGCCTTGTAACAGACGGGACTCGAACTAACGACAAATCCAAAACTTTACAGAAAACTGAAATGTACGTGTTGGTTGTTTTTGTCACACCTTCGCTTTGCTTAGCTCTGAGGCGGGGCTTGATTAGGGGCGGGGCTTGAAATATAGTCTGCGTTTACATTAAGTAATTCTGCTTTGTCTACTTTCCTTTGGAAGCAGGAAGTGGGATAAAAACATGGCCACCTCATGTTAGCAACCTGCTAGCCAGCTAACCGTGCTGAGGGCTGTACATTTACCTCAGAGCAGTGACGTGTCGGGTCGGTGTTAAAGATTTAACAGGAGAAACTGTGTGTGGTGATCTAAAGCTAATGCATGTATAGATACAGGAAAATTCAGTTCAATATGAGAAATTGCTGCTGTGTTTACTGCTGCGAGCGGCCATTTTGTTTTGATGTCACTTCCTGAACTCAGGGAACAAGAAGACAAGTCGAAAACCAGCATTCACAACAAAGTTATCTTGTGATTTCTCATTTAATATTTTTTATTGTTCTGTCTCTCTTTCTCTCTCTCTCTCTTTCTCTGTCTGTCTCTCTCTCTGTCTGTCTCTCTGACTCTGTCTCTCTCTCTCAATTCAATTCAATTCAAAGAGCTTTATTAGCATGACCATAAACGTGTACAGTATTGCTAAAGCTTTGAAATGAGACAGTTTCAATAAAACAA
>JAQMYM010000010.1:14188413-14198508 GCA_030014255.1 Parauchenoglanis ngamensis | reverse complement strand
TGTGTGTGTGTGTGTGTGTGTGTGTGTGTGTGTGTGTGTGTGTGTGTGTGTGTGTGTGTGTGTGTGTGTGAGGATGATGACGTAATATGTATTTAAAAAGGTGTTTTAATACCTAAAAGTACTCTTCACAGTTACACACCGAGCTGTGAGCAGTCACGCCCCGCTAGTTTTGCTAACCGCGCAGTTACACTGGTTACTCCATCACGCTGAGCTACAGGGAGGATCAGCAGCGCAGTTCTGAGATTACGTGCAGATGGAGACATGTTAAAGACGCAATCCTCACTTAGCTGATTTGTACTTAATTTATGTAGTGACAATAACGTGTGCGTGTGCGTGTATGTGTGTGTGTGTGTGTGTGTGTGTGTGTGTGCGTGTGTGAAACAGAGACGTTTACAGTCAGGGAGGATGTGTCAGACCTCATGCAGGACCATAAACACAGTGAGGAGGAGTTTTATAGTCAGCAGCGTCTCTCTAATGTCATTTCATTACAGTTACGGTTAAACGTTACGGTTTTCTAATCTAGCTTTAGTGTTTAAACCTTTCCGCAGACTTTTCCCGGATTTTCTTCTCCGATGAAGTTAGCTCAGCATGCTGACTGCACTAGCTACATATCCTCAGCCCTAATTTACACAGAATTGAGAAAATCTCAGTTGAGACGTCGCTCGACTTCAGGAAATGGTCCCATCATGGGCGTGTGTAGAAAATAACTGAGCGGTGTGAGCGTAGGTTCAGAGACGTTAGCGAGATGTTTACGTCAGCACAGGATGTTAGCTAGGCCTTTAGACGCACCAGCTAGCTAATATAACAGAGAGCAGACTGTTAGCCTTAGCGCTACTTTCAGATACTGCGTGCAGACACTTTCACTAGCCTTTAGCCATTCGTTGGCCGTTTTACCCCAGGATGGGATCGATCTCGCTAATCTGTGGCTATGGACCGGACGGTAAGGTCAGATTGTGGCAGACGGGGCGGAGCTTATCTCTACAGCAGGAAACATTTCTCATTAGCATGAGCTAGGGTTAGGGTTAGCATTAGCGCCCACATTATTCCAGTTCTGTGTTGGATGGAGGCAGGATCGTAACAGCAGACTCTGCTTTCAACACACTTCCTAGTTCAGAAGCACGATGGTCGTGATTTTAAAGTTCCCCCATTTCAGTCTGGAGTAGCCTCTCACTAGCTCAAGCGCCCTCGTGATCCATGTTTGCCGTCCCGTCCGGCGCGTACGAACCACGGTACGACCCTTAACGTCTTCATGAACTGACGTCTCACTCTCGCTGCTTGTTTTTTTCAGCCGTTGTTGGACGCCGGTGTCTCTGCTGGTGTTGGCAGCCGCGCGGGTGGCCATGGGGGTCAGTGTGGAGTAAATAATTAGTGGAACTGGCTGGAGCTTTGCAGTGTGTGTGTGTGTGTGTGTGTGTCTCTCTACGTGTCTGTTCTTAATTTGGCTAACGCTCGCGACTGTGAAGAGAGATGTCATTATTTACGCCAGATTATGATTCGCGGGTGCCACCAAGGGAGTCCGTTGCCCATTCCACCGGAAAGCAAGCTTAAGCTGTTTATTTTCCTTGTGCTTTGTGTGTGTGTGTGTGTGTGTGTGTGTGTTTGTACATTTTTTCTTACAGAATTCTGTGTGCTGTTCTGTTAACAGGGTGCATTTAGACTGAATTACAACTAATTAATTGGATGTAATGTGATTTTTTTAACAACTGTTGTTGTTTTTGTCGTATGAGGAAAGCCCACTTAACGAGCACACGTACCCAGGACTAATTAAAAATTGTGTAATGGAATAGCTAAAGCCTCTCGTCAGGGACCGGACGTGTATACGACACGTATAAACTGTTACGCTAGGCTTTTTAAAATTATTTATACACATCATGAGCACGTTGCGGTGCTTTTTTCTTCATTAAAATGCGTTTCAGTCATGAGTGAAACAGGATGTGACGTGTCAGCAGGACGCCTTCTGATTATTAAATTCCATCTTTTTTTCTAATCGTCACGTCGCCAGATTGCTTTCTCGAGCAAATCGATGTACGACGTTTAAACAAACTCATCTGTTCGTTGTCCGCCTGTTTCGTTTATTATTAACAGAGACGCTGTAACTTCCCGTGGAACAAGAGACTGGCGTATCTAATTATACTTCATTATAATCTAATAAATCCAGCAAACAAATCTACGCTGATGTCCGTCTAACATCATTGAATGCTTTTTATTCGTAAACACTTTAATAAATATTATCTCAGTGCTTCAGGAAATAAAACATCACTGCTTCATCACCTGAAGAATTGTTGTTTTAGACAGAGTCGCACTTTAATGTCACTGACAGTCGCTGCTGTTGTTCACGGATGATATTTATTGCATGTCTATAAGCGCTGCTGTGAGTCACATGACCACTAATGTTCCTAACATGCGTTTCTGACTTTTTTTAGTAAACTATCGTCCTCTGATATATTACAGCTTTCACACGTCATTCCATTTGTGTGTGTGTGTGTGTGTGTGTGTGTGTGCACTCTCATTTCCTCCTCTTCCTCTCCCGGTCTCAGGTCTCAGCAGCGCAGCGTCCTGGAGGTGGGAACGTGGCCATGGTTATCAGGCGCTGGCACCCGCTCGACCTGCCCTGCCTCGCCTCGCCCCGCCTCGCCCCGCCCCGCCCCGCCGCTTCCTCCTGGCCCGTGGTAAAGATCCTCAGAGTGCCAATCTGCCACCTCTCCCCACGGCCTCCGTGTCAGCTCCGTCCGCTCACAAAAGCCCACCAGCGTAAACGATCGCTGCAGTTTCACTGAAGGGTTTTGATTAGAGGTTAATTAAGAAGTCTATAACGCGATGCCTCGATACTAATCATTATATTATTTGCGAGCTGCTATCGGCCGGTGTATCTCGCCGGGATTTGCGCGTGGTCATCTTTCTGTGAGTAATTTTTCTGAAAGCTCCTAATGAAATCCATTATCAGGTGATAATAGAAGAATGAAGTGAAAAGGTTGGAAATCGTGAGTGTGAGACGGATCAGTCACGACACCCGCTTTCATTTCCACAGCTATCTCCTTACAGACATCTCTCCTTTTATTATTATTTTCTGTTATTGCTTTTCTATTATGTGGCTGCTGTTGGTTTTAACATGGATTCACGGTGCACAAATAAGAGCCTTACACACTTTAATAGAATTTGGGATAATCTTTTATCGCACCAAGACACACATGGAACTGATCTGAGACAAACACAGGCCATAGTCGCTGAACATTTCGATGTTTTTTTTCCCTCTAAGCTTTAATACGTGTTATTCAAATATTCATATTCAAACACTCCTAATTCCTAATTTTACAATTTAACAGTTACAGCTTTTCCATTAATTCTCGACAAATAAAGGGGGAAGCTGTGCTGTCGTGCTTCCTATATTGAATTACAGAAGAAATGTGGAAATGGTGAATAGATACATGAGTGTGTGTGTTTTGTCTTGGAAAAAATTGAATTATGAGACTCACTTTGAAAAAAAGTGTTATTTTTTAATCCTTTCAACTACTTGGAATGTGTGGAAGCCTCTGGAAACACTTTGTCTGATACGTCCAATCACATCGTGAAAAATCTGATAATGATGCATAAAGAGATGGAAATCCAGAAATATAACTCTAACAAAGATAATTTGGTCTACAGATGCAGATTCTCCCAAACTCACACACACACACACATGTATATGAAGTCCAATTAAACTGCTCTTGCTTGTTAGTGTCTCTTGGCAGTCAGGTTACAGGAAGTGATGTCACTCACTGGCGCGCCAGCTGATTAACAGATTTCTTCTCCGCAGTGATTAAAGCTGGAACTGTATGACATGAGGACAGAGTGAAAGATGGAGCTTTGCTACACATTTCGCTGAATGTTGGCACCTGTGTTGAGTCGCTCGTCCATAATGAGCATCAGTGATGGAGCTGAACACGAATAAGATCCCAGTACAGCCTAATCCGA
Organism: Parauchenoglanis ngamensis; assembly: GCA_030014255.1. Taxonomy (NCBI): domain Eukaryota; kingdom Metazoa; phylum Chordata; class Actinopteri; order Siluriformes; family Auchenoglanididae; genus Parauchenoglanis; species Parauchenoglanis ngamensis. The sequence continues at coordinate 14,194,557 of JAQMYM010000010.1, read as the reverse complement.
TTCCATCACAGTCACCATACTGGGGTAAGATTTTCAGAACATATACAAAATCACAGGATTTCACATTTACAGGAATCTCAGAGATACAGAAAGCATGTAGCAAAAACTTTCAGACGCACTTTTAGACAAGAAATTGAGAGCATATTGAAGAAAACGTTGCCCTTTTGGTGCGTTTTATTTCCGATCGGAAGGCCGATTACGTCCAGGTGCGGCGAAACTCATGGCTAAAAGAGTTTAATTGTGAATTGTGTCTTCCCCTCCCCCGCCTCGGCGATGTGTGTGTGCGTGAGAGAGCATGCGGGATGCAAATAAGGATCTTGAAATCGCGCCGGTTAATTAATTGCAGACATTTGTTTCCATTAAATAAAAAATAACACGTGCTGGGGAGCTCAATTGCTGTTAATTAAGCTTGATATCCTCGTTTGTAAATTAGCGAGCACGGTGCTTTAGCGTTGTGCGTGTTAAAAAAATGCTAATAATAAGATAGGCCTACGTTTTGTCTTTCCGTGTCTTCCCCCTGAGGGTGCAATCCCTCCCAGGAGAAAGAGGGAAATTACACGTGGACGGGGCAGAAGAGAGGACTACAGGGGGTGGTAAATTAGCTGCCTGATACACACTTATTGGCACACACACACACACACACACTTCCCCCCATTAACCAGCGTCGACAAGCTTTCCAGCTTCTTTTCCTCCCTCTCGTCTCTCCCTCAGCGTGGCGGCCTCATATATTTTCAGTATCTCGCCGAGATACGAATGGACGGCGATCGGTTAAATTGAAAATCAGACAGCCGCCTTGTCTGCCTGCTTCGTAATTAGCAAGAGAAATGAGCGACGCCCGGAGGGATAATGGCACATAAAAAAACAATTTGCACCCCTTCCACATTTCGCTTTTAATGATGCTCGTGAGTAAAAATTCCACTTTCTCCCTGCTTGCTCATAGATTGAATTGAATTTGTTTCACGTCTTCGGCGCCGGGAAGCAGAAGTGTTTTAGTTACCCGGAACGTTACGGAAACGAGCTCTGACTCTTACCACAAGGTTACTTTGTATTTGTAAGCAAGCGTTCACTGTGCCATACTTCACGGCCGAACACCAATGTTAAGGTTCCGTAAACAGAACTTTCCTGGAGAACCACACTCAAAGCTCTGCTCCCAGAATGCTTCAGGAACTAAAAACAAACATTTTCAGAACATTCTGCGAACCAATAAGCGTTAGCTGGTTAACACAAGCTCAAGTTGCCAGATGACATCATAAAATGAATTTGCATATTGATGGATTCATCAGGATCATTTGCATATCAAAAGATTGCATGAGGTTTCCCCTCGTGTTCAGTGATGCTCAGTGATTGGAAGTTGGAGACAGTAGTGATCAGTGATTGGACGTTGGAGACAGTAGTGATCAGTGATTGGACGTTGGAGACAGTAGTGATCAGTGATTGGACGTTGGAGACAGTAGTGTTCAGTGATTGGACGTTGAGTTTAAACACTGGTGGTGAGTTGAGCAGGAGCTGGAGAGCCTTATTGAGTGCAGGAAAGTGGGTCGTTTTGTCGTTATGCTTTTTTTTAAAATAAAGTTCTCTAAAGGAATCGACAAACACTAGCTACAACGCCACTACGCTGGCAACACTGACTGCAAGTGCACATGAGGAACCACACCTTAAACATGCTTTAGCTCTCATCCTGATAAGCTGTCATGAACCTTTCTTTCAGTCAGCACATGGGGCTGCTCGCAGCGGCTTCTCACTTCTACACACACCTACTGATGTCCATCAACATTTTAACACTTTACACCTGCACGTTAAGGAAAGCCAGGTACTAAATGGGTACTAGATGGTACCATTGTCTGTCGCTGAGCTGATACGATCAAGCATCCATGTTTTGTACCTTTAATCTGAAAGCTACCGTTTACCTAGAAAGCTGCGTGTAGTTTACCTTTACACTTTTACTCTGAGAGGCAATTATGTACCTTAAATCTTTTTTTAAAAGGTCACTATATCCACATTTACAGATAAAAGACCCATATTAAAGCCACAAAAGCAAAAGTAGCTTTTTTCTGAGAGCAAATTGCAAGCGAGTTGAGCTCACAAAACGATGTTGCTATGATTGGTCCTGTATTTAGGTCAGAGATAGTGGCCTCAGAAATTCCTCTCAGAACAAACAGCACTAAACTGTAGCTGTCCTGGTCTCTGAGTCGGTGTGGTCAAGCGGACCTACACCTTTTACACCTTTAACATTGTACAGGATAGGAAGCTCATGTACCTGTAAAGCTTGAGGAAAAGCTAATTACCTTCCAGCTGTACATTTTAATGGTCACCATAAGGTCACATTTAAGGAACAGAAGATCTGGAGAAAATCACCTGGTAGAGAAACATGTTCTAATAAACCGTAAAGATGTGCTGTAAGCGTGTACTGAATCTTTAAAGTGTTACAGTGTAATTTATCATTTATTTCCCTTCACTCGTTTTTAAAGCTGCACTAAACCCACATCTCCAGACAGTACAGTAAGTACAGGCAGCTTACTGCTCTGGTTTTATTTCTTCCTCTGTGCTTTTTTGCTCTCTCTCTCTCTCTCTCTCTCTAATTATTTTACCCATAATCCTCCTCTCGTGCAGTGCAAATAGCTGTAGCCCAAATGGAGAAATTATGTAAATATTATTTAAGCGCCCTCGCGGTATAGGATTCATGAGCTAAACCCCGAGACCCTCCGTTTATTTTCAATTTATTTGCTAATCAAGGGGGCGCGATGACCAGGGGGCATGTGGGCACGTGCGCGTATGTGTGTGTGTGTGTGCGCGCGTGCGTATGTGTGTGTGTGTGTGTGAGGATGGAGGGGGTTGGTTTGGTGCTGAGGTCATTACAGCAACCTTATGAAACTGAATTTCGGTCTTGCAAAGTGCACGAGAGGCTCCCAAAAGCATAATTTGACTGCGCGAGCGTGGTGTGTGCGTGTGTGTGTGTGTGTGTGTGAGAGAGAGAGAGAGAGAGAGAGAGAGAGAGAGACTGTCCCATTATGCGGTGACACATGATCAATAGGCCGATAAGGCGTAGACATCATTGCGCGCGCGCTAGAACAATGAGGGATATCACCGAGCATCCATCTTAATATCGCCGCCCGCGCGCGCCCTGACAGCAGACAATCCGCCCCACGAATCACCCGGGCGCGTGCGCGCACACACACACACACACGCACGCACACACGCACACACACGTGTTTGTCTTGCTATCCTTGTGAGAACTTCATTATTAATGCTTCAATTAAAGGAATTTAATTGATTACACGAATTACATTCATTAATTTTTTTAAATAAATGCCGCAGTTTTTAGACACTTTTCCTACATAGGCTAAAGTATCTTTGTGGGGACATATATGTGGCGCACACACACACACACACACACACACACACGAGCCGAGGCTACTATTTCGCCAGGAGTTCATGCTAATTCTATTATTGTTGGAACTTTATGTGATTTTATATCACTGGAATCGGCAGTGTGTGTGTGTGTGTGTGTGTGTGTGTGTGTGTGTAATAAAGCTTCAGGCTAAAAAGAAGGAGAAAAAAAGCCTGAATATATCACCCCTGCCTCCATCAGGAAAATAATTACTTTCATATCAAAACTCGGCAGGAGTTGACCGACTTCCCCCCTGTCTCTCTCTCTCTCTCTCTCTCTCTCTCTCTCTCTCTCTCTCTCTCTCTGCCCGAGGCGCGAGACCCTCCTCGAATCGACGGCAGGTTTTGAATGAGTGAATTTGTTATTAAAGCAATAAACACGAGCTGAATCGGTAAACAAAAAAATAAAAAGAATAAAAGAAAGCCACACACACACACACACACACACACTTTCTCTCGCAGGAGAGAGAGGGAGAGAGTTTTAGCGCGCAAAAACAATATATCTAGTTATTTTTTCCTTTTCAGAATTCGTTTTTATTATTTATGAAAAACGTTACATATATAAATATATCTGATAATTTATCACTTCTGAGGATTCCGTGTTGTTCTGGAAAGGCGTGTAGCTCATATGTTATCCAATGCTAACAACAAAAACAAAAATAATCATAATCATAGCAATAATAATAATAATAATAATAATAATAATAATAATAATAATCCATCTGAATGAATGCAGGATATCCGTGTCGAGGATTTTTATTTTTTATTCTTTTTTTAGAAAAGGAGCTGAAAGTGTCTGCTTGGCTATAAAAGTGTTGCCGCTTGAAAAGGCATTAATGTCAGGAGTGTTTCTTACTCTTTCACTTCCTCCCTCTTGATGTCTGAGGCGTCCTCGCGCGCGCACTGTGTGCTGTGTGTGTGTTGTGCTCCAGGGGAAAGCTGGTCACGTTTTGGTCTTTTAGCCTCGGTGCTGTGTGTGTTGTCTGCAGTCAGTGTGTGTGTGGAGTCAGTGCTTTTCTGCGGGACGATAAAACCCAAAGGCTGCGTGATGGGATACAACAGGAAGTGACCTTTACCGACGACAGGTGTTGGAGGAAAATCGGAAGAAAATGGCGCCGGCTTCCGTTTGGGACTCGAGTCAGCGAGCAAGCTCTCCACACTGAAGGGGTTGAGCTTGTGTAAGGAGGAAGGTGGTGTGAAATCAGCGCTGGGACACAGGGCCAGACTCCGGGTGTGTGCGTCGGGGTCGGGGTCGGGGTCGGGCTGGTGCGCGTGCGCGCTGGACGTCGGGACGCTGTGCTGTGCGGATTCGTTGTCGGTGCTCTGAGACACGTCGCTGTCGGAGCCGGGCGTGTGGAGCAGCTCAGAGGACAAGAACTTGTTCTGTGATTTCAGCAACTTGCGCTCTTGTTTGCGTTTCTTCTTCTCGAGGCGCTGTAGCTCTCGCCGCGCGATCTCTTCCGGGTCCATGGGCTCGCCGCTGCACGTGGTGGGGTGAGAGTTGTGCGCCGGTCTCCCGGGACCTTTCTTCGTGTTCTCCTTCTTCCTCCATTTGGCTCTCCGATTTTGAAACCAGACCTACAATAACAACAACAATGTCATGAGGCCTCTAATACACTGTGTGAACAAAAGGGTACTGAACAGTGCCGTTCCTTGTAGATAGCATGGTTCCTTTAAACCTAATGCTTCTAAAAGTAATTATAGTCTTGTGTGCTTATAAATACATAATAACGGTACTGTGGGTAAGGGTAAGGTACACTTCTGCACAATAAATGAATGAAAACACACTCACTTCACTGACTCAAACTTAAATCATTCCTAAAGGTCATGCTATCCATATTTCCGAAAGATAAAGGTTCCACTCCAAGGTTCATTTTGGTACCCATTTTTTTCTAAGAGTGTAGAATATTACAGTAAAGAGCCACACAATGATATTAACTGATTTGGCTTAATAACCTTCCAGTGAAGTGCACTTTTAGAAATAAAGGTACCAAACTGTACTCTTGCTTGTCTTAGATGTGGTACCATTAAGGGTACACCATTAGCACCGTAGCTCTAAAAGCTAATTATGGACCAGTTACGTACATTAATATGGTAATATTGTAATCACTGTATCAGTGGTCCTTGAGGTCCCGTTAAATTACTTTAAAAGCGCACATGATGAATCAAACACTAACCACACAAAAGGTGCAGCTTTATGGCCCCAACAAGGCAACATGGTACTTTTATAACATCATAACATTTTTATAAAGCATTTATTCCGATTCTGGGGAACTGGGTGTGAAATGCAGCCTAACTGTTGCTCTGTTAATAAACTCTCAGAATTAAAGGGTACTAAACTGTACTTATAGGCCGGTACCCTTAAGAGAAATGCACATAAAGTGTACATTTACTCTAAAACCTGCCTGATTGTGTAAATTTATGAAAGACAGCAAACATATTAATGTGCAAAAACTACTGTTGTTTTTCTCATTAGAGATCAGGAATAGTCTAAACGTTTTCTTTCCACAGGAATCGAAGCTCTTACACAAACACATCATTCATGTTTTCCTCTTTAGAACCGGCCTCCAGCAGCGGATGAGCTCTAATTCATTTCTCATTCAGTGTAATGGCTCACTCAGAGAGAGAGGGGGAGAGAGAGAGGGAGAGAGAGGGAGAGAGAGAGCAAGAGGAAGAGAGAGAGAGAGAGAGAGAGAGAGGGAGAGAGAAAGGGAGGGAGAGAGGGAGAGAGAGAGGGAGAGGGAGAGAGGGGGAGAG
>JAQMYM010000010.1:14152844-14174196 GCA_030014255.1 Parauchenoglanis ngamensis | reverse complement strand
TTATCTGATTTGAAGTCGATCAGGTCGAGATTTAAATTAATTAGTCTTCTTACACACACACACACACACACACACACACACACACACACACACACACACACACACACACACACACACACAGGAGTAGGTGTAACTGGGATGTTTCTGCGGGGTGGGAAAAATGGAAGAACCCATATTATTATTATTCTTATTGTTGTTGTTGTTTTTGTTTTTGTTGTTATTATTATTAGAGTGTTAATAATAAAACCTGAGGAACATTATCCGAAGTTCACATCACGGAAGTGTCAGGATAACGAGATCCACTGACACCTGTCCGTTACTGATGACTGACTTCACCTGGTGGTACAACATGAATAAGTGCTATCCATAGCAACATAGCGACACTGTAAGACGGAGCAGACAGGCCGTCCCGCAGGACGAGGAAGACGCGGCGGTCTCAGGAATGGCAGCGGACAAGCACCACACGTGAGAGGTGGCCACGGGCCTGGTCTTAGAGCGGCCGTGGGCAGTGAACGGTGCAGTGCTGCAGGCTACATGCTAATGTAGCACACAGGAGGCCATGTGACTATGTACCTGTGTTCTACAGTATCGAGGCAGGTGATCAACACTGCAGGCTGCCTTTTTTTGTAGTTCTCTAGTTTTTGTATTTTTGTTGCTTTCATTTAGAGTTGTTGTTTAGAGTCGGTGATTGCTCTGCGTCTGCAGTGTTCTCTACTGATGACCACATACTGTGCTACAATACCTAATGGGTGCATGAGCAACTAAACAGTCAAACTATTGGTATCATGTGTGTGTGTGTGCGTGTGTGTGTGTGTGTGTGTGTGTGTGAGAGAGAGAGAGATCTAAAGATGATTCTGTAAGTGTAAGGGTTCTTTAAAAATAGGAAATGCACCGTTGTGGACTTTGTGCATCCTGTTACAGGTGATCACTGAGTTGTGTGTGTAGAGGTTGGAAAACTTCATCATTACGTCATTATGATTATTATTCTGTGCGCTTTGCTGCCCTCTGTTGGAGAAAATGCACAAGTGCAGATAAAATTAAAGAGAAATATTTCTTTAAAATGACTTTTTTTAATTCACTGATTGTTTTTGGTTTTTAATAAAACGTGAAACAAGGCTAGTTTTATTTTATTCATGCTTTCGACCACGTGTTCTTGGGGGCTTAGAGAGCGCTTTGTGGTGACGTCACCCCCGGCGTTCTTGCCTCATTAAGCCGGAGTGCGCGCAGCTGCCCCTGCGGTGTTGGCTCGGGGTCGGTTTGGGGGTATTTTCTGGGTGGTGTGTGATGTGATGGCCTCAGCGCGCAGGGTTCGGCTCACTTCTGTTCCTCAGCACTGGGGGACTGATTTGCCCCCCGGCCCGGGGTTAATGCCCCCTCCTGCCCTCAGTACCAGGCTCGAGCTGCTTCTGTTCGAGCCGGATGATGCGCGCTGTGCCGAGTTTCACTACCCGGAGCTCACTGCGGTAAAGCACGAGCCAAACTACACTAAAGTAAACACACCCTGTTACTGCCGGAGCCGGCCCTCTGTTACTAATCATGCAGTTTCCTCCTGCTTTAAAGCTGAGCGGTGAAGGCAGGGATGAGGCCTGGAGTGAGGGGCTGCAGGGTGGAGGTGGAGGTGCAGGTGCAGGTGGAGGTGAGCTTCAGGCTCTGGCCAGAATGTTCCAGAACAAATATGTGAGTAAATAAGATGAAAGACTTCCTCAGGATTTTACAGCAAACACTGAGAATGCACCACTCAAACACCTCTTCAGGTAGAAAACACAGGTTACAGACAAGTCACGTGGTTTTACGTCATCTGTAACATTTTGTGCATGTTTTATTTATTTATTTTATTTTAAATTTATATTTATTTATTTACTCTTCAGGTTAATTATCATAAATTCTTAGTAATTTCACACGTTAACTTTTACACAACTCATAAAAAGTTTTTTTTTTTAAAGCTTAAATTCTTTTCATGTAAGTTTTTTAAAATCTATCTCTGTTTATCCGTCTGTCTGTGTCTCTGAGTCGGTGGTGCACTTCCGCATCGCACTCCTGGTGAACGCTTGTGTGGGAGCTGATCATGAGTCACTGTAGTAGAAACTAACCGGTAATGGAACTGTTGTGGGGCAATAAAATGGCGCCCCCTGTGTGCTACCCCACACTGAATCTTATAACCCTTGAGGACGATGTGAGAGAGAGAGAGAGAGAGTATACTCAGTTTGCTGAAAATGGAAGGCTTGCCGCTGTTTGTCCTCAGGGCGGCGCTCCTAAACAGAGGAAGGACCGCGTGCAGGATTTGGTGGACATGGGCTACGGGTACGACGAGACCGACTCCTTTATTGATAACTCGGAGGCTGTGAGTAGAAACGGATGAAATCTGATTTTACTGAAATATCTGTGGTTTGCTGATGGTGTTGTATTTTCCGTGAGAAGGTGGTGTCACAGGCAGATGTTATTGTTATTGATGTAATTGTTATTTTTGGAGTTTAAAAGGAGAAAATATTTCAAACATTAGTGATAAAGGCCAGGATTTGCTGTTAGCTCCTATAGATGGCACTGTGTTTCTCGCTAACGTGAAGGTTTTCCTTTGTGTTGAAGTATGATGAGTTCGTTCCAGCCTGTCTTACGACCAAGTGCGGAGGGTTTTACATCAACGTCGGGACGCTTCAGTTTCGACGGGCTTCAGGTGAAGGACACGAGAGCGATGACTTTGAGGAGAGCGTTAAACCCAAGGTTTCTTTATCCACACGCCTGTTCTTTGTATTCATCTTGACTTTTTCCAGAATTCTTTCAGTACGCATGCACATTAAACTTGATTTAGTTTAAAGAAATGTTCTTTTTTCCCTCTTGTGAAGAAACGAAAATTGAAAGAAGGAGGCGAGATGAACAAGAAGAGAAAAGTTCATCTTAAAGGAGAAAACGCGAAACACAGGTTCTCGTGGCAGTCTAAATTATTACATTTTCATAAATCCTCTTTTAGCATGTGTATTTCCTGTGCGGTCCGTGTTTACGGGGTTTGTGCAGCGTAAGATTTAATGATCGACGTCGTAAAGCCGCAGTGGTGAGGAGTTTACTGAAGCTCTCCCAGGAGTGGTGTTGAGAATTGATTTGGGTTTTTGTCTCCAGCGTGCCGTCAGTAGATAAGAAAAAGAAGCAGAGTAAACAGCAGCAGCAGCTGCAGGACCTGGATGGCATGTTGAAGAAATTTCACAAGGAGAAGCTTCAGGAGCTCCAGCTGTTCACCATGAAGAGGAAGGAATCACCTCCAGCTGATGACCGTGACTCCGTCTCGGCTGATCCGATCTCGGCGCTGGTCGGAGCAGCCAGTGATGACCTTCTCCAAGCGGAGATGGAGCAGGATGGGCTCTCCACTGACGATCAGAACCAGGAGAACCGAGAAACTCCAACTGAATCGTTTCAGGCTTCACTTCCTGATGGTTTACCTCCTACACTGGAAGAAAGCCTACAAGAGCTTACTCAGGTATCGCTACTTAAACGGCTTACTTTAAATTACACTTCTTAGCTGAGAGGATGCATCTACAGAGCGATAAGTACTTTAGCGAGCCTATTGGGCTCAGAAACCGTGGCCCGGAAACCCGACTGACGAGGCTGTAATCAGACTACAGACAGTAATGTGGTGTGTTTTATACTAAATAAAGACTGCAGATGAGCCAATCAGAGCAGGAATCTGAAATGATTGACAGTTTCACCAAAATGACCTCTCCATTGTATTGCTAAACTCGGCAGGACGTTCTTTCCTTCGTTTCTTGTCCGAGTTTTCCGCTCCTGCTTTACGTTTTAATACCACATTGTTTCTCCGTGTTCTCTTTTAAGGGAATCAACGAGTCGGAAGAGAGGAATAAGATGGAGATGTTTGCTCCAGAGATCAGCAAGATTTTGCTGGAGTGAGTCACTGATATTACACCGCTGTTTGTATCGCATGTTGATGAATTTTTTAAATGTGTTTAGCCTTTGAGGAAAATCGTACACTGAAATAAACTTGTCTGTGTCCATGGCTACTTCAGCGTCTCCGTTCAGTGGGAGGAGCTATCTGATGAGATGTGTTCCAGAATCTTCTCCTACCTGTCCTACCTGCTCTCCTGCAGTGAAGACACGCTGCTCATGAGAGCCAGGAAGCTCCGCCTCCTTCAGCTGGTCAGTAACGTCTCTCTCTCTCGTTTAGCTCTACTCTGTGCTGTGGAATTGGAGGTGGTTTCAGTTCTCTGATGCTGTAGGCATCTTAAAAGTTAAGTTCAGCTGTCCGAGTTGTACAGAATAATTCAGGCCCTTTGAAACTACCTGCTTGTTTCCTGTTCAGGATGATCAGCTGGCGGTTCTGATCCGGAGCCTGGCGGAGACGGTGTTCCGAGTCATGCCGGAGCAGATCGAGCGCTTCAACGATCACTGCCAAGCTCGCTCTGAAGCCAGAGCTGCCAAGTACACGGCTTAAGAGTTCTGCTGTTACTGTAACACACTTACGCCATCCAGTGTGCTAGGAATCAGTGTGTGTGTGTGTGTGTTAGGCTGGAAGCTGTGAAGGAGAAGAGAGCTGTAGAAGGATCGGACGACGAGGAGGACGACTTGAGAGGAAAACGAGTTTTTGGACCTCGCAAGACATTCAAATGGAACAAGGAGCTCAGGTTTGAGGTCACAATAGGAAGTGTATTTAAAATATTTGTTTGGTTTTATAAAGCACCATTACGGATTTCTTTGTTCCCAGGGAGCTGTTGTGCGAGGTGGTGATCCTGAAGATGAGTAGCTACGAGCTCGAGGCTCCCTGTGATCAGAGTTTAGAGGCTTATTTGAAGTCGTTCTTGGAGGCGCGTGTGAAAGCGCTGTGGCCTCGGGGATGGATGCAGTCCAGGTAAGGCCCTGATCGCGCTTTCTAGGATCCACACTGAAGGCTGCTTTATAGGCCATGTTCCATGATGAAATGTTTCTTCCTTCGGAAACGGATCTAAATGTGTGTTTTTCTCATGACAGGATCTTGCTGATCGAGAGTCGGAGAGTCCACGCTCACATCACAGGCGTAGTGTAAGTTAGTAAGTACAGGAGCTAGCTACATGCTGAACAACGTGACACAGGAGGGAAAAAGCCTTGTCCTGTTTGTGTGCAGGGCGAGAAAGAAAGCCTTGACCGTGCCGAGATCTGACAAGGTACGAAACGCATCATTTATAAACCGTTTCACTGCTGGTGCTGATTATATAGTCATTAATATAGATCTGGTTGTTGATCGCTCATCTTCAGTATCCTGGTCAGGGTCGCTGTGGAGCCGGAGTCTGTCCTGGGAATACTGGGAAGAAGGTGGGAGTACACCCCGGATGGATGGGACATGACTCCATCACATCACATCACCTCACGTGTGGTCGCGTGTAAAGCTCCACGCAGGCAGGAACCCGAGCTAAGGCTCGAACCTGGAGCAGTGCGGAGGCCCAGTGTGGTCCAGCAGTTCACCAAATGTTCAGTGTTTATCTGCATGCGATAAAGTGACCGGAGTTTAGCTACTGTTTTGATAAATTGATCATGAATAAGAATTCTTTTGAACAAACACGCATCAAGCTGTGACCGATGCTCCCGGTGTCCTCTCACCCTGCTCTAACTTTACCAACTCTCTCACAGCGTGAAGAAAAGGCAGAAGTTCCAGAGAACACGGCGCAGTCAGCAGCTAAGTGTACGCATCTCCGCTTTCCTTCAACACCTCGCTCGGCGTCATGAACAGGATTCAGACATTTCTCTCGATGATATTTCAGCTCGGGAGATTCCTCGTGCTTGTGGAGCTGTGATGGTTCTGCAGAGACTTCCTGCCGAAGAAAAGGAACCCGAGAACCTCCCGGGAGCCGAGCGAGACGTCTACTTCCCCCCGAGCCGGCTTTGCAGAGACGTGGTGAGAGTCGTGATCGCTGCGGCGTGACCCGAGAAAATGTAAACCGCTGGGCCGCTGGTGAGGTCACGCTGCTGAGGTTTCTGAAAACGGAAAAGAATGACGAGAAATCAGGAGTTCAGCTTTACAAAAGTCGTACATGTTGTTTTGGTGAAATGAGGGGAAGCATGTAGTAGCTTTAGGGAGTTTTTAGGTGGAGTAATCTCCTATTTAATGTTAGGAAATTCCTAGAATTTCACGATGGATGTGTTTTCCGTTACAGGCAGCGACGGAGGGTTCGTGTGGAGATCCGGCTCTTCCCACTCCGTCTCTCTCCCACCAGACGTCGCCTCTGCACGCTTCAGCCTTCCCCGCTCTTCCTCATGACGGCATACCTGCTGGTCACACAGACGTCTGCAGAAGCTCCACACACTCCAGCGCAGCTCCGGGAACCTTCCTCGAACACGGTGAGGGTTTGGAAACCGAGACTTAAATGAAGGAAAACTCCACCCATGGAGGACATTTTAAAATTGGATAGCAGTTTCCTGCGTTACCCACAATGTCGATTTTTGCCCTCGCTTCATCTCTGCCTAGCGCGAGCGAGTGCTGCAGCGGCGCTTTAGCTATTTACTGTGTTTCAGGCTGAGCTTTATTCCTTAAACAGTTCTGATTCATGGCGCACAGTTTAGTGTGTTTGTTTCTTCACACAGATGGAACGACCGTTCGGAGAAAACTGCACTGAGGAGGAGGAAGGCGAGGGAACCGCGGTCGTTACCTACAGCATCGCTGAGCGCACGAAGGAAATCAGGAGCTTCTGCATGTTTAAAACATTAAAAATAATATTGTGATGCATTTATTGCTTGATGAAATTATATTACATCTCATTTAAAGGTGAGAAGCCTGATTTATTGTTATTGTTTTTTCTTTGTCTTATTCTATTATAGTGTGATGAAAGAATAAAATTATATTAATAGAATATATTAAAGTGATTCCCAAACCCCGAGTTAAATGATCCCAGTCCTGTTTGGCAGATTAAGAAACTAGCAGGTTAGAATGATCTGCGCTCTGGAGGAGGTGAAGGCACGGTCGAGTTGGAGTTTAAAGCCTCGCTGCTCAGGCGTTGTCTGTTTAATACGTTTTATTTTAGATATAAAATGCCATTTTTAAAACCAATCTCAGTCCAGACCGGTGTTTTAGCTCCGTATGTGAAATAATCTGTTTATACGAAGATCCCTGACATCACACATCACGTGACCAGTCCCGGCCAATCACATTAACTAAAATGTTAACTTTGCTCTTCTATAAGTGTAATACAGGAAGTGACCAGCAGGGGCTCGGCTTTTCTTTACACACAGGTGAAGTCAAAGCTCGACCATCCGTTTCCTTCCTTCCTTTGTTTATTTATTTATTTCTGACATTTATTCCCTTCTTTTATTCCGTATATATTTCCTTAGATCATTATTTTCATCCTTCTGTCCACATGTGTGTTTTTCATATTAAAAGTTAATATACCCCATAATGAGGAATAATCTCCCGTCCTCCTGGAGTGCTGCCCTTCCTGCGTGTTACGGAAGCACTCGGTGATGCGGATCATGTTCCGATGGTTAATAAACGTTAGTGTTCATGGATCAGAGCATCATTACAGGAGTTTGAGCTTTTTACTCCGTTGCTGTAGTTTCTGCGTGGAGGCCTGAGATTTCACTGGAACGCAGAGAGAACTCTTTACATCTCGTTTACATCCGGGATGGACAGGCAAATCGGAGCTCCGCCCCTTTCTCCATCAGAACACAGGTACAAAGGTGCAAAGCCTAATAATTTGAGTAACAAAGCAAGTTTGAGTCAGACGCCACCGAGCTCGCGCTCTCTCTCTCACACTCTACAGTGAGAATTCTCAGTAAAAAGCTCTTTATCACCGATCTCAGATAAATCCGTCACATCGCAGGGAACAAGGTAGGAACTTTATTTTCTTATGTTTCTGTGTTTATATTTCGCCATGTGAGCGTGACGCTGTGAGGCTCCTGTGTGGTGCGGGGGAGGGGAGGGCTTTACTCGTATTTAATGTCGAACAATTGGAACACTTTTAGGATCAATGATTTGGAATATTTAACAATACTCTTGAAAATGTTTTTTTTTTTTTTTTTTAATAAAAGTATTACTAAGATAATTTAACATAAAAAAATTACTGAGATTATGCACAATGAGTACTAGATGGAATACTGATTTTTTTTTTTCTTCTTCCCCAAAACAAAAAATAAGATTATTTAACATCATAACAGTATCACATCAAACTATTTAGTGATTTTTTTTGGTATATTTTGAAAAAAAAAAAAAAAAAAAAAAAAAAAAGAGGAATACTCTTAGATTATTTAACTTAATTACTCTGATTAGTAAAAAAAAAAAAAATGACTGAATATAAAACATCAGGCAGCGTCGCATTAACACTTTTTTTTTTTTATGATTAAATTTGTATTATTATTTTTAAAAATGATTCCTACGAGTGGTTTTCCTGCTCATGTTCCCGGTTTTCCGGCCTTGGACAGATGGAGGAGCTGGATGAGACTCAGCTGAAGGACATGGTGGAAAGCATGAAACAGCAGCTGGATTTTCCCCGAGAGAAGACGTCCACGTCCATCCCCGAGTGAGTCACGTTCACGTGTGCGCGATGTTTCTTCTGTTCTAAGCGCCAGATCTCCTACATGTTTTCCTTCCTTCCAGGCTGATGAAGTGGAGCGAAGAGAAAATGCCCGAGGATCCGTTCCTGAATCCCGAGCTGCTGAAGGTCAATCCGTGGATGGAGTCGGGAAAATGTGTGGTTGTCTAGCGGCAGCTGGAATTTTCTAGAAATTCCTTTTCCACTCAACGTCATTGTAACTAGATCATGTAAACAAGTTAAAAAGTGAAGCTTTCTATCTTTGTCAAGAAATCTGTCTAGAGAATAAACACCAGACGCAGAAGTGCGGATAATAAATGTTCAAAAAAAAAGATTTATTCAGTGTCGGAGGTTTTATTTATTTATGAAACGTGTTCTCCGGCGTTTCGTCTCACAGCAGCTCTCTAATGTAGACGTTTCTGCGCACGGCGTTCGAAACCCCTTCGTTAAACCGGAACCAGACGTCGCTGTTTCCTACGGCTTTACCGATCTGAGAGCCGCTGCTCGGTTTCCCGTCCTCATCTGGAAAAAAGACAAGAACAGGGAAGTCCGCACGTCTGTTCCCTGCTGTATAAACGCGTGTTAGTATGTCATGGTGAAGGACGCTAACCTGGCGCCGACGTAGCAGCCGCTTTCTCTTTGGGTACAACGGCTCGTCCGAAGAAATCTGTCTCCGGCTGCAATAAATAAATAAATAAGTATAGACGTGTTGCGGGACTCAGCATCCGCTCCTGCTGGAGATGTTTGCAATAAATAAGTAAACATTGTGTGGGTTACATTAGAATTTTACGAAAGCGGAAGAATTTAACAACGTTGTTGGCAACAATGCTGCGGTAGAAGAGGAACAACCGCTGGGACGTCCTGAACTCCACCCAGGTCGTGTTCCTGAAGCAGCGCTTACACCGCGCGTCTATCGTACATCGTTATTCAGACGCTCTCAAGCCGATTCCTGATTTGCATAAAAAGCCAAATCCGACTGGCTGCTGCCGATTTGATTGGTAAATAAATGTGATGCAAATGAAGCCGCAGGTGTTTCAGGTCTGAACTCCACCCGGGCTGAGGGACAGCACGCACACGCTCACGTTACAGTCAGTACACGTGTGACAGGACTGAAATAAATCCCGTGATGAAGCTGAACCGGTTCTAGACTGCAGGTCGCTCACTTTACTCTCCAGCGCCGTCTGCTTGACGATGTTCTCCAGCCTCTGCTGGTGGTTCCTGCTCATCTGCTTCTTAGCCTGAGGCTTCTTCACCTCTGTCACTCCCTCAACCGCCTCCGTCTGCGGACACAGAAACCAAACACATGCTCGAGTTACGGAAAAACTAAAGGTGCAATTGACGATTTTTTAAAAGCAATAATTCATAACCTCAGAGTGAGCGTGTTACACAGCCGAGGAAACCGGTTTGGGTTTTTATAGACACGCCCCCTCTAATGATCTGTTCATTTATATAGGTTTCCTAATAAGCAACATTAGCATAATGCTAGCTAGGTATGTATCTACTCATAATCTAATATCATCTTCCTTAACGTTGTGCAAGAAACGCTAGGTGCTCTTACTTTTGCATCTAGCTGTGAATAAGGATGTAATGATACATAACCAGCCTAGCTCCGAGTGTTAAAATCACGTCATGACGTCTCCAGTAGAGCGCCGAATATCCAGGGGGCGGAGCTCTGTGTGCATGGGCGGGGCTTAAAGGGGAACAAATCATTCAAAAGTCCGCCTAGTTAACCATTAGAAACCTAATCGTGATTAATTTTGCACCTTTAGCTCATTTTTTTTCATTAACACCTTCACTAATAAAAAAAGTTTGTTTTATCATAGTAGCTCATGTAAAGGATTATAGTTTCTGATCTGATTATTATTCATCATGTATATAATGTCATATCCCGTGCCTTACTGTTTGTTTACACTCTGGGCGCTGGGGAGATTTCGTGGCAGATAGAAGACGCGAAACGCAGACGGTTTTGCTTTCTGATTCGTCATGTGAGGACGACGTGCTGCACTGAAAAGCAAAAGCAGCTGTTTGGAATGCAGCTCCTCATCACGCCGCGCTTCACGTCTCATCACTGGGCTGCAGTCGCGCTGCACTGAAACGCAGTCACCGCTCAAGCCCGCGACGCAGCCGGTGGTAATCGCAGATCATTTACGCAAGAGCTAAAGAACGTGATGAAGGTTTTGCTTTCCAGTGTAGCACGCGGTCACAGCATATGGTCTGACCTTCTGAGGGTTGTGTTTCTGCTGCGCCCGCTCCACCCTCCTCATCCGCTCCAGCTCCGTCTCTCTGGCGATCTGCTGCTTCACCTGATAGGTCAGCTGTCTGCGGGGGGGCAGGCCCGGGAACCGCACCGCGTCCTCGATGTTACTGCACACGCACACACATGCACGCACACGGCAGAAAATAGAAGAGGATTGTTCTAGGTGTGTTGCCTGACCCGCTTCCAAAACAAAACATACACAAAGCCTGAAACACATGGAGAGCGGCGCAGCTCACACACTGCATTCACTCTTCTCCTTTTATTTTCTCTACAGTTGTGTTTTCTTTTTCATTCTGTAGCCACAGTGGTGGTACGTGTGTGTGTGTGTGTGTGTGTGTGTGTGTGTGTGTGTGTGTGTGCGTACGGCTCCAGGACGTAGGTGTACTGCCCCTCGGCTGTGCGCTCCTGTCTGTACGTCAGGTTGTAATTAATCATCGTATCAATGAGCTCACAGAGCTGCTGTTTCTCCCTCGTACTGTACAGCTGAGGATTAACCTGAAACACACACACGCAAGATTCATATTTAGATTTGCTTACTAACGGTCACAGTGACCCGGCCCTAGCGGTACTTACTGTCACTGGTTCTACATCACTACGTGACCCGGCCCTAGCGGTACTTACTGTCACTGGTTCTACATCACTACGTGACCCGGCCCTAGCGGTACTTACCGGCCGTAGTTTGGGGCAGACGAGCTCCAGTAAAAGACTCAGAACATCTAAACACAGGTTATTCTGGCAGACACGGCTCCGTATGGAAGGAGGGATCTCCGCCAACATGGCAACCAGGGTGTTCTTGGTATGCTGTGTTTTTGTAAGATTCTGTAGAACATTCAGGAATTAAATCACTCGAAATGTCACATCACTGATGAGCAGGTGCACACGAGATCAGGTACGAGACATGGATATGATTAGATCACAACATAGAGTGTTTAAGCCCCGCCCCCTCAACACTACAGCTCTATGTAGTGCCCCAGGACCCTCACCTCATAGTGGCTGTTGGGGTAACTGATGCGCGGGACGGAGGTAGCAGCGAACAGGTGATGGAAGGCAGCGGGGAGGAAGGGCAGGTAGCGCATGAAGGAGTAATTCTGCCCGTGTAACACACACTCGTTCAGCAGGTCGGAGAAACAGAGCCAGTCCAGTCCTGAACACACACGCATCAGACTCGGATCCTTCAGCTTCATACTGAGGAAGTTATCATACAGACCCTGAGACACACACACACGCACGCACACACACATGCACACGGATTAGCACTCATTTTACCCCCAACTACTATTATTACAAATATACTGTCAGTTCCAGAATTATTGGCACCCTTGGTACAGGGGAAAAGCTCTTGTAATAAAGAGACAAAAGGTTTTTGTTTTTTTTAAGACATGATGAGCTATTATAGTTTTGTGTGTGTGTGTGTGTGTTGTTACACGTTCCATTCGTGACGTTCTCCTGCAGTAATGCTCGTACCTGTGTGAGCTTCTCGTGCTCTCCGCAGGACGAGGCCAGGTGAAGGATGTGCTGTAGTCTGTGGCTGCCGTCTCTAAGCCCCGCCTCCTCAAGATCTCCACCAATCCGCTTCCTGACATTTCAAACCAAAATCACGTTCCTAACCATGTGTTATAAACACTACGTCCCCAAATACGATCAAGTGAAGCCCCGTGTTGTCTCCTCCCTGCTCTCTGGCCATTACAGCAACGTTAACAGGAAGTGTCCAATTAAAGAGTCAACTTCCTGTTTTAAAGCCCCGCCTCAAAATCCTGCATGCAGATTTAATTCCAGTGGAAAAATTTAATTTAAGAGAATCAGCGCTGAATAAAGTTTTATATTTTCAGTGTGTCCTTATCACAGGTACAGTATTACTGATTAATACAGCACTGCCACCGGCTGGACATGTTCAGCACTGCAATACCAAACTAGTGAAACTGCAGATTTACATAATGTATTTTTATAAAACTCCTGAACTGGATACGAGCGTTTACTCAACACTGTAACTGTAAATGAGACGTAAAGGAAGAGTTAGTTATATAAAACGCTCAACTATGTTGTGAAAATTATTACGTGTATGTGTGTGTGTGTGTGTGTGTATATATATATATATATATGTGTGTGTGTGTGTGTGTGTGTGTGTGTACCTTTTCATTAGAGGAAGCTGAAATATTTCCTGCCATACTGAAAACAGTCCCTTGTTCTGGTCCTTCAAGCCGATGCTCATAGAATTCACCACACGCTGATCCAACTGCCTCTGACCCCGGCTGTGTAAAAACTAAAACAAACAAACAAACAGGGTACCGGCTTTACACAGAAAAGTGTAAATGGCGGAATGTAAAATTTATTTTCCTGTCTGCTCATATCAAGTGTTTTATTCTTTATTTAACAAATCAGGCATAACATTATAATATATACAGATAAAACTGTGTGTCTACAATACAGGAGAAGACAAACTGCTGCATTTTAGACTTTCAGTTCCTTCACACACGCACGCACGCACACACACCTGTAGTGTGTTGATGCACGCGCGGATGTCGTTGTCCGTCTTCTCACACAAGGCCATCAGAGAGCCTGTGTCCGTCTTCATACCCTGTCGACGTGTGATCTATCGCGCACACGCAGTATTTAGTGAACACAACTTTCTATTGTTAATAGCTCTTATTTAAGAAGGATTACGTTCTTGAGATGATCGTATATTTGAGTATATTTCACTCCTAACACGTGTAAACTGTACGTGTGCACGTAGACGTGTAACGTGTTGTCTGATGCCTACCTCTGCCAGTCTCTGTGTGAGGCGAGACTGCTGCGTCGGAGGAAACGTTAACAGAAACGCTTGCTGCCTCAGCGGCCTCAGAGCTGGAGTGTAACTGTGGAGACAAACAGCCAATCAGGTTTCAGCTAGACTCACATCGCACACTGGAACCGCACACTGGAACCGCACACTGGAACCGCACACTGGAACCGCACACTGGAACCAGACTGGTGTTATAGAGGGAGCAGGATGAGGAGCAGGACGAGGAGCTTACAGGTCGTTACAGATGCAGATGATTGGCCGAAGCAACACAGACTCTTTCTTCTTCTTTTTCTTCAGGGGGTTTGGGGCGGAGTCTTCTCCTTCTCGACTGTCCTTCCTGTTCAGGGTCGCTAACAGCACGCTGATGGCAGCCTGAAACAGGCCCAGAAAGAGGTGGAGAGTTAACCACAAGGAGAAGGAGAACAGGGCAGGTGTACACGCATGTAGGAGTCAGAGGAGGAGATGAAGAAGCTCTTACTGCTGGAGCGCCATCTATTTCGTCGATGATGAGGCAGTTTGGTTTCTCGTTGGCTCCCAGAACTGACTTCATCTGAGTGGCCGTGTCGATACGCTTCTGAAACAGCTCTGCACTGCGATCATCACTGCAGGAACACACACACACAATCAAGAGCTTTACACAGGGAACAGTCCACTCTATGTGCGTGTGTGTGTGTGTGTGTGTGTGTGTGTGTGTGTTCAGTACCTGGCATTGATCTCGACTACATTATATCCTGCTTGTTTAGCGATGATGTGCGCTAACGTCGTCTTTCCCAATCCTGGAGGTCCAGACAGGAGCGCAACCTAAACACACACACACACACACACACACACACGGTGTCTAGCCCAGGTAAAGTCTCAGGTAAGAGCAGTTACGGCGTTCCAGGTGGATGCTGGAGGAGTGTTAATAACGAGATTCCGGTTTAAACCTGATTAAACGTCCTGAACCTGATGTTTGTACGGAGGATGAGAGACGGCTGACGGGTCTGACCTTGAGTTTGGGTCGTTTGTACTGGTCCAGCTCCGCCTCCAGGATCTCCTCAGTGATCTGAGATTTCGATTTAAAGCGCTGGTTCTGGTTCTGAGTGTTGGTGCTGCTCGCTCTGGACTCGGCTGTGGGTGGGCGGGGCTTCCTCTCTCGCCCGAAAACCACCGAGTCCCAGAGTTTCAGCCATTTCAACAGGCAGCGATTAGTGAACTGAGAACACACACGCGAACACACACACACGCACACGAACACACACACGCACACATTAACATATTTAACATATATATTAACATATATATTTAAATTAGATAAAAAACTATTAATGATGAGAAATTTGAGGAAAACAAAAATAAGAGGAAATCATCTAAGAGTTTCTAAAAGCAGAACAAGAATCAGAGTAAATACAAACAAAATGAAAACAGAAGTCGAAAAAATAATCGAAAACAATGTGTGTGTGTGTGTGTGTGTGTGTGTGTTACATCATCACTCAGGAGCTCCATGTAATGCTGAGGAGCGAAGCGATCCACCCACAGCCGGGAGGCGGAGCTTTCACCAGCCGCGTCAGCGTTTACATCCTCACGGTCTTCTGTCACGTCATCCACGAGAAGCTCAGGAGCTACACCACTGAACACACACACACACACACACCATTATCACTGAACACATCCACATAAGTACACACACTCAGAGAGAGACGTGTGTGTCGTGTTACTGAGAGAGGAGGATGATGATGATGATGATGAACCTGTTGAGGAGTTCCGTTAATCTCTGCGACTCCTCCACCAGCTGCCGATGACGCTGCAGAACAACACCACATCAGGATTCAGGCCTTTATCTGTGTGTGTGTGTGTGTGTGTGTGTGTGTGTGTGTGTGTGTGTGTGTGTGTGTGTGTGGGTGTGTGTGTGTGTGTGTGTGTGTGTGTGTGTGTGTGTGTGTGTGTGCGTGTGTGCTTACCCTTTCTGACACTTGCTCTTTGAGAACCTCGACAGGAACAGCCAGCAGCCCCAGTGCATTCTGGGAATCTCTGAAAAATCTGGGATCCGGCATCTGAATAGAAAAAATGTGTTCCAGTGTTACTCGGTCCAGATGTGATGTCCAGATGTGGCGACACTTTCACTGAGTGTTCATGTGTCTGTGTGCTAACCAGGTTCTACGCACTGAACAAAACAAGATAACATTTCAATTTAAATAATGATTAGTGTGACTTTTTCTCAGTCAGTTTGGACCTGCAGAAAGAAATAATGATATTAGGATGAGAAGGGAAAAGTTTTACGCCACATCTGTACACCACATCTGTGTACCACACAAATAAAAAGAAAACAGCAGGGTAAGTTATGTTTAAATGCACATTTTAGTATTTGTAGCATGTTGTATTTGATTTGTATTTATGTATATGCCTGTGTGTGTGTGTGTGTGTGTGAGCACCTGCTCGTCCCGCTCGTCGCTCTTGCGCAGGTACACCCGGTTGCCCGTGCAGTCGGTGACGGTGATGAAGTCTCCGCTCGCTGGAGGACGCTTCAGCGCGTGACGCGGCTCTGTGGACCTCTTCGGAGACTCCTGCAGCACCGCCAGGCCGCTGATGTCCAACACGCTGAGAGATCCACCGGCTACGGGCCTGTCGGGGGAGAGCGAGAGCGAGAACCCCGACCTGTACACACAGAGAGAGAGAGAGAGCGCTACAGTGTGGTGCTACAACATCAGGGTGCCAATAATTTTGTGCAGATTTCTCTACATCCCCCTGGCTAACGTTCTGCATCATGATTTCATCAATAAAACTATACTAGTGATGAGCAGACGCGTTCCATGATCCGAGTCAGGTTCCTCTACCTGCTCCTCTCTGACCTCTGATGCACCTCAGGTGAGGAAGGAATCATCTCATCACCATCATCATCATCATCATCATCATCGTCACGCGTCGCTTCGAAATGGAGCTTTTTGGCCACGTCCTGTTTCCGCTTCTTCGCTTTCGGCGCTGTAAAGGAAGTGTTTTAAACCGTTATAACCGTACAGACGCCTGCACAATCCTCATCATTACATCATAACCCGCTAATGTTAATGAGTTCGTTCTGATACAGTGTCGTTTCCATAGTAACCGCTGAAGAGCGTTGAGAAGGTGACGAGTTTATGTAAGATTTCAGGAGTGCTTTCTCATCCCCCGTGACTCACTCAGAGACTCGTCCTGCTCGCGCGCCACAGCTTCAGACGCCGAGTCAGCAGATGTGAGAGCTTCCTCAAACGTCTGCTTCTTGTGTCTGAACTCCGACACCTTCACGTTTTGATGAGACTCGCCTGTTCACACAAATAAGAATAATAATAATAATAATAAAGCAGGATATTTATATTATATATATTTATAAAACGCTCCGTAAACATGGAGGATGAGGCAAAACGTCACCATACATCAGCCTGATCAGCACCATGATGCGACATGATGTAATATCACCATCATCATCACGAAATATCACAGGATTATAATCATTATAAACTTAGCTAGCAGATGAGTTGATGTAAATATCCGTGCCAAATGTTTACAATTTTTAAATGCTAAATGTTTGTACACTTTGTTGTTTTGCATCACAGAAATATTAGGCGGTCAAACCTCACATCACCTTCTGTATTTATATCTTTTATATTTACAGGCTTTTTGTAACAGTTTGACATTTCACTCCTTATTTATAATACTATTATTATTACTATTATTATTGTTGTTGTTATTACTTTGCCCCAATTCTAATCAGCATTCTTCAAATAAACTGACAAGAAGTCAATATACAAAACTTTTCCAAAAATATTGGCACCCCCCCAGAGAGAGAGAGCAGGCATTTACTCTGAGATGTTTATTGTTTATAGTTTTTGTCTTTTATTCCCTTTTTATTTTCTCTAGTTGTTCTTTGTCAATGTTATAGTTCTGTTTTTTATTCGTCTTTCCTCTTAGTTTACTTTAATATAAAAGTCACTTACGGTCCATTTCAGCCATCACCTCCAACTCGTCTGCAAACTGTTGCTCAAAATCATCCTCAATCCCGTACATCTCATCATATTCATCCATTCTGAACTGGAAGAAAAAATTAACTCAATTTTATCAACTGTTTACAAAAATACCGGAATTCGTCCCGGCTCAGGTTTTCGCGCAAAATATTTGGGCTTTGTATACACATCCGGGTCATTCTGGAAACTTTTTCCGGGAGTTTCCGCGCAAATCCCGCCTCCTGAGTTGTGATTGGTCAATACATCGATATTCCCTGGCCAATTATTCACCTACTAGTACGCCACCAATCCTAACATAGGTGTCATACATGAGTAGCCAATAATAGCGGAAATTTTATGAATATTAAATAAACAGAGCACAGAAGCGGTATGTGATTGGATGACGGGAGAGCGCGCCCTCTGTAGACAGGAAGAGAGCTGCTAACGTTAATGGCGTCGCCATCTTGGAGAGGGCAAATTTTCACGCTGACTAAGATTTTCTTCACAATTGTAGCATTAGGACGTGAAAAGAAATGGCTGACACTGCAAAACAAGTGAAACTTCTGAAAATATGTGTTTTCACTTTAAAAAGAAGTTAAAGGTTATGTAGCCTAAATTAATACACCTAACTAGCTCACTGTGTGTTATTACATTACATTACATCACATTAACTGCCACGTTCTGGGTTTCCTAGCAACTAAACCCCAGGACTGGACACCACACTGAAGCTTTTACTTGATCACTAATAATATATTTAATATAATACATTTAGCATTTGCCCACCTGTGAGGTAGATAAGAGAAAAAAAAATGATTATATAGTAGATATTTGTTACTTTAGTCTTAAAAAAACACATAACATGACAATTGTAAAGAATATTACACAATCAGTAAGCTGTTTTGTAGCTTTAAAAGGTCTGTACAATATTAATCATGTTCAATAAACCTCCATATTACAGAACCATGTGTATTTATTTTGGTTTATACCACACTGAACTCTGATTGGTCAGAAAGTGTTAATTAATTGTCTATAACAGCAGCTCTGACAGTTGTTCGTGGTTCACAGAGACTTGGATTTGCATAACCCAAGACTGATTAATAAACACTGTTGATATATAACAAAGGGAAACATGTGTTATCATTAATACAGTGGGGTTTTCTGTAAGGAGATTTTGTGGAAGGAGTCTCCAGTGCGAGCGCTGTGTAACAGTCAGAGGTAAAGCTGTTTCTCCGTAACAAATATGACAAGCTGGTTTTTTTTGTCTTAATAACTTCAAGAGAGGGAAAATGTTAGGGGTGCTGAGGGTATGACTGGTTAAGTAATAAGACATGGACTTTCCCCAACAACTATAAACGTTAAAAATGGTCATGAAGAAATAAATTGTAATTTTTTTTTGCAAATTGTTGTGGTATAAGAGTACTAAACCCCTTAGGAAGGTGCTGTTATAGGTGGAGAATCAGCCCCAGGGCATGAACAGTAACCCCACCTCACCCCAGACCCCCCACCGTTCCTGTAACAGGACACACACCGCCCTGCTGCTATCTGATCCGGGATCAGCCTTGTAAACAGCAGCCTGAGGTAAACACAAAGCGACGTTATTATTGTTCCACGTGTTTCAATGTGACGTCCAGTTCCTTCCAAGCCCCGCCCACCACCGCCTCCGATTGGCTGAGAGTGTTGTCACGTAACCTCAGAACGGCTCGCGCTCTAAGCTTACGGCTGCGTTCCAACGCGGAAATGTGGAGTATTTGTTGTGATAGTATGGAGCGGGTTTCTCAGCTCGTTAGCAGCTAACTTTTAGCAGAACCTTTATTTAAAGAGCTTAGACATGTCAGTGCCGCTTGAAATTGGAAACGAAGTTGACTTTTTGACGTTAGTCCGTGTTTTGGCCGGAGCGCGTGAGGTCCGTAAAGTTCAGCACGCGCACTGAAGGATGGAGCGGGCACGCGCTGTGTGTCTCTGTGTGCTGATTTACCTGAGTGCACTGCGTTTACAGGTGACGAATACACACTTTCCTCCTGTGTGTGTGTGTGTGTGTGTGTGTGTGTGTGTCCGCTGTCTATTTTTGGTCTCGAGCCGTGTGTGGACGCGCGTGACCCCTGTCAGAAATCCAAACACTAGTAATTTATCCGTTTGAATTGCACACTTCACACACTGCTCTGAACACCATGTCTGCATTTTTATGTTTGTGTGCGTTTTTTTTTGTTTTTTTTTACGATAAATGAATGATTTGCATTGAGCACCGGTGGAGAGCGCGCGCTGTCAGTGCAGCGTTGTTTGAGCGCGTGCATGCAGTGCGTCCGCTGCTCGCGCTCTAGTATATAGTGTTTGTAGTGTGGTTATAGTGTTATACACTGTTATAGCAACCTCCACTGTTATATAACACTATACTATAGCAGTGTTATACACTGTTGTACAGAGTTGTGTAGTGTTTATAGTGATATTGTGGTTGTTACTGCTGTTGTTATTATTATTATTATTATTATTATTATTATTATTATTATTACTGACAGGCAGCATGGCTACAGCGCAACTCCTACGATCCTGAGCTCAGGCCTGTGCATGTTCTCCCTGTGTCTGTGGGTTCCTCAGGGTTCCTCTGAGTTCCTCACACCACCCAAAAACTTGCCAGTGGGCAGACTGGTTATGGATTGGTGTCCCATTCCGGGGTGTATTCCTGGCTCACACCGAGCATTCCCGGGAAAGACTCCAGCTCTACCGTGAGCCTGAGCGGGATAAAGTGCTGACAGATAGTGAATGAGAGTAGGATGTGTAACATCTCATCCTGAATGGCAAGGAAACCCATACAGACACAGGGAGCTCAGTGTTCTACTTAATATACACAGTTATTATTATTATCTACTTTATTTATTATCATTTACTTTAAATCATTATTAAAAATGAGGGAGAATGATTTTCCTTATGAGAGTCTTAACATGTGTAAAAAGAAGTGGGGGCTTTAATCATGGTGCTTTGGTATGCACACACACACACACACTTCTATTTGCTATGTAGAAATGGCTGCAAATATAGGTGTGCTCATATTCGTTGGGTAAAAAGTAAACGTTCTAACCCTGCAGACTTTGAAATGTGCATGCGCTTTGTTCAACGGCAATCAAGCAGGATATCCTGGTTAGCACTAAAGCCCTCACACACACACACGCAAATAAACCCCTACCTTAGAAACACAGTGGACATTGCGGACAGCGTATGAGATATCAGTGCTTTGTAAACTGTGTGGTTAAGAGTACTAGTCGGAGTTGAGGTCCAGCTCTCAGGTCCATTTATATCTGAATTAGGATTCTGTATTAGGGCACAAATATATCATTCGCACATAATTTAGTGTTCCAGACAAGCACTCATGCCACTTCTAAAATAAACCTTTACACATTATACTGTACACATTAGTAAGCCGTGACAGCTGTGTGTCCACGTAGCAGTGACGCTAATACCATGTTTTTGAGTAACTGTATGCAGGTGTAGCATATATGGGCGAAAAGTAGTGGTCCTAGAACTGAGCCTTGTGGAACTCTGAACATTTCTTTTGTAGAAATAAGTTAACATTTACATTTACAGACTGATAATGATCAGTCAGGGAGGAGTCGTTCTCCTAACTCTGAGAAAATGCTCTAGTCTCCCTAGTTTTGTGATCTATGGTACGAAAGCGACACCGAGCAAGGGCACACAACCTTGATCAGAGGCCAGTAGATGGTCATTTACTTCTTCAACCAGCACTACCTTACATGGGGCATTTACTACTTTAAGCAGCGCTAATTCTCATAGGGCATTTACTACTTTAACCAGCGCTAATTCCCATAGGGCATTTACTACTTTAACCAGCGCTAATTCTCACAGGGCATTTACTACT